>BGZK01000877.1:0-259529 GCA_005406025.1 Eumeta japonica
CAATTAAACAAAAATAATTTTGTTTCAATTTTTGGTGACATATCATCAATTGAACAACCAAGTTTAAAGATTTTCTAAGCCCTTTCATAAGTTAAATTCTTAAACACATTCAAGTTTTATTTTAATTCCAATTAAAAAGTTTTTATATAAATTATCACATTATTAACTTTAAAGAATATTGGGACTATCATGCAACATTTTCTATTATATTATTTTATGCAATGAACTTAAAAAAATACTTATATCTTATTTTTTATTTTCTAACCAAAAGATCTATATGGTGGACCTGGTAGATGTGCATATAGAGTAAATTCTTTGTATAATTCTTTTGAGTACAATGTATGTATTAAAAGTGTACAATTTCCCATCAACAAATTTAAAGGTTGAATATAGAAATAAATAGTAAACATCCAGGAAAAAGGAATGTTTTAGGTAAAAAATGCGGAAGAAAAACACCAAACAGTTTGTGTCAACCTCGGTGTGGCACTGTACATACTACATAAATTGATAAACACGTACACAACATATTGTTTAACTAAAATAATTATAATCTTGTCTTGATAAAGATAAAGTAATTAAATACGAAAACACAAAAATATAGTTCGCGTAAAACGTCGGTGTCATGACATTTCTTGTCTTGTCAAACTTTATTATTCTTCCCAGCGTCGCGACACACGGAGTCCGGATACGCCACATCACTCCCCCCCTGAGACCGTTCTACGGGCGATAGTAATCAGGGAATCTAACTGTGCGTCCTGAACGTGTTCTTTTATATTTCTGTGTTCCGGGTTTAGTTCTGGGACTGATTTAGGCTCTGGTGGCGGTGTGGACAGTATTTAGTAATTCGTCGTCGACAGTGTAGGCCGGTTTTATTCTTTCGATTGATACTGTCGTTCGTTTTCCATTGACTAAAATGGTAAAGATTTTGTCTCCCTCTTTAATACTTCGTGTGGTCCCGTATATGCAGGTTGAAAACAGCTACGTATAGTGTCCTCTCTTAGAAAGACGTGAGTTGTCGTAGCTAGATCTTTGTAAACAAAGGTAGCGCGTTCGCCATGACGTGATGCTGGGGATGGTTGAGTTTTCGTACAAATGAACGGAGTCGGGCTATATAGTCCGAGATGTCCGTCATTTTAGTAGGGCTTGGACTAATAAATTCTCCTGGTAGCCTGAGGGTTTCCCCGTATACCAGTTCAGCGCAGGATGCTTTTAGGTCGTCTTTATATGCGCTTCTTCCCCAGGACTAGTGGTAGGCATTCTGTCCAATGTTCGTTTGCATGGCACGTAATAGCTGTTTTCAGTTGGCGGTGGAAGCGTTCTACCAGACCGTTACAAGCTGGATGGTATGCTGTTGTTCGTCTGTGGTGAAATCCAGCTACTCTTGCCAGATGTTGAAATAACGTGGATTCGAACTGTTTACCGCGATCGGTCACTATATCTGTTGGGCAACCGAATCTTGATATCCAGCAGGTTAGTAAGGCAGTGGCGACAGTCTCAGCGTTGATATCTGTGATCGGTATCGCCTCTGGCCATCTCGTGTATCTGTCAACAGCTGTAAGACAGTAACGATATCCTTTGGATATTGGCATTGGTCCGATTAAGTCTATGTGAACGAAACGGAAGCGCGCCGTAGGTAGCTCGAATGTGCCTGTTGGTGGTATAACATGGCGAGTTACTTTGGTTCGTTGGCATTGTAAACATTTTCGCGTCCAATCTCTGCAATCTTTCCTGATTCCAGGCCATACGTAGCGTTCAGCAACTAATTTTGATGTCGCGTTCGAGCCTGGGTGACTTAGAGAATGTAGACAGTTGAATATTTGGCGTCGTAAGCTAATAGGAACAAAAGGTCTTTGGGCTGGTGTACTGAAGTCGCAATAGAGGTCTGTTTTGTTCCAGGTACGTGTATTTTCTGGAGTTGTAACGCAGAGCCATCTTTCAGGATCTGTTCCAGCTCGGGTCGGATTCTTGTGCATTAGCTAATTTCACAAAGTCTACGACATTGTCCAGTTGTTCAATTCTTGACAGCGTGTCTGCTACTACATTGTCTCGCCCAGATATATGTCTGATATCCGTAGAAAATTGGGATATGAAGTCGAGATGACGGTATTGTCTGGGTGAGCATTTGTCCTTGCGCGTTTTGAAAGCGTGACAAAGTGGCTTGTGATCTGTGTAGATAACAAAGTCACGCGCTTCTAGCATATGGCGAAAGTGTTTTATTGCTTCATAAATCGCTAAGAGTTCGCGATCGTAGGGGGAATAATTTCGCTGTGCTGGACTAAGTTTATGGGAGTAAAATGCTAGGGGCTCCCAAGCTTTGTCTTTATATTGTTGAAGAACTGCTCCCAAAGATGTGTCTGAAGCATCTGTGACAAGGCTCAATTTCGCGTCACAGTCTGGGTGTGCAAGGAGAGATGCATGACATAAACTATCCTTGCAGGTGTTGAATGCTTTAGAGCCTCTCCTATGATGTTTATTGGGTGCGAATTCTTAATTGAACCAGTGAGAAGGGCATTGAGTGGGGCTTGAATTCGTGCTGCATCAGGTATAAAACGACGGTAGAAGTTTATCATTCCTAAGAATCTACGTAGTTCCTTCACTGTTTTAGGTATAGGGAAGTTTTGATGGATTCCACTTTTGTTCCAGTGGCTTTGCTCCTTTGGCTGATATGTTATAACCCAGAAAGGTAACATTATCTGCTCCGAAAACGCATTTGCTGGTGTTAATGAGCATTCCATATTCTCTCATTCTGTCGAATATTTGTTTCAGGTGTTTTCGTGTTCTTCTTCATCTTTCGAGTAAACTAAAAATCGTCAAGATAAGCGAAACAGAAATTAAGACCTCTTGTAAGTTCGTCAACGAATCTTTGGAACGTTTGACCTGCATTACGTAAACCAAATGTCATATACGGGAACTCATATAAACCAAACGGAGTCGTAATGGCGGTTTTTGGGATATCTTCTCCGTTTACGGGAATTTGGTTATAGGCTTTGACCAAATCAATTGTCGAGAACACCTTGGAACCCGTGATATTATGAGAAAAATCCTGAATATGTCGGATGGGATATCGATCAGGGATGGTGCGTGCATTTAACATCCTATAGTCGCCACAGGGTCTCCATCCTGATTCCTTCTTCGGTGCGAGGTGAAGGGGTGACGACCAGCAGCTTTCGGAAGGTCGGGCAGTACCATTTTAAGCATAGCTTCGAATTCGCATTTAGCTATCTGTAATTTGTCTGGCGCCAAGCGACGTGGTGGACAGGACACAGGAGGGCCGGGGTGGTTTTATAAAATGAACAGTGTTATGCTTGGGACTACGTAAAGTGCCTGAAGGTCGAGTTATATCGGGAAATTTCGCTAAAAGTTTGTCATATCTTGTATCACCGAGCAGTATTTTCACTGAAGATATCGTGCTGGATGATGTTGCATCTGACCCGATGTAGAAAGAGTTGTGGTGTTGTCGATTAAGCGGCGGTTTCTGATATCCACCATTAGATTGTAAAACTGGAGAAAGTCTGCTCCAATTATAGGTTTGGTGACATCAGCCACGACAAATCGCCACGGATAGGCTCGACGTAATGATAAGTTTAACTCCAGGTTGACGTAGCCGTAAGTATTTATAGTTGTTCCGTTTGCAGCACTCAATTGATAGGTAGTCCTTGTACGTCGCTGTTGCACGGCCGAGCGTGGAAAACGCAAAGCTCGCTTCCGGTGTCTACGAGGAATTGCATTTTGGTGCAGCGGTCTGTTACAAACAGGCGACCAGGTACGTTGGGCAGCCGTCTGTCGCCATTAGCGACTGCCCGGTGTGTTTTCCGCCTTGAAGTCGCATGGTTTGACAC
The DNA here is from genome assembly GCA_005406025.1 of Eumeta japonica. NCBI lineage: Eukaryota > Metazoa > Arthropoda > Insecta > Lepidoptera > Psychidae > Eumeta > Eumeta japonica. The sequence goes on from BGZK01000877.1 coordinate 3,840, forward strand.
ATTTATTGGCCTTGTTCGCATATCGGGAGTGATACCAGCATGTAGGATATTTGCGGTAGCTAGAGTCGGATCTGGTACAAGACTTGCTGCGTGAGCGTCCTTGGGGGTGGCCACGTGACTTTGGACGCAATTGGCGATAGGAATGAGTAGTCAGCTGCCTCATTTGACGTCTGAGTTCAGCTATTTCACTAGTTAAGTTCTCTAGTGTGGAAGCATGGGCTGATACGGTGGAAGTGCACGCGACTTGTAGGGATGGAGGAGCTATCTCGTGTACTCGGTCGGCCAAATCGGCGAGCAACTCCAAAGTAGGTGCTGTCTGCCCGGCGATGACTGTTTGTATATTTTGTGGTAAGCGGCTTGTCCATATTGTGATGAGTAAGTCATTGAGATGTCGGGACCGGCCAGGCCTTGTAAGTGGCGGAGAAATTGCGAAGGTTTGCGGTCGCCAAGATCCTCGTGCATGAGAAGTTGCTTTAGTTTCCGCTCTTTCGAATCTGATAGACGTTTGACAAGCTCTGTTTTAATATTTCGTATTTGCCAGTCGTTGGAGGGTTTACGATAATATCTTTGACTTCTCGTAGATGCGTTTGGTCTAATTGTGCGATGACATAATTATATTTTGTCAAATCTGCCGTTATTCCGGCGTTCATAAACTGACCTTCGACTTGAGCAAACCATATTATAGGTTCTTCAGGCCAAAACGGTGGAATTTTTGTAGTAAGTCGACAAACTTCGTTAGACGTGCCGGGCGAGGCAATGGAATCAGATCCGGCATCTTCATTGTTTTGTGTTCTTGGCATTTTAATAAAATATTTATATTTTGTTATTTGTATATTTTAGCGATCACGTCGGGGTCACCAGTTTTAGGTAAAAATGCGGAAGAAAAACACCAAACAGTTTGTGTCAACCTCGGTGTGGCACTGTACATACTACATAAATTGATAAACACGTACACAACATATTGTTTAACTAAAATAATTATAATCTTGTCTTGATAAAGATAAAGTAATTAAATACGAAAACACAAAAATATAGTTCGCGTAAACGTCGGTGTCATGACATTTCTTGTCTTGTCAAACTTTATTATTCTTCACAGCGTCGCGACACACGGAGTCCGGATACGCCACAGTGGGTTTTTATCATGGCCAACGGTATCACGGTATACGTTAACGTACCACAAGATACATCCACACCTCCTCTTTCTCTTGGATATGTAATAATCTTATTAACATTGTGCTAATTGTATAACCATTTAAATTTTCCTAACGCGATATTCATTATTATTCTTATCAAATTATTATTTTGATGCTTCTGCTATTTTATGTCATTTTCAAATATTTTTGATAGTGTGAAGAACTGAGCACATCAGGAGAAGAAGCTGGACCCACACCGAGAAAGCAGACTAAACATCAACGCGAGCTCACTGGTAAATAAAACTATTTATGAAGGAGTAATTTGCACTGTAAATGCAATTGTTAGATGTTTAATGTTTGTTTTATTCATTGGGTATTGTGCAATAAATTTTAAATTAAATATCATTTTGATAACTTAAAATATGCATATATTTTTTATATATACAGTGTGTAACAATGGCTGAATTTAGGTAATTTTATATTTTAATGCAGTGCAAATTATGAATTTCAAAATAAAAATTGTATATACAATCTTTTTTATTAATCGAAGCTTAGGATTTTTATTATCTCGAAAAGTTCATGTTTTAAAAACGCTTATCAGTTGTTTATTTTCAAATAATTTATTATACTATTATCTCATTTCAGCTGAACAGGAATGGTTGCGTGAAGGCGAAGAGCTTACTAAAAAAGAAAATTCAACCATAAAATCTTGTCAAAAGTATGCAATGTTTTCTTTGATATGCTAATATATTAAGAGGAATGTTGGAAGTCAAATGTGAACCAACACTATTTGTTTACAGACGTAGTAAGCCTCGTGCGGGCAGCAGTGGAAGTGCAAGTAGTGGTGCTGAAGAGATACTGCGTCCACGTAAAAAGAAACTTTACAAGAAAAGGCATAAAGGGACTAAACCTACAAGACATTTTTGTACGTTGGCACTGTTTACAGTAATTTATGTTTATGAAATTGTAATAATTGTGTTTCAATATTTTTCTGAAAGGTATGTGAAAATATATAATTAGTGACCGAGACAATTTCAAACTACTAGAAAAAATACAATATCAAACCATTATCATGATGTAATTATGTCTTGATTATTATTTTAATTAATTTTTGTATTGCTCCTTTGTGGCTTCCAAACATTAATATTTATGATACATATTTTTGATTTATAATAGAAATATAATACAGTACAGTGCTATAATATATTTGAATATGAACCATGTGCAGTACAAATTATCATGTTGTGGTCACATTTCTATTGTATATTCTTATAGTTTTTCTGCATTCATTAAATCTTGTTAATAATTATGTGTTGAATGAAACACAAGTGTCTCCATGATTTTAGAAACAATTAAATTTTTTATAATAAAAAAAATATTACTCATAAACTTTACACTGACAATATAAATTGTTATGATTATTACTACAGTGGAATCTGAATAACTCGAATTTCGTTAAGTCGAAATCCTCAGTAAGTCGAAAAAAATTGCAATTCCCTTCCGATGAATCCCTAAATATGCAGTACTCGAATTATTTAGACTTTGTAACTCGAATAAAATGTTATTTCCCTACGAAGTATTGATAATACATATTTATACTCTATAACTCGAATTTCAAAAAGGAGACTCCGTAAGTCGTAGTTGGTAAAATATAATGACGTCTTACTTGGAATTCCCTGAAATAATAGCAATAAATAATTCCAAAATGAATGTTCGGGTTCGGGGCTTCTAATCTATTGTTTTTGTCTTGTACACGTGCAATGAATGAATACATTCATGAAACTTTCTAAGTAACACAGCTGTGAACGTTATGTTTGTTCCTTGTCGACACAGTCATATGTATCTCGAAGTTCTTGTTAAGTAGAAAACTCGTTAACTCAAATTTTTTTGAATTTCCCTTCACATTCGAGTTATTGAGATTCCACTGTATTCTATTTTTATATGTTACAGTTACATTAATTACTATAATATGATTATCATCAATCATAATTATTGAAAGTGTCTAATTGCTTGTTTGATTATAGTGGCGAGCCAATTGAAAACGGCTGAACTTGCAGAATCTGTATCTGAAGTGGAAGAGGAATCTTCTGGAAGCGACACTGCTCATTGTCAACTTTTTGTGTGACAGCATGGATGCAAGGTGGTTATCTGTTAATTAGAAATTAATATTATTTATCGCCTTAAATTCAAATGGTACCTATTAAAGGTGCTAAAATGTCTGTGTAGGAGGCTAATGGAATTACGTCTTATGGAAAGTTATAAACGTCGGGGTGGTGGAGATGAAGAGGAAGGAAGTGCTTCATCAGCATTATCACCACACTCCCATAGGCATCTCCCTGACCTGGACGAAGATGATTCAGCTTGTGAAGAAGAACTAGCAAGACTTGCAGCACAAGTACTATCATTATATTAGCATTAAAATTCGTGAAATATAGTTTGATGTCTATGACAGCTGTCAGAATAATGTCATCAATGCCAAACACCATTACTCTTGCAAACTATACCTTATACTAATAAATAATAGCATTCACAATTTCTTTACATTGAAAATGTAAGCATTTTTTTTACAAACTTTGTGAATTTCAATTGGTTGGACCAATTCAGAAATATCCATTTACATTTTTTTACAACTAAAGATGATAATGATAAATTTAATTATGATGAAATAGATTGTTTTAGAAATCATTGCTAATAAAATAAATTAAAATACTGAAAAACATAATAGTAAAAAAATCAATCAATAATATAATAGATTTCTATTTGTTTATGATGGAAATGTGGACATATTCTATTTATGAAATCTTAAAATGGTTAGTGGGATCGAAATTCCCAAAACTTTTATTTATAACAAGTTGACTTATAGAAATAATTTTAGGAATATCTATGTCATAGATATCAAACTATATTAGAAAGATGAAATGTCATGTTTTGACATATGATATACATATTCATAATAATTGTCTTATAATGTTTATACATTGAAATACATCAATTTTAAATAAGCAAGTGTATTCTAATTTTTTCATTTTTTTATATACACATGTTTTAAAATGTACATAAAAATAATGCAAATGCATTTGGGCATAAATATTTAATTCATATAAATAATAACATTAATACTGAATCAATGTTAAGCTGGTATGAGAATGTTTTCTAATGTGTTATTTAACTGTTCTTTAGAAACTAAAATTAAATGTGCTTCCAGGCTCAATGTTTGAGCGAGTACGGATCTCAGAGTGCTCTAGCGGGCGCATTAGAAGGTAAGCGCGCTCGTCCACCATCTCCGGCTGCGCCCGCGGCGCTACCTTTCAATGTTGACGATGTCTGCAAACCAGGAAATACTTTACTGTGGGATCTACTTCAAGATGGTTGCATTGTGAGTTCTATGATTTGTAAAAAATTCAATGTAGCAAAATTCAATTAGCAAAATTTGTTTTTGTTTGTCTACAGGAACATTAATCACGCTATTATTCATTTATCGAATATCTCCTGATTAAGTACTATTTGTTGTAAAATCCAATCTAAACTTTTTAGCATCTGTAAACTTAGTGATTATGATTTCGGGAAGTGATGTAAGGGAAGGATCCCTCTTATGTCTATACTCGCTACCCGACAGCATTCCTGCATGGTCTATCGGATGTCATTGAATATTTTGCAAAATTTTACACACAACTTACTTCACAGGTGCCAAAAAGTTAGCACTACTCTACAGTTATTTATAAAAGATACAAATTAATTTTAATCACCAGCAATCAAACTCAGTATCTCTCAGATCTCAGGCAAACCACTTTTTAGAGATCTCATGTTTATTATTCAATTTGCAATGACTTTTAAATTGAGACTTCCAATACTAAAGCATCACTATCATTAGTCTCAATAATGTTTTAATCAAAGTACTATTACAGTGTTTTGATTAGTATAAGATATAGAAAAACACGAATAAATTACTGGATTGATGGTAAAACGTCATCATCATCATCACCATAGTTATTTTTATGAAAACGTTTTCTATACTGTTATGAATTTTTAAAAGATTTATAATAGGAGTGGAGAGTAATAGGTCTGTCTATTAAAGATCCTGTTCCCCTATATTTAGGTAGGTTAGCGAACTGATAATGGCACTGAAATTTTTGTGTCTGTAGACAATAATGGGGTATATATTTACTAGTTCGACATCCATAAAAATGTTTGTGGAGGCGATTTTCGGATCACATGATTCAGTGTACCATGCAGCATCGGTGAAATATATTCAATGAAAACAGTAATCCATATTCCCAGATGTTTCATATAATACATAGTTATAGTTATATGTAGTATATAATATGTAGGAATATCTGTGAATGTAGTGTATTTGTACAAAAATATTTTCTTTAGTCGCATGAGACATTGTCATGTGATCCCTGAATCACTCCCTGATAAATGTTGTGTATTAAGTTGTTGTGTTAAGATGTGTATCATCTCTATAGCTGTCAAACCTTTTACCGTTAAGTATATGATTTAAGAGAGAATGAATGTGCAGTAAGAATAAGAGTGAGGTATCCACGGTATATGTCCTGTATATTGATGATCAAGCAATCTTATATCTTCGGCATGCAAGTTGCAGAAGATGGTGAATAGAATGAATGATTCTGTCAAGAAAGGCAGTAATAAAATAAATCTAAGTAAGACCCCTTAAGATCAATGTTTGAAAGGGGCATAAGTATGACTAAATCATTGTTGCCAGTCTTTGAAAATAAAATTATGTGACCAGTGCCGTAAAATTATAGCACAGGCCTAGAAACTAGTACACCATACAACATATTACAATATAACCCTTTGGATAGAAAAAAGATTATTAAAATGAATTCCGAAGGCAATAATTGAAGAATTAAATGAATTTTTTGACACAATTACAAGTCATGTAACTAATTAGAGATCTTTAGATAAATAACACTTGTATCAAAATATCTATATGGAATAGATTAAAATTAAATAACACTCGATTTAAATTTCACCTAGGTTATATGATTCATCACAGACTACTACAGATATGCTAAAAAAATATGTCTGGTATTTTTGATTAGATATTTTTATATAAATCATAAATTTGAAAATAACTTTTGGATGTATGTAGTATAACATTGGAAAATTGTGATGTGTACTATAATTATGTGACATCTGGTAACACTGGACTGAAAGAAATCGTTAATAGAGAGTGAAAGAGCTGAACAAAAATAATACTTTGTTTTGTGTTCGTTTGTTTACAATTTGGTAATATACATGATTGAAAGGTGAGCAAATGCTTTATTGTGTACAATAATTGTTAATGTATTATTGCAACAATTTTATTAATTATGTGTGTTTCTTAATTTATAGGAACAATTAGGCGAAGGACTAGCTCTAGAGGCAGAAAAAGCACTGTGTGCCCTTTTGTGCTTCAGCACTGACAAATTCATTAGGATAAAATTTATTGAGGGATGCCTAGATAATTTAGCTAATCACAGGTAATAAATTAAATAAACATAATTTGGAACAAATAATTTCATAAGTATGACATTTCCAATAATTTTGTTTTTGATATGCAGGTCTGTGGCTGTATCGTTACGTTTATTGCCAAAATTGTTCTCATCGTTCCAGCAGCTTCGGGGAATGGATATGCATCAGGTGATTAATATAAATTGTAAACGATTATATTTCGGCAAACATATTCCTATTTTTATACAAATATGACTTTAAAACCATATTTGTGCCTAAGTATCTGAGAGTGAAATGACCATCTGACCTCAATTTTATAATATGACAGATTGATTTGATATTTATCATTTAATTAATTATAATGAATTAAAAATAATTAAATTAATATTTCATTAAATTTCAAATAGTTTTGATTACATGGAGTGTTATTAATCAAATGACTAAAATAATATATTAATAATCAAAGTGCAGTATGGGCATGTTAATTTGAAAAATCACGCGTAGTACGCGCGGTTAGTAATATGGCGGCATAATGTCCCTGCGAAAAGGTTAGAGTTTAATTATTTTCGTTGGATTTAAAAAGAAATTCACATTTTTTGATATATTTTGAGAAATAGAAGCAGAAATATTCAAGCACAATTTTCATTACTCTTGTTTAACAAAGTCTTGTGTTTTTTATATGTAAAAATATAAAGCTTATCATTACTTGATTCGGTTTCGCACTTGTCTGGTTTCAAATATCATTAAAGGGAAAACTTTATATACAGGTGGTAATGTGGGCGGAACGCGAGCGTGGCATGATGCGTTTGTTCTTGGAAGACTTGAGGCACTACACCCAGAACGCACGGCCGACAGGCGATGCGGCGCACTATGCTCACATAACTGAGCTTACAGTCCGATTGCACTTTCTCACAGCTATCTTCTCACCGGTCGGATCCCCTCAGCACTTCAGGTGGGTTCATTAAGTAGAATAACATTAAAAATATTATTTAAGGATCACTGCTCTGTCTTAGGGATCTTCAATTTAGTAACTTTAATTCATCTACTATTATTGTACTTGATTGTGTAGCTTCTATTTTTGCTTTGTTATACAGGAGACTAAGCTGTATTTTCCGCTAAATAAATATTATATTCATAAGGTTTAATTTTCAAATCAAATAAGATATTTTTATTGAACAATATTTATATACTAAAACAAAAAGTGTAATTAATTATATATAAAAAAAAATGCAATAGGTTGATGGTAGATCAAGTGGAGGAGCTATGGCAGTGTCTAGTTGTTCGAGGCACTCCTGAGTGTGCCGATTGCTTGTACTCATGGCTTCTATCGCATACAAAATCGCCTGAACAACACGCATTGGGACTCGATGCTTTAAGGTTTCTGTATGTGGAGAAAATGCCCACTTTAGATCCTGAGGTGAGTAAAAAATATTTCAAGTGCCTTCAAATTAAGTTACCTAATAAAGAACTTATCTGATTATGAAACAGATTCTGACATCCGAGTTATAGAGAAGTGTAAATTTTTTCCTAGATTAGAAAATAGTATGAGAAGTTAATTTTTGTTAACAGAAATGCAATACATATGTGTACGAATATTTCTCAATGTTTCCTCTTATAGTATAGACCACAGAGATATGTGGTATAGTATAGACCACAAAAGTATAGTCTATTTTGAAAATGTTGTCCTTTTTATTCTCTATACCTTAGATTAACCGTTCTAATGTTCAACTGTGGAAGAAAAGTGTATGCATCAGATGTAATTACAAGTGTTCTGTGTTTATTTAAGATATGATAAGATTGGATTTTCATGCATTACCAGATCACAATGATTGTCATATAAATTGTTCAGTAAACAAGCCACTGATATGTGTTTGCGAAAAAAAAAAAATTAAAAGTATGCTTGCGATAACGTTTGAAATGTAGAAGACTATGGTGAAACTTAAATGAATTCGATAGAGTTGAACCCAGAGCAAAGAAATTTGTATCATTTAAAAAACAAAAGAATTTGCACTTGGTTCATCACTGTCAAGTGTAGTCGTCGATGTCCAAACAGGCGTAAGAACTGAGTGGTGCAGGTCTTTATCAGTGATATAACATCTTACTGGTGTTGAATCCCATCGCACACAGAATGATATGGATTCATCCACAGTTTAACTTTTAAACGAATTACGATTTGACGGTATTATCACATGGATTATTACAATAAAATGCCTTGCATGAATGAACTATGAATTGTTTATAACTTATTCTAAATTGCATTAAGGTATTAAGGTATTCTTAATCTAAAATCCATTTGGGGTGTGTCATTAGGGAAAAAAATGTTAACAAAAACTGCTTGTACAATTGCATTTACAATTTTTTGGGGCATTTTATTCAATCATTTTGATTAGAAAATTTTCATTAAGGATATTAAATAGTTTTATTTATTCCATAAAAAATGAATTAACTTTTTTTCACAAGCATTTCAAATTATTATGAAGTGGATGTAGTTTCATTTTTTCATTTTCAGATAACAGAGTATACAGAAGATAACAGATAGTTTTAATTTTATATACTACTCAGAATTTTTTGATTAATAAAATCTGTATTTTTTTTTCTTTAATTTTCTTTTAAATCATATAAAATCCTTTTCCATTTTCTACAGACTATCAGTATTATGGGGTTAAGCCTTTACCAGCAGTTATGCAATTTGGCCCGTATGGCGCTAGGCACAGGCGATTCCCGCGATCAGGGCCATCCACATACTCTCGCCATGGACCATTTGTGGAAGATAGCTCTGAGAGCTAACAGCACTGGTAATTAGATATTTCCTTCTACTACTAGTTTGAAAAATAAGATTGGCAATATTGTATCTGTGATTATTTTATTTTATTTCACATTAGATGCAGTGTTTTGTATTAGATGCAACTATTTAAATTCGTTATCCATATCATGTTTTATTATGAGATGTATAGCATTTTTTGAGAGCATGTCATATGTCACTGACATTAACAGCTCTGCACATTAAACGCACGCACGTACGCACGCACACACGCACGATATCACTCGCGCACGCACGTCCATACGTACATACGCACGCACGTACGTACGCACACATGCACACACGCTAGCACGTATGCACGCACGTACTCACGCACATTATATACATTATAAATGCCGATCAGTATATACTGTGACAGTGTTCCGCTAGTTCTTTCTAATTATTTGAGTGCTAATCCTTTTATCTTTCATATTAATATCAATTATTAGATTTAAAATAGACATTGCTACAAATAGACAGCTACAATGCTGATTTGTGAGAATTTATAGTGAATTTGTTAAGTTTAATGATTGTGTATTTTCATATATTATACAATAGCTTAGCTCCAGGTGTCCAACTTTGTGAAAGACCTCCTTTTTTTTTGTAAAATGTCTATATATCATTTCATTGTTGCTTATCCATATGAAATGATTTTTTTTTTGTTGTATGTGTTTTTATTAATCAGTTAAACCTTACTTCTTTCATTTATAATTTGTTTATAAAACCTTTTTAGTTACCAAAAATTGTCAACCCAACTCTGAAAACAAAACATTTTTTTTAATATATAGGGTCCATCATTTGCATATTGTGAATCATTATATTGTTGTATTGTAGATTATATGAGTCTTCAATTCTTTTAATTATGATATGAGATATGATGAGAAATATTTACTGGTGACTTTACAGATGTATCAATGGGCGCAATACAATATTTGAACAGTTACTACATGGGACAGCAGTTGCAGCAAGAGGACGACTTTGTTTCAAAATGTATGTTTCACTTGTCATCTGCGGCAGAAAGATTGATATCAAAAAATGAAGAGGTTGAAGACGCTTCGCTACCACAGGCGAATGCCAATGAGGAGCCCAAGGAGCAGCCAGAGAAAAGCACTGATAAAAAAAATATCTACGAACACATGACAGAAGAAGCTGCATTGCAATGTATACAAAGAGCTTTGCTATTGTTAAAAACGCACTTGGATACATTTAAAAGAAGGTATGGTTTTATTTGATCTACAAATTTTATACAAATGAAAGAGATCTATAATAGCGAATTATTTTTATTTAGTTCAATCTACTTTTACAATTTCAGTCATTCACTGATTTGTTGTACTAAAATAATTTCACAATGGGTGATACCAATTAGGATTCCCTCAAGTTTTTATGACAATGAACATAATATTACCACCATGTTAGAAAAATTATATATCATGTTGTTCAGAAGGAAACAATACTCACTGAAAACAAGCAGGAATATTTGTAATATTAATAATGATTAATAAAAATTGTTATCTCCTGATTACATACTATACTAAAGCAAAATATTTTTTTGTTAATATTTTTTAAATAATATAAAAAAATTGTTGTGGGTAGCATGTTTTATTTTATTATTTATTCAAATGCAGTTCCTTTATACGGCTAGGGATAAGGAGTTCATTGGTGGAAATCACAATGTTCCAAAAAAGCCAAAATTCGTCCCCTCCATATGACTCTGTCTCTCTCTTCCTTTTTTGATTTTTTTTTACAAAAGGGAGGTATTTTATTCCATATTTTGGAATATCTATTTTGAAAAATAAAATTGTTCCTGATGGGGGGTCCCGAATACACATTTAGTTTTTTTTCTTTTATGTGTACTATCATTCCAATTATTAAAATTTTTTGATGTATCATTATAGTGATTAGAACTATGAAAAGTTAAACACTTATATCTTCCTCGACATAAGACAAACCCTGATTGTTTACAATGTGGTAGTAATAAACAAAATTATTTATTTTTAAATTTTTGGTTTCCATCAGATACGCATTTCACATTCGGCGCTGGGCACTCACTGAAAATGGTGAATGGGAAGGCAATTTAGGTCCGGGAGCCGTTAGATTGACTCTACAGCCAGCTGGTTCTGGTACCAGAGTGCCCATTACACTCCATCAGACCGATCTTGTTGCACATCTCAGAGCTCACGTGCAGTACTGGTGGGAGAGACAGGTGAATATCAGCGCTTTATACGAAATGCTAAAATGTATATGTTTAAAACTCATTATAAGGTAATTAAGAGAATAAAGGTTGTAGCATACTTAACATTGTTTTTTGTTATGAGTTCAAATATAATTTTTTCATTCTTAAAAAAGGGTAGTTAATTTGTATCAGTTTATTATAAGAATAATTAGATGTTTTAAATTGTCTATATGTGCATAGCGCACCACTTTAAAATTGACATAACCACTCAGCAATATTGATTCTACTAATCAACATTAATGGGGTTCTTTGGAATCTATGTGAGATGTGTTTTTAAACAAATCGTTAAAGCCAATTTTTTTTAAGAACCTCTCTTTGTACCACTATAGTTTCCTTAGCAATATTGATTTATAAAATGAAAGATTCTGCAATATATATTTTTCAGTAGGACTAACCCATAAATATAACAGATTATTTGATTTTTCTGTATGTTATTTTTTATTACAAGAGTAAATAATTATTGTTTAAGTAATAATAACAAATGAATCTTATTTATTTGTTTATGAGACCATTTTTAAAATAATATTGTTTTTTATACTCTATAAAAGTTAAGTAATAGAATTTTACAAATAAAGTGAACATAAAATTATTTTATTTACTAGCTGAAATATGTTTATATTTAATTGTTAAATTCTTTGTAATGGCAAATATAAAAGTAAGTATTTATAATATATAATGTAAATGACATATAAGATTCATAAGCAATCTTTATTATGATAGTGGGCACTTTTATATATACCTAGAAGTAAAGCATATCAGAAAATATATTTAAATCTTGTTTGTTCAATCCATCAATGAGTAATTGCATCTCAAAACTTTAACAGTATGACTACTGTCATGTGTAATATAAGTCATTGATTTTGACTTATTTTCTACATGATTTGGTTTACATAATACAGCAATATGTATATTCCTTTTTTTTGCTTATAAGCTACAAAATGAGGAAGGTGTCACGTCGCTGCCCAGCGATGGGCCACTGCGGATGATAACGCAAGGCCAAGAGTTGACTATCGACTATGATGAGCGCACTTTATATGATATGGGCTTCAAAGACAATCAGGTTGGTATTTATTTATTTTGAAAATTAGGTTAAAATCTATTTTAAATATTTTATGAATCTTGTATGTTTATGATTATTTTAGAATATAATATGGTTAAAATCAAAATTAAATTCAGGAATCATATAATACATTTTTAATTTTTCATTTAATAATCAACTATCGTTTTCTTGAACCTCTGCTTGGATAAAATATTAGGTCCTTATATATAAAATTGATATTTTATATGGAAAAAGTAATAGGAAATATATATATGTATACATGCATACATATATAAATGTAAAAAAAATAGGAAATTATGTATTTAATCATTCGGATCATAGCTGAAACAATTGTTTAATTGATTCCATAGCTAAAAAAATTGTGGGAGCGAGAATCAATAAAATCTTTGAAGGCGGTTTGGACTGCCCCATTGGAATTAAATGTTTTTCATTGCAAGAAATTGTCCAAATTGTGGAAAAAAGTGGTAATCTATTGGTGTAAGGTCTGGAGAGTATCGTGGGTGTCAAGAGACGTTCCAATCGCAGCACCTCTAATTTAGCAACTGTCTGTCGTGAAGTGTGAGGTCTAGCAATGTCCTGAAGCAGCATTGGGCTAGAGCAGTTGACTAGTCTCGGTTGTTGAATACCAAGCTTTTCCTTATACCAGTATCTTTTTCTGTGTCAACTTTTGCTAGGGGCAGGATTTAGTTGGTTCTTCTGAGTTCAACCACTGTGATGACTATTTCTGATTACCGTACAGGATTCATTTTTCATGAAAAGTGACAATACAATTCGAAATTCCTTTGTTATTGTAATGGTTGAGTAATGTAATGCAGCACTCAATGCGTTTTTGTTGGTGTGCTTCACTCAATGAATGCGGTACCCATGTCTCGAGCTTTTTCATTTTTCCACTTTGTTTCAAGTGAATCAAAATTATTTTGTCACTCACACCAAACCCTGCCAGTGGATCTGACGTGGTTTATAATGGATCTGCTTCCATAATCACCTTTAATTCTTCATTTTCGACTAGGGTCGCCGGTCGTCCACAAGGTTTTTTCTGTAGGTCAAAATTTCTAAAATGAAAACGTTGGAACCAAAAACGTACCATGTTTTTTTTCTACAATAACTTTCCCATACACATTATTAATCCTTCGAGCTGTTTCTACAGCATTGGTGCTACAGTGGAACTAGTATTCGTAAATAATGCGATATTTTAAGTTTTCTATGTTCTGAACAGACCGATGTCAAAAAAAAATCACTAATTTCGAATCACAAATACACAACCCTAAATTTGAATTTGAAATTCCTAGCAAACGCCAGACATTTGGGATCAAATTGGTCAGTTCACCAAAATATCAATTTCTTATATAAGGACCTAAAAGTTATCTATCCATATTTTGATACCAAACCTGAGTCCAATCCCAAAACTGACTAAACATTTACTGTCTTTTACGCTATTGTAGACTGTATTTAAAGAAAATATTTCTTTATGCTTAAACTGTGATTAATGGTACAGTGTGACAAAAAGCAAGTTTACATAAACTTGCTAGGTAACATTACCTTTGTTACTTGTACAGCATTGTAATGCGAGTATGTAACAGAGAGTATTTTATTTGTAGTTTCTAATTTGAGCTAGGCCACTACAGCACAACACTGCACATAAGGTTTGCTGGGACATGTATGGTGAGAACATTTAAACACGTATTAGCCTACACATCATAGAGTGTCTGCTACTTATTTTAGTATTGTACTAGCTCTTGATTACATTAATGTTGCATAACTGTTGTTTTAACCTTACCGAATTGCAAAGCTGTACTGAACAATAATTATATGTAGCAAGCAATAATACATAAAACATGTTCTTTGTCTACATAATTTGATTCAAGGATGCATTATATTTTTTTTTTCTGGGAGAAACCATATATTTGTATTTTTATGCATAAATGTAACATTACTGAAATTTTAATGGTTGAACATTTATGGTTTTCAAATATTATTTAGGGATGTGCACAAAGAGCTGAAGAAATATCATCACTGAGCAAGAATATATTCACATAAATGGTCACAATATGTGAAGCATGATCTCTGTTGGTCATGTTTCTGTTTAAATTAAGAGGTTGATAATTGTCATGATATATAAAATGGAAAACGCCTTTTTTTGTGACAAAAACAGCGCAGACTTACTAAGTATTCAATGGAAATTAAATTTCCTAAGTATATACCTAACAAATGAGGTTTTAAACACTTAAGATAATGTAATTATAATAATACAAATCAAATAGTGGCATCCCTATAACCTGGTTTGGTTGTTTAGAATTTTCAAGTGTTCTAGATGAAAGTATTGTCTATTGTATCTATTTAATAATGACTGTATTTTGGTACATTGTCTTTTCCCACTGTATATTTAAAGTATACAAAATTCATTGACATACAAGTTTTTTTTACTTTAAAATAACGGACAGTAATTCTAAAGATATTAAAATTTTCTGTAATATGAAATCTAAGAAAATAAGCACACATACCAAACCTGTTATTTTATTATGTGATTTCTGAACGTAACAAAAATAATTTTTAAATGGGCTGTAGTGAATATCGTTTAATTTTTGTGTGCAATAGCCTCACGAGAAAACTACAAATTCAAGATAAAAATGTATTAAATGTTTTTAAACTCCAAAATAGAGTTTTTTGACTTGACAATAGGATATTTCTTTTTATTTAATGCATCACACATTGGTTGCCAGTTGGTGTTCGTATCAGTGGGCGTGGGCAATCGGAGTGGCGCGTGGTCCGAATGGCCGTCCGCGCAGCCGGCGCCGGCGCGTGCGCGCCTGCCCACACTGCTGTTGTTGGAGCCGCGTTACTTTAACCAGCTGTTTACTCTAATGCAAGCCCTGGGCCAAATGAAGGAACCTGCCGCTAATGGGGTGCGAAACTTTAAATATAAAATAAGTTTGTATAGTTTTTTTTTTTGTGGTCTCTTACTTAAATGGACACCTTTTTTTTATTGATAAGGAAGGAAATTATAAGGAGTAATTGTAATTTCTTTATGTCCATCTACCCATGCCTGCATGCAACAGCTTATCAATTCCACCATATTATCTTTGTTTCCAATGAATTTTCAGAGGTGAGTGTCTTATGTGAACGGACAAAAAACAGTGAAAAAAACATTTTCTGGTTTATTGTTCGACAGATGAATATAAATTCAATAATTACTTCAGAATTTACTTTGTTGATGTATATTTCAGAAGATAAATTGTATTTAGGATATGGAATCTAACTACTAACATAAAATTGTTAATTTTTGTAGCGGGCAATGAAGCTTAAACAAGATGACATAAGTGATGTGATAGTATAAATGAGATTAAAAAGTTTTTATTTATTATTTGGTGTAATTAAATGAAATGTGCATTTTTCTAATAAAAGTTTTATTAATTTATTGAAAATTATTTACTATAGTATAAAATTAATCAAATAGTATATACTTTATGTACATGAAAGATAATGTTTTTGGTGAGGTTTCTTCACATTAAATCTGTTGATTTGTTGACAAATGATATTTCTATTTCTGTATACTGTCTTGGTAATTAATGAACTGTTTTAATGAAAAATTGAAAAATTTGGAAACATTTAAAAGAAATAGTAGTTGACATAAACTCAATGTCAGAAATAAAAATAAACTGATTTCACATGTTAGTTGACTATGCAAAATCACAAATTCATTTAGAGTGCTCAATAAGGTCCCTGTGGATATACAAAATTTATCCCTATATAAATTTAAGAGTATTTTTAAACGATCACTCAAAAAAAAAGTATTATACAATTTCTGAATATTTAGAAGACAAAATCAATGGGCATAAGCGGTTCGACTTTTTACCGAGCTGTTTTATTCTTAATGGTTTTGTACTTATTTTGACTATGTATAAACAAATTAGAAAAGAGCTACCCTTAAGTTTCTTGCTCGTTCTTGATGGAAAACTGCCTGCCGAACGAGCGGTAGTGATTTGTAAAATAAATATGAAGTATTTCTAGTGTTATTTTGTAACTTATGAAATAAACACATTTTGAATTTGAATTTGTTAGCCGCCTGTTGAGGCTTACAAGTGAAATTAACAAGTATTTCTCGCGACTAACTTTGAAAGTTCAGTTTCTTTTTTTTTCTATTCAGCACTTTACTCTGTAAGCACAATTGTACATAAATACATATAAAGTGATATATAAGATATTAGACTAAATATTTGTTTGTAAATCTGCTCATTAATTAATATAGGCATTCTGATATGTATCGGTACTTTACATAATTACTTAAGAATAATCCCTCAATATCTTCGTTTTTCTTATACAGGAGCTAGTGGCACACATGAAAGCGCAGCTGCTGTCGCGTCGGGTATGGGACATCTTACAAGCTGTGCCTCTCAGTCCGACCCTCTTAGAAGCTTTTCAGAAACCATCTGAGAGCAAATTACCGGAACTGCTAGATCCGACCAGTCCTCAGAAATTAATGTATTCATTACATATCATAGATAAACTAAGCTTAACAAATAACAATGCGAACGTTGCAAAAGAATCTGTAGCGGACAATGAAAAGACTGAAGAAGAAACGACACCGATTGAAAACTGGAATGATATTTTTATTAAGAAAGGGGGATTAAGATTGCTATATGATATTATGATGTCAGGTAAGTAATATTTCATAATTAATTTATTACATATAGGAAAATGATTCATTTTTGTATGTTTTAGAATGGTAGGCAGAGACTACAGACTTACATTTCTCTCATGCTTCATTGACTTCCATTGATCTTTTTAAGCGAGCTTGTCGGTTTTGGGTGCATAAAATTTGACCCTTTTTTAATGTCACCGATTTGGTCAGCATAAGATTTTCTAAGATGACACTTCCGACCCATCCATAATTAATATTCGCTAGTGATACTTAGAAATTCATTTATGAACAGATACACTTATAAGTAACTGATCTTTTTGCTCATAATATTAAGAGACACAATGATTATAAAACCATAGCCATATTATTTCTTCTCGTAAAAATTTTATATTTTATAAAATGCAAAATTTTATATAATCTAATAATATTATACCATTGTTTTAAATTATGCATTAAATACTTATGTATTTATAATTAGATTTGCATCATCTAATAATGTATGGAAAGCAGAGGATGTTTAAAAATATATTACATTTAATGTCATATACATAATACATATTAAACAAATTGAGTTTACACATCCATTTTTATTTTCAATTTGTGGTACTTTCACATGGGCAACATGAATATTTCTTAACAGGTATTCTCCAGCGTAGCGATGACAGCGAATGGCGTCAAGATTGCTTAGCTTTACTGTTGCAACTCCTTTGCCGTATTGGTACTTTACCAACCACAGATCCAGCGCAAACACCGAAATTGCATCCAGTAAGAATATTAGCTAGTGTTTACATGTAAAATGAATTTATACAAACAAGTTGCTTTGTGGTGCTTCTAAATCGTAAATTAATATTGCATTACAAATCTCGTTCTTTGTGATATAAATAACAAGATATCAAAGCATTTAGAATAACGATTAAATTAGCCTTGAGAAACTAAAAAGTTGTCAAACATTTTTAAAAAAGGCTATGACAAATAGATAATTGGATATGATCTCAATATGTAATGCTAAGTTTATTTTCTGCGTCGTATAATTATACTTAATTATGATTATGCTTTACAATATTTTCTGAAATCATAGATAAATTTGTAACTATAATTTTTTGTAATATTTAAACAAAATCACAGATTATAAATGAAGTATATAAAAGGTACTCACTTACATAAGCAAAGCAAAAGAGATGTTTTATATCCAGCCTGCACTTTGTACATATCTTATAAAATTGAATAAAAATCCATAAATCAATAGAAAAATAATAAAATTGCAATATTTGAAGATTTTTTTTATATAAAAGCTGTAGCGCGCGACGGTGAGTTCATCATTTAAAGAACTACACAAAGATTATACAAAATCAGTTTAATAATATCCACCAGTGTACACGCAAACATATTATTCAGAGAAAACACTTTGAAATCATATAATTACATTAAATTTTGCAATAACCGTACACGTGACGTGCGGGCTGCGACGGCACTGACTCGGCGCGCGCGTTCGGCTTTTAACGGCTCCTGACTAAAATTGTGTCGAAGTTTACCGAGGGTATATTAATGAATATTTTGTATTTAAAAGAAATGACAGGTACCCGCTACAAAGCATTATTTAATAATATGTTTTTTTTTGAAAGTTGTTAACTATCAATTATAATTCAAATTTACTATAAAAAATAATTTAACAAAATAATAATGGAAAAACTTTATCATCCCAGATTAGGTTATAAGATATATATATGTTTATAGAGTAATTATAAATGCAGCTTTTCATAGACCTTTTTTATTGTTTTGATGAGTATATTGAGTTTTTTTTTTGAAATTTCAATGTACTTCAATCTACATAGTTCAGGGACGAGCATGTAATGGCGGACAGAACGGGATTCAGTCATGCAAAGAAAAAGAATGTAATGCTATATTATTTTTCGCTCCTATGAATCAATCCCTCTCTGTCCACTGGGCATTCTCGCCTATGAATATTTATTATGTCATACGCCATCTTTATTTTTTAGATAAAGTATTGTCTATAATTATGTTTTCATTAGCTTATTATAAAAGAATATGTGTGTATCCAAAATGGATAGTTAAAACACTATAGATTATTGATGTTGTTTCTAAATTAGCTATATAGAAGGTGTAGGCCAGAGTTCCATTCTTTTATGTAACTTTACATGCATATTGTTTTATGTTCCAGTCTTTGCTGTCTCTCATGAGTGTGGAGGAGACGACAGAGCGTTTGATATCGATACTGTGTGAGGCAGTTACACTTAAAGAACCCACCACATACAAAACTGGATTTTGGGGAAGAGCTCAGGTGCGGTTAGCTATTTATGTTCATAGCAGTTACTGCCCATGAGAATTTGTAAAATAGCAGAAGTTAATATTTTAGTAAAAATATTATTTATTAAAAATTAAATATAAGACAGTGAATTATAAATTATATAAAAATAATACTAAATTATAGATTTCAAGGGAGAGAGAAAGTCGCACGGAGGAAGCGAGGAGGTAGAAATTGCAACATAACTTTTTTTCGTTATATTGCAATTTCTACCAGGCAACTCCTAACGCAATTCACGTTAAAAAATTTTGTTCTAATTATTTCTCTTTTCTATAATTCAAGACACATTTCTTTGTACCTACTACCCGATTTCATTCATATTTTATTACCTGGAAGGTGGTACAACATGCGATGCGCATGTGCGTGCTGTGGGCGCGCGGCGGCGGTGACGCGGTGGCGCTCGCGTGGTCCCTGCGCCGCGCCGCCCCTCGCCTGTTGTTGGACGACGCTGATCCTGCTGTACGTTGAAATTATTTAATAAAATTTTAGATTAGAAAAGATCGTTCTTATGCCTAAATAATACACAAACAAATTATGGTACATGGTTTTTGGGGTATCATGTGATAAACTTCTCAATGCACCTAGTTTTTAAGTATTCGGTATTTTTAAATAATAATATATATATATAATATAAATATACATAATAACCTAAATAGATTCTTTACCTAAATAAGTAAATTTTTTAGTTTGTAAATGTGGAAATTTTTTGTCTGTCTCTAAACACATTTCACAATTTAATCCATATCTATAATCTGCTACTGTATAGATACATTTTCAGCTTGAACTTTCCAACTATTGAACAGTAAATAGGCATTTTCGTCACATGACTTTTTTGCATATTATTTAATATTATTTAATATGTTCTGATTTGGTTACTTGCATTTAACTATTACTCCTAATCAAATGCATTATAAATAAACTACAATGTATTTTGAAACATTTCGAATTCCGTTTTAAATGTTTTCTATCATATCACAGTTTTTAAAGCACATTCATATAATCTATTTTTGGATTTAACATTTCTAAAGCATCTTGTTATGATTTTAATGATGTTTATCAATTGTTGATAATATATGAATTGCTATTATGTATGTTTGTTGAGTTATATAGATTTACATTTAACTATTACTGTGTATTGTTATATTAAATAATAACATGAAATAATTTATATGTTTAAAAATAAATAATTTTTATGATACATGTTGTTTTTGATGTATGCAAATAATTGATTTAAGTACACAGAACTACTGAATTAAATGTGCATCGACAAGTTATTGTAGTTTAGGCAGAAAGGTAGTATTCGTTTCTGACTAAACTAACTACTACAAAAAACTAGTAATAAAGATAGTATTCCTTTTATGTTTTAGGTACGACGAGAAGCCGGCAGTGCCCTCTACCGGTTGTGTTCAGGTGGAGAAGTTGCTGTGTTAGCGCCGATGCTTCAACTGCTTTTAGAACATTTACCGCGAGCCGCTGACATGCGGCCCCATCACTCCGCACAACTCCAGCATCATCATGAGGTTATCTTCAATGCTTTTGCGTTTTGCTTAGTTTTGATATGAAATATAAAACAAAGCGATAAAAAAGTAAAATACGATTTTTTTTTTTAGATTTTCCATAGGCAATGATTGAACATATCGTCGTGGGTTTTAAATTTCTTATTTTTAGCACTAGTAGATGCATATTATTATTATCACAAAATACATGCAACTTTGCTTTTTCATTTTAGCCATTTATAGCCCATTAAAAATAGATAGAAATGAATTTTATGAAGTACATCTTGGATGTTAGGTTCTTTTGTTTGATAATACAACGAATGTTTTGCATTTCAGTACTTACAGGTTGTGCATCACCATGCGGAGGAAGGGAAGGAGCCATACGGACCGGCGTGTCGTGATTACTTTTGGCTGGTGTGTCGCCTTATTGATGGCTTGCCTGAAGACTTTTTTACAGGTCCTTGTCAAGTTTTTCCTTAAGATATTTTGTTTGAATGTACTAAATGTTGAATCATATTTTACAATAGTTAAATTCTACAAGTAAAATTAAACTCTTTTGTAAAATATAATTCAACTACAACTAAATCTACTACTATGGCTAAACCTTCTGCTTGAAAACCATTACTTAGCTGTTATAATGAGGCATTGTTTATGACGTCTGCATCAACAAAAAAATGATTTAACGTATACAAAGAAATATGGACATATAAAAAAAACATGAAAGGCTGACTGCTTCATTAATTTGTTGGATTGTTGTAGAGGGTGCAACATCAGAAGAGACAGTGGCGCCCCCGATTTGAACGAGCTCTGTGAACAGATCCGATGCTCGCTTGAAAGCCGTGAGATAATCGAAAGGAGAATAGAACCCTGTATACCGGACGATGGATTGTATGGCCAGCTCAGTCTGTTGACTCATCTGCTTAAACATCCTCTAAGATTTAAATCTTCTGAGCAAGGTTGTCAAACTTTAGAAATGGTGAGCAAACCTAATATTGCACTATTTGAGCGGAATCTTGAATCAATCCAATCTAACCGTAATCACATATGAAACATTGTTGTTATCAAACAGCGTTTCGTTCTTTACTACACAGAGAATAATTTTCAACTTTAATTTCACCATTTATACCTTTATGTTGATGAAAATTTTGCTGTATTACGTCCGTTCTTAAATTTTTGCCTTTGTAAAGAAAAAAAATCGTCTTAATAGTTGCATGTTGTATTTTTTCCCGCAGTTTTAATTCTATCAATCATTAAAAAATTCTATATATTTTAGGTATTTAAGTTTCTATTTGATGTCCCCAATCCGGAAAAACGAAATCTTCCAAAATGTAAATCTCAGAAATCTCGGGCGGCCGCCTACGATTTACTTGTTGAACTAGTGAGAGGTGCTCCAGATAATTATATGGTTTTACATCATAAGCTACTGGAACATCACAAACCAGGTAAATATTCATAATTACTTAGTTGCACAATTTAATATTTGGTTACTTAAGTTGATAAGATTATCCTGTCATGAAATAGTCAATAGGATACTAGTCAAACACTTTGAACATAGTGATTAAATTAGTGTTGTTTAATGCACAGAGAGATAATAAATTTCAATAGTTCATAGTAATATTGACTGTAATGGCTGTTTTCTTTGTAACTGTGAAAAACCCCTCTAAGATATGCTACAAAATCTACATCTTCATACTCTTATTACATCCATTTGAAAGCTAAATTTGGTCTCTAGTTTTATATATTAGTTTATAAAATATGATAATAATATTGCAATAGAATATTATAACATTATAAATTTTTATGTTACGCAATAATACTAGATTAGTTGTATGAGTTTTTTTTTCTCATTAGTTGAATGAAACATTGTTGGTGCATAATCCAAAAACAGTTTTTCTTGATTTTATATATCGGGACATAAACACTCTAATAAAATGAAATTGTGATGTGAAACATCTATTGGCGCGCCTTGACAGTGAAATCGACTTAAATGTCGTAACAGATGACTCATGCCGTCACGCCCTTCACTACGCGACCGCTCTCGACTCCTTTGTGTGTGCGCGCGCGTATACTATACGCTTTGATACTCTGTGTAAGCTGTGTTCATATGTTTGTATTCGATTATAGTATACTTGACAGTATACAGTTTGTATATACGCGTCGTATTGTTGTTTACAATGTAATTGTTTTTAAAGGGTTTAAAGATATCAAATCAGTTATAATATTATCAAATCGAAATATGAGTGACAGTGACTATCAAATGACAAAAAAGAAACAAAAAGTCAATGATGATCAAAGTGCAGGCAGGATTGAAACATTTAATATGTGTCCACAATGTTTGTCTATAGAAATCATAGAAGATACATCAAATAATATCCCGTAGCTCCATTTTAAAACATATTTTATATTCCATTCATGTATATATATATATACATTGTAATTATCATTATTAAAATGATCAGAAAAATACAGTGGAATCTCAATAACTCGAATGTCAAAGGAAATGCGAAAAAATTCTTACTTAGAAAGTTTCATGAATGTATTCATTCATTGCACGTGTACAAGACAAAAACAATAGACTAGAAGCCCCGAACCCGAACATTCATTTTGGAATTTATTGCTATTATTTCGAGGAATTTCAAGTGAGACGTCATTATATTTTACAGACTACGACTTACGGAGTCTTCTTTTTTGAAATTCGAGTTATAGAGTATAAATATGTATTATCAATACTTCATAGCGAAATACATTTTGTTCGAATTACAAAGTCTAAATAATTCGAGATACCATGTATTTAAGGGTTCATCGGAAGGGAATAGCAATTTTTTTCGACTTACTGAGGATTTCGACTTAACAAGGTTCGAGTTATTGAGATTCCACTGTACAAAATCGATTTTATTTCATCTTTAGTAATAGATTTTTATTCGTTATGAAGCTTAATATTAACATAGATGTATCATATCTGCCAGGCGTCACGTGATGGCCATCCTTTTTTGCAGTAATTTAGACAAAATTTTGAAAATTGTTTTCTTTTTATCAGGACCCCAATCACCTTATCCGTGGGACTACTGGCCGGCCGAAGAGAGCAGATCGGAATGCGGTTATGTTGGCTTGACTAATTTGGGTGCAACATGTTACATGGCATCTTGTATGCAACATTTATATATGATGCCACAAGCTCGTGCAGCGATATTACAGGCGGACCCTGACATTAGCAAACATTCAACGACTTTGAAGGAGATGCAAAGGATGTTTGCATATCTGATGGTGACTCTAACAACTAGATATTTTACAAAAAAATTAATAGTTTCGTGTTTATCAGTTTTAATTCACTTATTGTTATAGAACTTAAAAATTAATCATTATTATGAATGTTACATGAGTTTTCTTAAAGGAAAGACATGAATAATAATCAATTTTTTTTATGGTTAATAATATGTATAAATATTAACAGGAAAGTGAACGAAAAGCTTACAACCCTCGTAGCTTCTGCAAAGTGTACCAAATGGATCATCAGCCGCTAAACACGGGTGAACAGAAAGATATGGCTGAGTTTTTTATAGATCTGGTATCTAAATTAGAAGAGATGACACCTGAATTGAAGTCATTAGTAAAAACCCTCTTTTGTGGTGTGTTGAGCAACAATGTCGTGTCATTGGTAAGAAATACATCATTATCTTATGACCAATAGTCTAAAAGCAATTTGTATGCAAAATAATATTTATCATTATTAGTGCCTTGGTGACTAAGCACTGCTCAGGACATAGTACAACGCCTAGGCAGATCTATGTTACTCATCTTTTGTACCTACAAAAATCATTAAATTCTTTTTTTTAATTGTAGGTGTCAATACAATCATACTATTACATCTTAGAAAAATCGTAAATGTCGCTGTTTATGAAAGTAAAGCGTTTGTTTGTTATTTATATCTCTTGTTATGTCTAGATTACTTCTAAAAAACATTAAAAAAAATGATTAAATAAAATTCTACTCTAGTTCAATTTGACTACACTGCTTTGATACATCAATTAGACATTCTACTTGTAAGTAATGATGTTGATATGTAATGTCGCAAACTTCCGCAATGTGTTATAAGGATAATGATGCCGTGGTCTTGAAGACTGGTCGAAATTTATTGATTTTTTGTTTTTAAAACTTCTGAACTGAAATCCTTGGACCTGATTTGAAGAATACGATTCTAAATACACAGTTATATATATATTTCATTAGTTTGGGATTTATGGAGAGCTGGAAAAAAGAAATATTATTCATAAAATAGGCCATCGAGTATTGTCCAAAAATATTGTATTTTTTTAATTTTAATTTATTCAATTTCTTTTTACATTTCAGGACTGCCCTCACGTATCTCGTACTCTAGAAGAGTTTTACACGGTTCGTTGTCAAGTGGCGGACATGCGTAATCTACACCAAAGCCTCGACGAGGTGACCGTGAAAGATACGTTAGAAGGGGACAACTGCTATACCTGTTCTCAGTGCACAGCCAAAGTTCGCGCTGAAAAAAGGTATAATTATGTTATACTTAATTAATATTAATGTAATACACATTTTGTTTGATTTGTAGTATTATTGATTTTAATATTTAAAAGTAAAAAAAAAAAAAAATAGATAATAATCAAGCTAACACTATATATCAATAAAACTGTTCATGTATTATCACATTAAAAAGCAACAAATATTTTTCATAGTAAGGTTTATATTAATGTTTCCTCACAGGGCTTGTTTCAAGAAATTACCAAGGATATTGTGTTTCAATACAATGCGTTATACTTTCAACATGTTGACCATGCTGAAAGAGAAAGTAAATACACACTTTTCTTTCCCGATGAGATTGGACATGTCGGGTTATGTAGAAAAACATCTAATGCCTGCTCAGTATCAAGGTTGGCAATTTAGAAGTATATTCCATTATTTATAATATAATTTTATTATTAAATATATTTATGTATTTCACAATTTTTTTATTAAATATGTGAATATGTTATTTTCATATTAAGAAGAGAAAAAGAAATCAGAAATGAGGAGAGAAAATGATGTTAGCAGTCCTAGTGCCGATAGCGAAGACAATTTGGAAAATGATGAGCATTATGAGTGAGTGAAATTTTCAGAGACAATTATTTTTAGTATGTCATAAAAAATTGTTGGAATATTTCTGTGGAATACCACAGAAGTTGTGAAATGGAAAATGGTCATCGAGCTTTATTAAGCTCGACTATTATCCATTTCACAACTGCTGGCACTTTTTAAGGTTATTTTATCTACAAATAATGTATAAAATTTCGTGATAATATTCCTTATATCATTATTTTGAGCCTGATTATTTTTTTTCACAGCACTTTTCCGAATTTACGAAATAAATCAGATGGGCAGTAGCTTAATTTTGGTTTAAAAATAGCAAATAAGCTTCTCATTTAATTAAAAAGTATTGGGACCTTGAATAAGTTCTCGCCGTTTTTTCAAAGATGGTAGTAGCAGTATCCCATTCGTGGAATTTCGAATGGTAACTTACATGCAAGGCAGTAGTATATCTAACCTTAAATTTCAATGTATGGTAGTTCACTTTAGTGTAAACAAAGTAATTTTTTCTTAGTTCTGAAAATGTCTTCCTTTGTGCCAAATAAAGTGTATTTGCGGGGAATTTTATTGCACTATTTAATTAAAAGAAATCTGCAGCTGAAGCACATAGAATTCTTGCTGAGACTTATGGTGACAAAGCATTGTCGCATACGACATGCGGAGACTGGTTTCGACGCTTCAAAAATAATGATTTTGAACTTGAGGATAAAGAACTTTCTGGCGCACCGAAAAACGTTAGTTGGAGGAATTACTCGATCAAAACCAATTTCAGACGCTAACAGAACTTGGAAAAACATTAGAAGTAAATGAGTCAACTGTTTCAAAACGTTTAAAAGTTTTAGGAATGATCCAAAAAGCACGGACATTGGGTACTGTATGAATTGAAGCAGAGAGACGTCGAATGGCGTTTTTTCACGTGTGAATTACTGCTTCAATGGCAGAAAAGAAAAGGTTTTTTGCACCACATCGTGACTGGCGATGAAAAGTGGATATACTACGATAATCCAAAACATAGAAAATCGTGGGGTAAGCGCGGCCATGCATCAAGATCGTCTGCAAAGCCAAAAGCTTCTTCTCCATGTTTGGTGGGATCAGCAAGGTGTAATTTATTATGAGCTGCTCAAACCGAATGAGACTATCATGGGAGATCTTCATCGACTTCAATTGATGCGTTTAAGTCGATCCTTAAAAGAAAAACGGCCACTATACAAGCAGAGACATGGCAAAGTGATTTTGCTACTAGACAACCCTTGGCCTCATGTTGCAAAACCAGTGAAAACCTACCTGGAAATGCTTCAATAGGAAGTTCTACCCCACCCGCCGTATTCACCTGACATATCCCTTTCTGATTTTCACCTATTCTGTTCGATGGCACATGGTCTAGCTGACCAGCGCTTTCATTCTTATGAAGAAGCTAAAAAATGGATTCGATTCTTGGATAGCCTCGAAAGACATGTCATTTGTCCAACCGGAATTCATATACTTCCAGAAAGATGGGAGAAAGTGGTCGCTAGTGATGGGCAATACTTCGAATGAAATGTTTTTGTTCCTTATAATTTAAATAAAATTTTTATTTTATAAAAGAAAAAGCGAAAATGTATTCAAGGTCCCGATAAAACTGTCTTGCTTCTATGAATTTCTATGCTAAATGCTAGGCACATTAAAAGCAATGCTTAAGGGACACTGTAACAATTATTTACATGGATATTGTGTTCAATTACTTTCCGAGAACCGCTGCCTTTGCTATGTGATTAGGTCTTTAGTCTTATGACCTATGGAATTTTGTTATAAGGTCACGCAGCCGATATTTACACAATTTTCTTGCTGCAGAAGCGAGCTTATTCATGCTGTTTATGATTTGAGACCAATGGCATCTCTTAGAGAAAAATTAAGTAAATTAATATTCTAACTTTACCATCACAATACATATACAAAAACCTGGTATATGACAAGAGACATATAGAATCGTTCCAAAAAAGGGGTGATATCCATAACATTAAAACTAGACATAAGAATGATCTTACTGCTCATAAAATCTGTCTAAGTATAGTTAATAAATGGTTTAAGGGGCAATGTGTGCACTTTTATAATAAGATCTCAGCTGAAATTTAAAATTTGCTGTTTTATGAGTTTAAACGCTTCGTTAAAAGAAAGTTATATGACAAGGACTATTATACTGTGTCTGAATATGTCAATGAAAAAAAAACCTGTGGAATTGAACTGCTCGGCTATCAGGTTGCTTCATGTTATTGCTGAGTGTTGTACTAAATTATTAATTACTCAATGTTTTTTATCGATAAGTAAAAAGAGCAAACCTGCATATCAACTGTAATCTCTATTACCTACGATATAAAGATATTTTTGATTTGATTTGATTTGATTCATAAATATAAGCATGACACAAATCATGTACTTTGAAACTTTTAATTTGGGTTTACACATGCTATAGTTACAATGACTATACTATTATACAATATGTTTCTGGTAGATTTGAATGTCTATGAATCCTAAGCTGTCTATAATCTCTGTACTATTCGAGTATGTTTTTGTTGATAGTGCAAACATTTTAAACTTAAGAGATTGAAATTCACATATAAAAGACAAATGTATAATTTTGTGGTGGATACCAATTAGTGAATTTCTGAAAATTTGTAAACTTTTGAAAATAATATGGTTACTAAACATTTTTATAAGTCTAATCATTGATTAGACTAAAAAAGTGTTTGTGTGAAAAATAATTAAAGGTATAAATGCAGTCTACTCGATGGGTTCATGAAGTAGATAAGGGATTAACCCCAAGAAAATGCAAAAGTACTAAAAAAATTATAATTCTCAAACCAGGTAATTCTGTAGTCAAAATTCTCCAAAATTCAATAAATATAATATATCATTTGAAAAAAAATATTTTGAATTGAAAACCTGTTTCCTTGATTGAACTTTACAAAATAAAAGTGGTTCCTTTAATTCTGATAAATACTTACGCCAAATCTATTAGCACAGTGTCGAATTAGACAGTGGCTATTTATTCAAATTTTAGAAATATGGGTCATATATTCAATAAAAGGAAAATATTCCTAAAATGACTATAAAAATAAATCATAAAATTACAATAAACCATAGAAATTTATCAGATGCATCATGTTTCAAAACTCTTTATACAAAATGGAACTATAAGTTAAAATAATAAATGCTACATTTCAATTTGGCACTAAATTAGCACTGAATAAGCATTAAATTTTGGGTTAATTCTGTTTATTTGACATATCTAGCTTCATAAATGTAAAACATTATCTAATGCAAATCGAGTGATCTTTGTATCTACTAGTACCAAAGTACTGTATATGTTAATTCTGATTAAACTGTTTAACCATCAGGTATGAGCTAATAGGCGTGACCGTTCATACCGGTACTGCGGACGGTGGACACTACTACTCGTTCATCCGCGACCGTGACCATGACCATCACGACCGCTGGTTACTTTTCAACGACGCCGAAGTCAAGCCCTTCGATCCGGCGCAGATAGCTGCGGAATGTTTCGGAGGCGAGATGACTGTAACTATCAAATATATGTTTTTTATACACTTTATTGTTTTGTTTTTGTTATTATGCTGAGAATCTAGAAATTGATTAATATGTACTGATTTAATCACTCATAAAAATATATTGTTTTTATTTATTTACATATTTGATATTCTAATATTGTTGTTTCTATATCTTACATGTTGAATAATTATTTTGTATTTAGTTATAAACTTTATGTTGTTCAAAATTAAATACTGTGTTTACAGTTTGTAAATTGTTATATCTTTAAAATCATGTTAAGAAGGTTTTACTATAACTTTTGATAGTGTAATAATTATTTTTTATTAATCTTAAGTGGTCCCTTGGAACTCTGAAAACAATAATTTTCTGTTTTAGAGCAAAACCTATGATTCTGTCACTGATAAATTTATGGATTTCTCATTTGAGAAAACCAACAGCGCGCTTATATGCTGTTCTATGAATTGAGCCCAACGTGTAATCAAAGAGGATCGGATAGTGGCCAAACTGAGGAAGCTCAGGTAAAAAAACAAAGCAGTTTTTGTTTAATTAGTCATGTATGATGATTGTTTCGGTGGCTCAAAATGAGGATTTCTGTGAGAACTAGTACAATGTTATTTATGAATTGGCATATTAGATACATATTAAAAACTTGAATACATATTTATACCTATACTTTAATCACAAAAGCTTCTCTACTGGTTCAACTTGGATATTCAATTTGTTGTTGTACATAAATTTGTACATAAATACACATTGAATTCTTAAGCAAAATAAAAATTAAGACTGATAATATTAGCATGTCTTAAATTGTGACTTAACAAAATGTCTTTAACAGTGACTAGTAAAATTAAACCAGCCGAGTCTCTATCGTCTTGTGGCAAGTCATATTAATGCAGATAAAACTGTAGTCTACTTGCATATATCATAGTGTTTGTATTTTTTTTTTTTTTGCTTATAAGAGGTTAATAAAAAATGATCAAACAGCAATCCAATCAAAATTTTACTGTCACATGAAATTGTAGGTTATTGACTGTTTTACCAGGAAAATGCATTTTATCCAGACACTGAATCCACTTGCTCGCATACATTTTTCAGTCATCTACGGCAGAAGAATGCAGTCCTTATTCCAGCATAGAACGACGTAGCAGCAGCGATAGTGGTCCTTCAATAAAGTTGCCTGCCGATTTGTTGAAATGGATATGGGATGACAATATGCAGTTCTTGCATGACAAGAATATATTTCAACATGCTTATTTTACGTAAATATCTGTCTTTATATTAATCTTGTAAAACTATAGGAACCATTAGATTATTTTAGACTGTTATAAAAAAAACAAATGAATATCAACTTATCGCACAAAACTTGCATAACATTTAATTCATTCTAGGTCGAAGAATAAAATATCAAAACATGTGTAAAACATATCTTTTAATGCAGCCTGTCAGTGTTGTAATGTCCATTTATGTATTGACATCCTAGGATGGTTTTTGACTATTTTCAGACAGACAACGAAAATATTATTGCTCAAGGTAATGCTATGAGCAGTTTAGAGGCTATCAACCAAATTTTTTATTGTAGGATTCAAGTGACAATCCGTGGGATTAACAATATATTAGTGTATTCATACAATAATTTTTTATCATTAAATTTAATTTATAATTTATTAATCAATTTGTATTATTTACCGGAGTATCGCATACATAAGTAATAATTAAAATTTTTAAACTGGACACTAACAGGCAATGGAACCTTATTATGTATATTCCATTGATGTCCTTGGGTTTTATGAATTGGCAGTAAAAAGAAAACTGTTAGTCTAACACCAACATGAATTTGACGTGAGAATCTTTTTTATTATTTATTTTTATTTATTTCCTAAAACAAAATAAAAAGTTTGAGGAAAATGGTTTACGGATGCTGAGGAAGTTGTGGCTGCATATGAAAACACCATTGCAGCAACTCTTTAAGTGCGAGTAGACCAAGTGTTTCACTGTTTCCATCGAAGCCGTCAATGTATTGATCTCAATGGATACTATTTTGAAAAACTAATAATAAAATTAACTTACTAGTTTCCACAGTTTTTGATTTTCTGAAGATTTTCAGATTGATTGTATAATAGCATTTAACATTTTATAATTTGCTTATTACAATTTACTATATCAGGTTCATGGGTCAGATGTGCAGTTCGGTGCCTCAAAGCTTGCTCACACTAAGGCCAGAGGTGACCGAGGTCGCAGCTCAACTGTCTACGTCATTCTTCATTGAAACTTTTATACATGCTAAGGAAAAGGTTTTTATTTTCTTTTATTTTTTTTTAAGTAATATACATGTAACGTATTAATATAACTACAGTACAACGCACGAAACTTTGTCGCCCTGAATTGCCTGCAAATTATATAATGCGCAGGTTTAACACTTCCCGACTCTTCTTTCTTCTCCTTCGCGCGCCAACTTCGCAGTGAAGTTAGTTACGCTTTCGTGACTACCTTCACAGTGTTAGAGTTTCATATGTTGTATTGTACATATTTAAATATTTACTAATTTGTAAGAGTTGTTCCTAAAAAGTTTGTTTGATCTGATTTCTTTGATTTTACAATTAAGTTAATTATGAGAGTGGTTGACGATTTAGTAGTTTTTATTAGTAATCGAACAATAGTAACAAAAGAATTATGCTTTGAAAAGATATTGCAAATTCCCGACTTAACAGTATAGGTCTTGTTCAATACATTTCACAATGTTTAGTTTTGATATTCAAAGTTTTTTTTGTTGTTAATAATATCATTGTGTTTTCATATTAAATTGATTTATTGTATGCATAAATATTTTTTACATTTTTTATATATGTAAATTCATGGTCTGTTTTCATATAAAATTTCCAGCCCACTATGGTATCATGGGTGGAGTTGGTGACGAAACAGTTCAATGCCTCCTCAGCAGCATCAGAATGGTTCCTAGCCCACATGGCCGAAGATACTTGGTGGCCTATGCAAGTAAGTAATATGCATATAGAAGATTTTGGACATTAATAAATGGTAAAAGTCAGTATATTCTTTTTCATTTATGGAAAGTCTAAAACATGGTAATATTTGTCTGTTAACAGGTATTAATAAAATGCCCAAATCAGATGGTGAGGCAGATGTTCCAGAGGTTATGTATGCATGTTATACAAAGACTCAGGTTTGTATAAATATATATATATGGTTGAGTTTAACCTCCTTTTCCAATATCCTATGAATATCTCAAAAATTTTATATCTTTAAGTCAATAGAAGCTGTAACTTGTAATGACACATACCAAAATGACACAATACAATCAATCACAATACTTTTTTTCAGTTATAACTACACATCAGGCTGAAATTCAGGCTTATGTGTATAGCTCACAATCTGTTTTTTTTTTAAATGTTCCATAGTTTGAGCAAGACCACATGATTTAGTTCAATTGCAACTTTAATAAAATGCAGTTGTATGTACACCGTAAAACTGATTTGAGCGGGTGATAGTTAATAATGTTTATGGTTCAATTATAGTGTAGAAAGTTTTTTTGTATCAGATTTTTAAAATGATTCATATCTACATTCATATATTTTACTTTGTAGTGTGTTTGTTGCACAAACAATTGAAACTGTTTTTGAATTTATGACTTGTGTATGCTTTTTTTTTATTGTAAATACTATTGTTTATTGCCCTTTTTCAATAATCGCCTTTCTGTTATTTTGGACATTGTTTAGAAAAATGCAGGCTTGTCATATCTTGAATAAATTCTATTTAATCAAGCATGCAGTGAGATAGACTTCCAAAAATATGTTATTTATCAATATGGCTTAAATATAAAAACAAAAGTTTTATATAAAAACTAGAAAAATGCACTTTTCTTTTTATGTCGGAATTATGTGGTTTTGCTATTAATAGGTTATTTACTATCAATCAAGTATTCACTATCAAAAAGGTTTTTTTATTATTTATATTAATTATTATTTACTGGATAGTGATAATATTAAAATTTTTCTTTTTTTCAGATCTAGTCATTGTGCCTTATACCTACAGGGTGCAGAAGATGATGACGAAGATAATAGCAAACTGGGTGAAGCAAGCTGTGTTACTAGATTTATAAGGATGTTACTTTCTCTAGTAAGTATACCACAATCTATGAAGAAAGTTATTTTGTAATTGAGAATATAAATAAAATTTTCACGTTTTAATGACAAATTAGAGAAACTCCATTACAAAATCGATTTTGATCTTGATTCATAAGCTTTAATGCAACTTAAAACATTAGCTGTTTTTGAAGTTATACTTCTTTAGATGTATCCTCCGATGTCGACTAGTGAAAAAATGCGCTAAGGATTATTAAAAAAAAAACTAATATAATTATATTATAACACTTCATATGCTTTAAGGTTCTTTGAGAATTATTGAATAGTAATCATTCAAAAAATTTGATGACAGTCTTTTTTTTTCTCATTAGGCAGATATACAAAATACAACAATTTATAATTAATAGGTGTGGGAAAATTTAATTCATTGTATTTGATATTACTAATGAAAATTGTAACAAGTAATCACGCTAAAATGATGATATTACATAACTGTATTGTTTGTTACATTATTTCAGATGGAAAACGGTGCTAGATCTCATTTGCGGCATTTGACGGAGTATTTTAGCTTGTTATACGAGTTCAGCAAGATGGGCGAAGAGGAGGGAAAGTTCATGTTACGCATCAATGCTATCTCTAGCATGGTCAGCTTTTACTTGGGCCAAAATACACCCTCTGTGAGTTTTGATGTAAAAATATAACATTTACACAAAAGTATAATTGCTGATAGCTTAGCAAATATAACTAAACTCTAGACTTAAAATGAGTGAACACATTAGACATAGATGAGAATAATTTGCATAGTAACATAATATTTTAGGATATTTACCTTTGTCTAATGTTTATATACGGTACATGTGACGGTTTTCCATCATATGCAGTAATTGGTCTTATTTTTTAGATGAAGAAATTTCTTGTTTTTTAATTTATAAATCTTATAAGTACTTTTGCAACTCGTCAATACATTAGCAGTTCATCTAGATTTGATAATTGTAAAAACATATTTTTGTTGTTGTTGCTGATTATTTGTTAGTCGCAACTAATTTTGAAACGAAGCTACAAACTCGTTTCATAGGCTTCAGGATGACGAGAGAACATAGAAAAAGTATATGCATAAACCATAACGCGCAATTCTTTAATCGGGTGCGTTTGCAGCTGTATCTCATTGTAATATGGTATCACTGCATGGTATCTTCTCTAGAGCAACATATTAGGTCTTAATCGCACCACTTCTGAGGTATACCCCCTCACAATCCTTTTCTTTCAGATTAAGAGCTCAGACCGTAGCCCTCCGCGCTGGTCTAGTTCAGGCTATTGGCTGTTAACGGCCCAGGTCAGCGACCTAGGGCTTGATGTGTCCTCGGAGGCACGGAGAGTGGTTTAATTTAAGTTTAAAACTCATTGGTTTGAAGGCAATGCACTTAAATAATGAGTTATCATCACTATTAGAGAAAACATGTATACATTATTAAATTATAGCATTATTCGTAAACAAAGAAATACACAATTTTCATTCATTGTACTTTCATTTAGATAATGTGTATTTTTTTATTAAAATACACAAAAAGACATACATTCGATTTTATTTATTTTTAATTATATTTCAGACTATAACAAAAAATATTAATTAGTAATAAATTATAAAAAAGATCATTTGATCTTCTCTATATCAGTGTTTTTTCTCTTTATAATATATATAGCCTATCTAGAATTTTTATAGGTTTATAAAGATTAATTGGATATTATTCACTATTGATTGATGAATATCTTTTTAAATGCAATTCTAGTTCTCAGGATGGGGAATTTTGCAGTGTGTGTCAGATTTAAAATTTTTCTTTGTGATGATTAATTATCTCGTTCATATATTAGGCGGAATCGCCGAGCGAAGAAGCAAGCGGAAGTGGAAGCGGCAGTGGCAATACTGAGAGCGCGGGCGATAAGCTGCGACCCGCGGCGCTCGACAAGATGGTAGCTCTGGTTGGAGGGCTCGTGGAGCGGTCACGAGATGCTTCTGGGCAGCTTTTGCTGCAAGAATTTGATGCAAGAGCTTTACTGAACACCAAGGTAATCTTGACATTTATACCTCAGGATAAGTATTTATGATTTGATGATGTCAATAAAAGGCTCATATATAATGAAGTTAATAATTACTCTTTTAGTGACCTGAAAAGTTCCACTCATTCCAAACTTAATTCGATTGCAATCCTGGGGCTGAACTTAAGTTCTACCATAGCATAAGCAAACAGAAATATTTATCACTTTCCAATTTTATGTCATGGTTGAAATCGGAATTGAAAATGAGAATCTATTTTCATTAAGATATTTGTTTTCAGTTATTAAAAATCTATCATGCATTTACAGGGTTTCCCGTTTATATATCAACAAACACGCGATTGCCTCAATCTCCAACAGACGAAATCGCTCATATTCGCTCTCTGCCGTTGGAATGAAGCACTTGCGCAGAAGATCATTAATATGATATTCCAAGCCATCGGCAAACACTCTGAGGTCATTACATTGTATTTTACTATATCTTTTTTTTCATTGATTGCAAAATCCATCATAAATTATTTTGTACATCGTGGTATTGATTTGATAACTCAATTATTAAGATTTGTTATTTTAAATAAGGGAAAAATTGAGTAAACAAAAAAAAAAAACGAAAATGATACACCTTTTAGTTTACATTTTTTCATTCATATTTTAGTATGTGACATTGTTTTGATATGTTGGTTAGTTTGTTATTTTATTGGAATCAAATAGATAAAAAAAGCATAAATTAGCCTTGGGAACTATTTTTCTGAAAGTGATATATTTTTTTAACATCAATTCAATAAATAGAGATTGACTGTTCATTGTATTATCGATGTTACAGAATTGCAGTCCATTCTTCAAACTGTTGACCTTGCTGGTCGAAGGCAGCGGCGGAGGGATGGGCCCGGCCAACGGACTGCCCTGCTTCACGCAGCTCGTGTTAGGTCGCATTTGGGATGTGGCCGATGTCTGTCCCCAGAACGCATTGGAGTGGCTTGCTATGCAGGTGAACTTTGAAGTGCAGTTTGCATTTGATTTCAATATCATATTGATTGGTGTCATTAACGATTGTGAACGTTTTAGCCAGGTATATTATAATCCTACATAGAAATAAGAGATGTCAAGACGTGTAGATTCTGATGTTTTGTACTGTAAAAATACCTGTATAAATTAATAAACCCTCATAGGTTTTAGTGGCCAGTTTTACGGTTCAAGCCCTACAATCTGAAAAGTTTGTGGTAGCGTTTAATCCAGTGGTGATTTGATAAAAATCTAGAAAATATAAGGTTCATATGTAATAATAATTTGAGTATTGATGTTTGATTTCTTAGTACTGATCAACCGTCAGCAGTTTCTAGCTTATGAAAATTGACTGTCCTGTATTTTATATTGCCTTCTAAATTTTGATACCTTGTGTCTTTCTATTTGTCTATGCTACTATAAGCATATTAATATTTTTTACATTATCGAATTTGTTTTTGGTCTCTGTTTAACTTATTCTAGTATGCGCCCACGGCTTCGCTCACGTGAATATAGAATGAATGAATTTCTTTTAAGTTTCATGTCAAGCAATCTGTTATATTTTTAAATGAGGTAGTTAATTAATACCACCACTTGAACACTCTATTTTAAAATAGCAACATAACACAATCACTTGACAATAAATCCATAATAATAGAAAAACATGGCAGGATCAATGCTGCCCCTTGTTTAATAATTAGTGCTGTGCCTTTATTCAGTATTATGACACTATTTTTCAATCATAATCCTGATCCCAGTCCTATTCTCCATTTCAATTCTATTTCCACTATGTGTTCCCATCCAATTTTGTTTTCGATTTTGATCCCAAACTTCCTTTTGATTTTTAACCTAGTTCCCGTCTCATTCTTCCGCTATAGGTCTCGATACCGATTTTTCATTGTATAGATGCATCTTATGGTTTCACCCACACGGCATATTATTATTCTTATGTTGCTCACTTACATAAGTGCAATTATTACTGTATTGTTTATGTATGTAGTTTAGTATTATAAAGGTGGAAGTGTGGATGTGAAAATGTATGTTTCTTAGCAGTGAATGCTGAAACTACTGAATGGATTGTATTATCTTAATTTATATTAAAATAAATAAAATGTATACTTTATTACTTACGGATGGTGCAGCATTCTATTAGTGGAAGAATTTTAAAAATCACTTTAATAATTTCAGAGATTACATCCTACACATAAACAAATTTCGCCTTTTTATAATAGTGTACAGAGGTTAGAGTACCCTTTGTGTATACACATTAATATAATGATAATTATTTGTGTGGCCAGGTCCCTCGCAATAAAGCGGTGCACGCGTGGGCGCTACGGACGGCTGACCGTTGGGTGGAGTCCCAGCTGCTGGCGGCGTCGTCGGCGCGCGTCCGCGCCGCCGCTGCTCTGCTGCTCGTCGCGCTGGTCCCGTCGCAGCACTTCCGGCAGGGATACACGCGGACCAGGCCGCATCCACACACGGTGCCCAACCACACAAAGCTAGCGGATGATGCGCATCATACTTTGCATCAAGTGAGAAATTTAGAATTTAAGTAAATTCAGCTTAGAGAAACGTGTATTATCTTTGTTCAATGTAAATTAGCTTATAAATTGTAAATCAATCTTCTTATTTATATATATTTGAATATTGTCCGTTACCAAAAAGTTAAGTGAGCTAAGATAAAATTCATTTCATTGCAATTCTTTTATAAAATTTTGTATAGAATGTACTGTAAAGTAAAATCGAATAAAATATGTAATATTTGGAACAAAAGACTTGATAATGATTATTGATATTCAAATTGGTCAAAAAAAATCTGTGATGACAAGACATGCTTGATGGCTGTTCAGTGATTCTCAGCTGTAAGACATAGAGGTCAAAAAGGGTTCCAATGTCTCTCCGACAGGTGTACACGATGTTACTTGGTAAATTGAAAGCCGCGCGCAAATACACTGACATCGCTGTGCACGGAACTATGAAACTGACCGCCTACTTCGGCGTCATGACCTACTGCATAGTGTCGCGGGTGGAGAAGCTAATGGTGAGTTAACTATGGTAATACACTGTGTCACAACAATACATTTTAATCTTGTAGTTTTTAAAATATCCGATTAAGTATAATTTTAATATCACAATACTGGCGCTCAAGTTTGTTTCGTTTTTATGGATATGGATTATGTTGGTTATGTGATCATATTGTTTATCTTCTTTGAACTTCGTTCAACTTAAAACATTAGAAAAAAAATATGTTATATTTCTTACTCTCATTTACTAAGCAGAATTCCGTGAGATAGATATCAATATAACTGCATCAGAAATTGAACTCATCATTTATCTTTCAATCTTTTGATAATATATAGTGTTAATCTATTTATTAGCTTCTAATGTTGGCTTTAGTGGCTAATTGATGTTTATTGTAATTCAGTGTCCTTGTTAACTCTTTTTAATATTTCATAATTTTGTCTATTTTAACATCATCATCAACAACAATGTGGAATATGCACTTATTTTTTTTGTATGATATTTATATATCAATATATATTATTTTTTATACAATTATACCATAGCTCCTATCATTATATTTTTGTAAACAAAATATTCAGCACAACAAAACTATATAATACAGTGAGAAAATAATTTTTGAAAATATCCGAGAGATTTAGGAATTTTGAACGCTCGCCATTTGCCGCGCTTCTTGGCGTGACGTCAAAGTCTATGACAACAAATAACTAACCTACAAACAAATTGTTGAAAAATTGTGCAGTCGATTTTGTATTTTTCGATTATCGTGGAACAAGCCAAAACACAGTTCATAAATACTGTATTGTGCCCATGTATAAAAATACAACCAGTAATGTACCCGATAAAGTGTTTTTTCTTGTATCGAGAGGTGCGGCCAAAACAATAAATTTCACAAAGCTGATATAGCTCTTTATTGATATAGATTTACATAGATTTTGATGTCGTACATGGCTACCACTATTGGTCAGATCATATGACTAATGAGGTTGTGTTTCAACTATTTTGAATTTCTCACATTGTTTTTTGCACTTTTCAACAATTATTTTTTTAATGAAAAATAAATAACATTAAAAAATATTAATGGAATATAATGCTTAACCAAAAAAGGTACAAAAAAATGTTTAACCTTTATCTCCTTTAGGCGCATATTCCCCATTGCTAATATCTAAAACTTAAATAATAAATAAGGATCAGCTATTAATTAGTTTTTGTAATTTTTATGTTGATTAATGTTAATTTACTGTTATTTTTCATACAAAACGAATAAACAAACTTTTAAAAAAACCAGCAGGAGTATAAAAGGGTACAAGGATTAAAATGTACTATTACATCACAGAACACAGAAAAATCCCTAGGAAAATGTAATGAGTTGTAAATTGCAAAACAGAATAATTTTTGTGGTTGTGAGTAAATTCAATAAATGATAAATAAATTCATTATTGTCACACCACCAATTTTTTTTTTTGTTGACAAGTTCGAGAATGTTGAAAAATGATGACATTTATATGAGTATATAACAATTCATGTTTTATTCTAAAGACTCTCCATGACATTTTAAACCCACTTTTAACAGAAAATAACTTTTAAAATTAGTATAACATTAAATATAAATATTTTTTCTCATTAGTTTTAATATTTGTTTGATGAACCAAGAAAAGGATTTAAGGAAACTTTGTATCAACAGTTCGGTCAGTATTTCAATGACCTGTGGGATCTGTATCATCCCACAATCTCAGAGCCCTCTGTAGCAGTACACCCCAACAAG
Organism: Eumeta japonica; assembly: GCA_005406025.1. Classification (NCBI taxonomy): domain Eukaryota; kingdom Metazoa; phylum Arthropoda; class Insecta; order Lepidoptera; family Psychidae; genus Eumeta; species Eumeta japonica. The sequence goes on from BGZK01000877.1 coordinate 44,550, forward strand.
CAAGCGTTGCTGTCTTTTTGGCACGCTGTCAGCATCGACTGTTCTGAGAATGTGCAATTGGCGGTTTCAAATCCACGCGTCTGCAAACACATAGCATTCAATTATATATTGTAAGTGAGATGATTTAATACATTTAAGTTCTTTTTATTTAGAACAGTTCACGTTTATGATTAAATGTTTTAAGATTAACAGGCCTCTTTATAAATTAAAATTATATGTCAAATATTGTTCAAATAATGTGATAGATGTAAAAAAAGTTTTATTATATTGAAAAAGTTGTTGTAGTAAATAAATAAAAAGGAATGGTTTAATTAATCTTTGTGAAATAAAAAACTCAGAGCCGACCATGAGGATGGAGAAGTGGTGGGCTACAACCGTGCGATGCTTCCACCATACTATGCCTTGCTGCGGCTATGTTGCCGTCGTTCGGCCCAATTTGCTCGTGCTCTCGCTCAACATCAGAACATCCATTGGGCTTTTAGAAATATAGCACCGCATGCGCACCTCTACCCTGGCGCGGCGGACGAATTGTTAAGGTAAGAGTTATGCTAAGCATTGATTTTACTAGCATATGTATCATACGTCCACTCTTGTATATTTATTGTTGATATAATATTATTGATATTGACAAGTGATTTGAAGACACTACATATTGCATCTTATACACACAACACAATACACGCAATCTATTAATACTTTGTCTTTATATGTGTATAGATTGCTGGATAAATGTTTTTTACTCCAGTCGCTGTGGCTTACAACTGCTGATTTAAATTTAAGTTACTTTTGCTGGTTTTCAATAAAACAAAATGTAACTCTAAAATAAACACTTGCTTATTTTCTTTGAACTTTGATACAGCGATGTACATAAATATATTGCAATGAAGCATGCATTCTCAATTAATGTTACTTTATATCACATCACATTTTATCTAAAAAATAATACTTACAAAAGAATGAATACATTGGGAGACACAATTATAAGAATACTTTAAAAATTCTTTATATTTTCATACATTCAGGGTTACCGGGAAGTCTTGGTTCTCTATTAGATTAATTGCTGTATCTGCTTTCAACATTCTATTTTTATTTATACAATAAATCTAGGTCAAAAAATCATTTCATGTCAAAAGTATGTGAAAATGAATTAAATATTTACATCACTTTTAGCAATTATAAAATTTTATTTTTAAAATTGAATACAATAATAAGCTATAATAACTGCAACTACATGAGTACCCGTATTGCACATTACAGTTTATCTGATTGCTAGGCCAAGGCAAAGTGCATTCAAGATAATTTAGCAATATTGTAACGAACTGCGCTCGCAATGTTAATATAACCCTATAAAATAATTCCTCTACGAAAAAAAAAATTCGAGAATTAAATTCTTTAAACGTAACTAATCCTCTCTCGCAGCCCGCCTTTCCTTCCGTCGCACTTCCTAAGTGAATTTATTATAAATGCATTTATTTTTGGTTTGGAATTTTCAAGAATGCAATAAATCTTGTTTTATGTCAGAATTGACATTTTTATGACTAGAAAATTTATTGAATTATTTCTATTTAAAGAACATCCTAGACAGCTGGTCGAAATTTATTTATACTGGAGTTTGAGCGCTGATGAGTGAGTTTTGTTTCTGCGATCGATATGTTCACAATTCAAGCGAATAATAACAAGCGATCAAGTAGTACCGTAGCGATTTATTGTGACTGTTTCTGCATACACGCCTTCTTCTTTTCCATATGTTTCTTTTCATCTGATCTCAATCTTCAAACCCTCTATAAGGTCATTAAGTAATAACATTATTCATATATTATCCATTTTATTTATAATCCAATGCAAACCTTTTGACGTCTGTGAAATAGGTGTTTGATGCGTCACACTGGTTGATGATGACACCAAGGAATTATAGGGGAACGAGCTGTAGCAAGCCTTCCTTCTAGCCAGAGCACTCTCCTGACATGACCGCCTCACGTCATCTAATATTTTGTGATTGACTGTACCTGCATTTGATATCATATGCAACTAACTTCAGAAACGTCAAAAAAAACCTACATACTGTATGAAAAATCATTTACTTGAGTAACATATATTTACTTCACCTATTGCTAAACTAAGTACATTCTGTATATAAATTGATAGGTTAGCACGTATTCTTGCCGCTCGAGGCGGCGGCAGCGGTAGTACCAGCAGCAACAGCAGCAGCGGCAACAACAGCTCGGAATCGTCCGACGGACGAGAAGCGGCTGCCTTTAGGCGAAGCACTCTTTCGGCTTACTTGCAAGGTAAGCGAAACCATTTTTATAACAAAATAGCCAATGAAATATTCAACCTAGATCTTAAAAAGCTTAAAAAATGTATTCAAGGCATGCTGTATGAAAAGAAATTTGTTATTGCATTATTTACATTCAAATATTTCAACTCTTTTGTGTGCGCGAGCCACGTGTTCGTAAAGTTTGCATAGATGCAGTTATTCTGTATGCGTATCAATAAGTACAGTCAAATATGCATATATTTACGAAGTATACAACAAATGTTGTGTAATTGTCGCAGAAATCAAAGTAGCATATAGACAAGCTCACGCACACACAGCGCCGTGCGCACTTGTAGTATCTCTATACAGATAATGTAAATGCATTTTGCTTGTGTTCAATGTAGTGATTGGAAAAAAATTCACATGTTGATAATTTGCATCAAATGTGATTCAAATGGTTCTTGCTTAAAATATGTAATAATTCAATACATTAAATTTTGTTTAGAAAATGATTATTTATAAAATGAAAACTAATCTATGTTATTCATAATATGTTGTTGTTTTCAGGTTTAAATGGCAGGACTTGCTGGACAACTTTAATCTCTGCATTCTCAACGCTAGTCGAAAACGAAGATGATAGGCTTTATGTAGTGTATAATGGAGGACTGCAAATGACATTTGAGGTGATTTACATTTTGTGATAACATAGTAGTTTCAAAAGAATTTAGTATATAGTTATATGAGTGAATATAATACATGTTCCAATTTAGTAACAAAGACAGTTATCTGTTACAAACTGAATATTATAGACTTGTAAAAAGTCATAAAATCTTGATATATAAAACTTCAAAATGCGCATATCTTTCTATATGACTGCAAAGTATTTTTATTACAAATTAGCAAGATTCAATAATTCAGCTTTCTCATTCAGGCTTTACATAGTCTACATGCATTGTACCACGAGGGCACCGGCAGCGCTGGCGAGACGCCTGTCCGTGCCGAGCTGTGCGGTGCGCTGCGGTGGGGGCGCGCTCTATTGCGCACTCTACGCACACGACGCGACGGCAAAGAGTCCAGAGCCGTTTTGCTGGCGTGCAAAGACTGGCCGGAGTGCGCACGAAGATTGCTGACATTACTCAATCCTCACACTCAACGACATCTGCGTGACTTGGCGCTTGGTAAATATCTCTTAAAAAATTCTAAATTCCAGCAAATGCATCTTGTGTTTCTCAAGATTTAGATAATATGTTTAGTCCTAGCAATATTAATGGTTAAATTATATTCTTATTATAGTTTTGTATATGTCGATACTTGGACAAATTTCTGGTATTTTATATGTATATATATCTTGTCAGGTCAAATGATATCCAAAATTACTTTTTGGTATTCATAACTTAAGTACACATACAAATATTGGCATTTTATTTTAAAATTGATGGGGAACACAGGAAAAATACTACAAATTAACCATGTCCCAGTGCTGCTGTGTGAAGATGAAATAGTTCATGTTTCCATTTCTGTTCTTGTGCTGAATGCTATAAATGCATTATCATCCTTGGAGTGTATTTATAGGCTAATTATGGCAATACAACTTATTTCTTCAGAGCATATATTTTTTGCTCTGGAGATGTACTATTATAATAAAACATATAAAATATATTTTACGCACTTGCTGGGTAACTATAGCTATGTGTGTGTATATATATATATGCACACATGTTATAAACAGGTGAACTTTTATCCTAATTTGTTCAGGCGTTTTTGTTGTGGGCTAAAAATTAAGTCATAAAAAAAAATGTTATTTGAATTTCACGTACCAAATTTTTTTTTTTTATGTTGAGAATCAACTTACAATTTATTTATAATTTATTCTACATAGTTTACAATTTCTTTGAATGATGCAATTTCAAAAGTGAAGTCTATCAAGTAGAAAATAAAAGAAAAAAGAAACAGACAAAAAAGCAAACAGGGATTATTGTTTATTACAGAATCATGATTTGAAAATATATTCTGAATTTCTTCTAAGACATTCACTTATTGATCGTGTTTTTATATTTAATTTTGTCTATTAGGTGTACTAAAGGAGTTAGTATTGGTGGGTGGCGGTGCAGCGCTGGGAGCTCTGGTGCCGCTTCTCGCGCACGCACACGCGACTGCTCGTGGAGCGCCCGCACCGCCACACAAGGCGCGTACGCCGCGGCCGCATTTACACATGACAGTGCCTCCTATGAGGAGGGCGGAGGCGCCTGCTCTATCTCACATATATCGGCCATATCATAAATTCATAGGTAAATTGTACGATCTAAACATTTTAGTTAATTTAAGACTTTTATGTTATACTTCCTTATTTGATATATTATTTAGTATCCAAATCAATATGTTCCTGCTTTTGTCTTTATAACATTTTATAAAGATCTATTGATTGCTTTCAATAGACAAACTATAATGGTTGCTTGTTAGATAAGTTTTATAAAACTTTTGAATTATAATTTTAAGTAATTAACAAACACCCAAGATAATTTTATTTCATTTTTGGGGCAATTTAATATAATTATTCAGTTATGGCTGATATTTTCTACATTGGTGAGTTACCCCTAATGGAATTATATATGTTACACATAGTACACATACTTCACATACATTTTTGCACACACAAAATCCACATTATGCATTATTGTAAAGAATTTAATCACTATTATTTTTACTTAGAAACCAAACTAAAATAATACAATAGTTTTATTTTTACGAAATGCGTCATATTTTATACAATATTTCATTTCTAAAAATATGTAACATAATCTTTGTAATATTATTAAATTTTGGTTGATCACAAATTACAGTAAAAGGAATGAATTAACCATAGAAATATGGTTAAATAGTATCTGATGTCATTTAATCAGCCCATAATTGTAGTAGTTATTAGGTATATCTATTTTGAAAAACATTTTTGAAGGGTAGATTTTTATGATAGGTGTATGTTCTAAAATGTTTTGAATAATATGCGCAGACACATGTTGCCGCGTGGCACGCACCCACCGCTGTATGTCGGAACAACTTGTGCTGGTGTCGGCGCTGTGCGCGCTGGAGGCTGCGCCACTCAGTTTTAACTATTTCGCTGTGTTCTGGCTCGAGGTCGCTAACACACCTGTACGTATGCAAATTTTATCTTAGTAAAATTTTCTTATAAACGACGAAAATTATCAACTGGTAGGTAATGGACAAAATTTCATACATTTCATGCGCGAAAAGCACATTCACTTCGATTTTGGCTTACAATATTTTTCGCCATTTCTTATTTAAAGTTAATTGGGCAACATACTTTTAAATCATACAGGATTAAATACGGCCACTTCTTCCACCATCTCCTTTTAAACCAATATTTAGCAATAAGCCACAAAATATTTATTTTGTAATTTTGCAATAATATAAATTGCATTGCACATCCTCCTTTTAATGGTTGTTCAGGTTAATACCCATTATAAAGAAGGCATGGAACGCAAATTTTATTTTTAAAGTGACTTTTTGCTAAAGGTCAATTTAAAAGGAGATAGTGGAAGGGGCTCTTAATTTTAACTATATATTGCTTTTCTAAAGTTGCCAATACAAGTGCAGTGACTGATGTGATGTAGGCCAAATTTGTAGAAGCGGGTGGTAACACTACGACACGTGTTAAGCCTACTCTGTACTTTTGATAAATCATATTATATTGAAACAAAGCCAAATCGATCCAATTTATAGTTGTTGTTAATAGGCTAGTTGACAAAATTTGGAAATTAGTTTAAAACTATAGATTAGCATCAATTTCACCCCAAAAATATATTATTTTAAGAAAAATAGGTTTTTTTACATTAGTATTTTGAGTCTTTAGAAATGAACTTGAAATTGACCGCGAAAAAGGCCTAGACTGTCATGGCGTCTTGAATGACGTCACACCTCGCGAAACAGCCGTGTTTATGACAGTCAGCTGTGTTTTTTAATAAATAATGAATTCCTCGTATTATAAATACTGTATAGTGCCCCAATATAAAAGTACAACGATAAAAACGCCAGACAAATTATTCATATACGTTCCAAACAATGAAGAAATACGAAGAAAGTGGTTAAAAATGGCAAGGAGGCAAGATTCTCTTGCTTTATTAACTAATTCCACAATTTATTTCTGTGAAGATCATTTTGATGTAAGTATTAAATACAACTTGATATATCTATTTATAAATGTGTAGTAAAAGAAACGAATTATGTTAAAATTATTTACTTTTTGTATTCGCTAACCTCAAAGTCAGTTCAGTATTTACATTCCATAGTAGGTAAATGCACCTCTCTGACTAGTAACTGCTAATTAAATAAGACTTTGTTCTTCATATAACACTTACATAGAAGTTTTATCATTGCGAAAGTCCGATGAACAAAGCAAAAAATTTGCCAAACATAACGATGTCAACGTTGGGCAAATTATTGCTGTTTGCTTTGCTAAATCCTGATTCCATGGTAAATTATACCTGTCTTTCAAAATAAAACTAAAAACGAACTATATTAATTTAACAATAATTGGTGCAAACTCGAAATAACCTGTTCACTTTTTACGAAAATGACAGCTACAACGTAGCGTTTCGCGCTCGTTTCGCGCGGTGTGACGTCACGCTTCTCTAATTGGTGTTTAATGTCACGTGATTAAACGCCTCATTTTGTCGATTTTATTTTCCGAAAATATTATTAATCTTTTATTATTTTTGTAGAAAAGTTGTTTTTTTATTTATTAATTATCATGGTTAATCATTTGAAACTCAAAGCCATCCGATTCATTCTTAGTGGAAACAAGCCTATTGATAAAACGCTCCCCTTAAACGCCGCAGGTCCTAACCTAAATGCAATGTAAGTTTGCGCATACAGAACGCCCACTTCACATGCTCGCATAGTGCGAGGCGGCCTGAGACATCACGTCCTTTACAATCTCGACTGACGCTTCAAGTTAAGCATGCTTTGCACAGACAGACCTTATATTCCTCTCGATTCGCGTATTCCACATTGGTACTCTGGGATTGCAGCGTCGAAGAGTTAAAGCTCAGCGGGCGATAGTGCGAGTTACAAATGACTTATCATACGCAACCGGCGCGCGCTATTCGTTAATGAGTTCCTCTATAGAGTGGCTTTTCGGATGTGAGAGCGTGTCCGCCGTGGGCCATACCATGTCATCGCATATCACCAGATATCTCAGCGCAACTCGACCGATCGTCCTGAGACTCATCGTCCCCATACGACTTGTCTATTCGCCGTTTCCCCAGTCTCAAGTAGTGCCTGCGATCACGTCACGCGGAAGTTCAACTTTACCTACCTCACTGTTAAATCGCTATTTGGTACCGTCGCGCTGGTGAAATTAAGTCCGAGCACGACGGATAGAATTTGTGCCCATGGCCAAAGAGAAAGGCCATAGGAAACACTAATTTGACAGATTTGTAAATTATTTTTTTGAGCGCGAATCCAAACTGTGAGGTCAGGTTGTGCCCTGTATATATTTCTTAGTATAAGAATTGGGAATAAAATAAGGAAAAAAATACTTATAAACTAATGCAATTAGACAATAATATCTCATATAATTGTCCAATTGAATAATAATAATAATGTACCTCTGTCTGCACATTATTATTGTTATTGTGACTATATATATATATTTTCAGTCTGAATCAAAATTAGAGGAGATGTTGGTGGAGTGCAGTGTGGTAGGTGAATATGCAGATGCATTGCTGCTCGATGAACGTACCTCACTTGACGATCCTCACATATACCAGTTTCTGCTACACTACTATCCCAAGGTTGGTCTGTTTTTACGATTAAATTGATAATAACATTTTATTAGAAATGGAGTATTCTTATTTTTATTCAGATGTTTATTTCTTTATATTTTTAATTTTTTATAGGTTCCTCACAATCATGTGCGATTGTCATATGAATAATTTTATATCTTTTTAAGTATAAAAGTTGCATTCAAATAACTGTATTGAATTATGGATGACATGAAGAAAAAAAATTGTATATATAATAAAAATTGTCATAATATATGCTTTCTAATTTCATTCCAATTTGAATGTGCTGCACCCAATAGCAAAAAAACTGAATTAATATAAGATCATTTATATCAAGTTCAATTTCATTTAAAATACTAAGGCCGGTCTGTTCCTTGGAGGTGTAGAAAATTCAAGCTTCTAAGTGATCCAATCAAAAGGATATAGCACATATTTTGATACTCCCAAATTTATCCCTTAAATCAATACATATTTGTTGATTTAGAATAATGAAATTTGACAAAAAGTGGCACAAATAAAGAGAAAAATTGTTAATTTGTAGTTACATCCATTTTTTTTTAACTATAATTTGACATTTGTCAGTTGGTGTAACAATATGTGGGACATTTTTAACTTTTGCTCTAAAAATATAATATTAATAAAAATTGATGAAATAAAACTTTTTCGATTTTTCTTAAAAACATTTCTTTCACTAAATGGTACGATGCGATTTTTATTCATACTTGTCTGTTTTTTTTTTTTGTTGACGTGTAGTTATTATTGTTGCAATGTTTAGGTGGGTGGCGGCGGTGCGGCGGGAGCAGCAGCAGCCCTGGCCGAGGAACTGTGCGCGGGCAGCGGGCGCGCACGCCTTGCTGCCCTGCTCGGCGAAGTACGAGCCCTCACGTTGTTGATGAGCCGGACGCGCCTACCGCCGCCCGCGGCCCGTTCGCTCCTGCGCGCCACGCACACGCTACAACAGCGAGTCAATGCAGCATTACAACAGCAAACCGGTAACAATTATTTCTTTTACAATATGTCGGATATATGATTACATTAAAACGGCGGCCGCTCGATGGTTAGAAGCTTCGCCTTGGAAAACCAGATGGTATTTCGAGCCCTATCACGGCGATTTGGTCCATGAGTTTTTGACTTGAGTCAAATTAACACACTCGATCCGCGCCTTAGAAATTACGCTAAGCCGTCTTTCGCGGACGTACAACGGCGGTGACGACGCTCATCAGCGGTCTGCAGCCCTCGCCGGGCCCGCCTGGAGGTCTGCAAGTCTCAGCCCCTCTATCTGAAATAAAAATATAGTGGGAGGGTACGCCTCGGCAGTGGGGGGTGTCAAAACTAACAACAAACAATTGTGTTCAGTGACTAATTCATAATAATGATCCCATAAAATACATTAAAATACGTTATTCATTTTTCGAGTTCTGTTTTTCTGTTTTAACAGAAAATATATTAAAATGAATGTATTAATATATTTAAGTTTAATAGAAAAAAAATGTTTTATCTATTAAATTGTAATAGATAAAAAGTGTTTAATAAATAAAAAATGGATCAGTTCTCAATGACTAATGAACCGTAATTATAAGTATTTTCTGATATATAAATTTGCTACATGAAAAGATTCTGATATCATATTTGTTCCATAGTTGGTTATAAAAGAAAATAAAATAACCTGCATACTTCTTTTAATTGGAACGATAATACTGCCTACAATTGTTTCACTTCAATATTATGTCCCATATATTGCTTTATTATATATTATTATTAAAATAGATATTATTATAAATATAAATATGGATGAATGGTATAAACCAAAAAATTATATTGCCAGCATTGTTAAAGCATTTTTTTTGTAGAAAAAAATTATAATCAATTTAACCCTTCCATAAATTTCTTTTTCTCAAATCTGATTTTGCAATAAATTAAACAAATAAGTTATTAATATGTGTTGAGGTTAAGATTGTACATAAACAGTTAAAACGCATATACAGTGGGCCCCTGGTAATTCTACAAACGTTTTGCAGTGCAGTGCCAGATTATCGAGTTTGTCGGATTATAGAGTACTGCCTAAGATCCCCTATAGTCCAGATTTTTTTGGAAAAGAGTAACTTGTAATCCGAAAAATTACAGCTCAAAATACAGTGGCGGATAAGAAAAGTATCGTCTAATCCGACAATTACGTTTAATCATGCATTAGTCAACAGCGATAGGCATGTCGGATCACAAGGGGCGCCGGATTAGACAGGGGCCGGATTACCGGGGATCTTCTGTAATTGACGTGTAAATAAATGAATTACAATAATTTGGAACGCCATTTGTTCAAACAAGCAAATGGCAACTGACAAAATTTCGATTCAGATATTTTTTTAACACATTGAATTTGATTGTTACATTGTTGTTACTACTAGACGAGGAAGCGTCGGAACCGGAGCCGGTGCCGGAGTCGCAGGTCGACGCCGTCAGGTGCCACACGCCCGAGGGCAGCGACGCTGACGAGCACCCGGACGAGCCGGCCGCCGACCTCGACGACGACGACGAGGACCCCGGCCCGGCCGCGCCCCGCACGCCCCGCGACCGCCTGCAGCAGCTCGTCAGCGCGTTGCAACTACTGACCACCGCCGCCCAGCAGCTAGCGCCAGATGGCTAAGTCTCTCTAATGTAAGCTAATTTCTGATTAGGTTGTCGCTACAGCGATTCTTTGTAATTGGATCGGACTCATTAATATTGACACTATAAAATTTTATTGTTCTTGACGTGTCATTATGGAGAGAAATTAAAAATTGCATTTTTCGGTCTTAAATTTTATAATATAGTATACCAACAATATTTTAAATGTCTGGATTAAACCCTCGGTGCAATTTACACTATCACTATTAATATAGTTTTTGGCATCCACAAACGCTGTGGCAGCTATCATTTAAAAAATACAATCTGATTATAAATAATTTACTTCAAAATTTACTACAGAAAATTTGTATTAAATTAAATTCCATACAAGGAAATTTACATACTTTGTATGTAAAGTCTAGAGAGTGAGCTTGTTTATAGATAGTTATTGCAATTTTAAATATTCATTGATTTCTTTTACTTACAAAACATCTGTGTAATATTTTTATGTTTTTGATTTTGTGTCTGTATGTAACTTTTCTAAATAAATGTTAAGAAAAACATAAGAATGCCAATTTGTCTGGTCAAATTTCTGCTTGTCACAGTAGAGTCTGCAACATTGGAACATGTATCCAATATAATTTTTACTTTATATAAATTTATAACAATGAATGTAATTTTAGAAAAAGATAATAACCAAGAAAATTTATATGAAGTTCAATGCTTATAATATTAACATCGGTATTGGAGAAATTCATTTACCTTACAACAGCTATATTTATTTGTTTGATAGAAAGTTGTAAATGGAATTTTAATATTTAGGATTTTCACTGTTAAGTCTAATGCCATAAAAGTTCATTTGTACGATAACATACATGAATTTCTGTGGTAATTGGCTTCTTTTACTGAACCAGAAAGAATATTGATGAACGTCAGTAAATAGTGCTGATTTGATCACAATGTCTATCCTCACTTTTATATTTTTTGCCTTTTTTTCATTAAGGCATTGTATGATGTAAAAGCAATAAGTAGTGATTCTAATGTACATTCCAAATTACCAACCATAACTCTGCTTTGGTGATATATATATTTTTTTGTATCTCATAGTGGATTTAAAAGGCATCTCGTTTATGTAGAAAAGTTTGGTGTTCATTCATATTGCACATCCAAGGTGTAGTTAGAATTGATTTCATAAAGCAAATTTTTCAAAGCAAAAAAAAATTCTCAATTTATTCTTTATATGTGTGTGTGTGTTTATGTATGCGTATATATATATATACACACATAACATTTTAATGTTATAAATGCTGTATTTAAATACATTTTGAGTGTGCTAATCTATATTTTTGTATTTGAAAAGTCTTGGTAGATTTTTTTTACTGATTTAGCTCTAAGTGCTTACTGTCTTAAGTTGGAAATGTTTATCATGAAATGGTGTCTTGAATTAACTGTTTCTTTCTTAGTTGTCATTTTATTCGGAATCTCTAAAAATTATTCTATTCAAATTAAATGCCACAGCCGTTTAAAGAGAATTACACAAGGCATTTGAGTCGAGCTAAGTTAGTATCTTCGAAGTTAAAGACTATACCTGTTTTTTTAACTTAATTAATTTTAAGCTTGTATGAATACATGCTTGTAATAGAATCATTCGGTATGAAAATTTTAAATTGACAATGTGACCTTACAAACTAATAAGTGTTCGTATATTAAAAACAAATTGTAATTGTTTCTTTGGGCTGTGACAGGTTTATTAGTTTAGGAACACTTAAAAGTATTTGTGTTTAGTGAGTGTTGCCGTGTTACACTTTGAAATTGTTGACACACTAGTGAAGCTTTATGATCCTCCGTTTTAATATTAGCTATTTGTAATGATGTACGTTTAGAAACAATTAAAACCCGTCCATCTTCTAACATATTTGGTCTTTTGCATTGAAATTTTTTAAAGTTAAGTGTAACAGTTTTAAATAATTTCCAGTATAGAAATAAATGCTTTCACTTTATGACTAGTGCAAAAATCGTCACATATTTTAGCAGTTTTATAAGTGATTCGGTTAATATTACAAAGATTTATATTGCACTTAAATGACTTCAATGTTTTTATTATAATTTATCATTTCTTTTAGTTCATTTTATATACATTAGAAAGTTTTAAAATTTTACAATCTGTCCTGTAGGTGTGTGACTAGGATAAATTATGGAATTAAAAAAAAATTGTAACCATATATAAAAACCTGCATGATAAGTAATTTTAAATATGTCAAAACACTACTGCCCATTGAAGAATAAGGTATTCTGTGAGATATACACTTGAGATGTGTTAGAAGTAATTGTCAATTTGTCTGATTTGCTTTCACTATTAAATGTCTGAGTAAATATGCACTGTCAATTGAAGATAAAAAATAAAAAAAAACTGCATATGTCCACAATAGTACTTCACTGTCTTACATGTCTGTAACTATATGATATGAATGTCTGTAAAGGTAAATAAATTTGCGTAGGTGCATCTGAAGTTTTTATTGTCTTATGATTCTTACAATATGTGCTATGTCCTGTGTCCGCGAGTGAAGTTTCTATTTTGTCTTAGTTAAAACTTAGTATGTAATCATATGATAATATTTTAGTTATTATAGAGAATTTTTGTTTATATATATATTTTAACTAATATCACCGAAATATAGAATTATTAACCAGTATTATTCATTTCTGATTTAAATTTTGCGCGCTTAAAGTATTGATAAAATGTACAATTGAAGACTTTTAGTTGTAGTACACAATGGTAACATTAATTTGTTTCATGGGTGACCTAGTGGTAGGAAATATTGTATACCTGACCTATGGTAAGAAATTAAAGTTTTCTAATTTGAAAATTTCTCTGAAAAGGATAACTCATTTGTCAAACTTTTGAACTATAATAATATTTGAATGGAAATTATTACAAGGGTTCTTTAGTTAATATGAGTTTAAGCACCTTTTCCATAACCTCTCTTTAAACTCATTTTTAACAAAATGTCACTTTTACAAGTCCTAAGTCAAAATTCAATATAAAAATGATTTTTTGTTATGAACGATTTTAAAATAAAGTTGTGAAAGAAGCTTTGAGTCAAATGAATTATCATTGTCATTGATAAACACATTTAAAGCATGCATCTTCCCAAGTGATTAAATAATTAAAAAGAAAATAATTAATCATACAATTATTTAATCAGTCTCTTCATAATTTAGAAGTTAAAGAGCTTATGTATTTTTGAGCTGGTTTCAATTATAAAGGTGCACAAATTATTTTGTTTTTTATTTAGTGGTTGATAATTTATTAGTTTAAAATTTAAAACCCCATCATTATATTTACAAACTGTTGTTTGAAATGTAATGTATTATTGATTTATGATATTTTTTTTGGCGATAAATATACATGTTTATTCAAAGCTATACATACAAAATATATAAAATTACATAAATAGAAATCTAAAATTCGTAATAGAAAATATGCCAAAATATGTAATGCAGAATGAAGTTTGTTCTGCCTTTATGAACACTAAAACCTAAAACATCATTTTAAACATTACTGCAATTTTAACCCTTTTTAATAAGACTCCTTTTTGATTTTGTTTAGGTCAGATTAATAATTTCTACATTTAATATGGAAGGAGGAAGTTGTATTCTTTTAAGGTCTAGGAAGGGAAAAAAGGAAAGGAGACCCTAGTCTATCAATTGATCGGATTTTAAAGAAAGAGCCTAGGTAGGGCGTTATGTATATCATTGACAATGATTTTTTTTTTATGTACCATTATAAATGAGGCAATCGAGACTTGCTTTTGGGACTAATTAACATATCGATTTTCATACACCACATGCGTCAAGTACTAATATTATATATGTATTTAAGTTTGTAGTTTAATTTCGTGTTTCATAAAAAATGTTGTATATGAGCACATATATTCAGTTGGTCGTGGTATATGAAAGTTTTGATGAATGTGGTGCTATACTCTCGATTTGAGTAGCTACAAAAACCGAGACATGGTTAAACTGTTTATCGGAGTTGTATTACACGGTTTAGTCAGAAGTTGCGATGATGTATAATTATTTATTAAATTTAAGGCAACAGTGTGTAGCTATATATGGTGTCTCACTTCGCTTGTCTATGTGTAAGATGAAAATTATTTGTTGCTGGAACATGTTTCAGTCGGAGAATTTGTGCGTATAAAATACTGTAAAATCGGATTGAAAAAGCCAAAGTAAACAGTATTTTACAAATTCAGTGTGTTTTAATAAACTCCATGTTTTCCAATTTTAAAGCATATTAGAATCGTAATTATTTAGTCCAGTTCATCTAAATTAAATGTAGTCTGTGGTATATAATAAGATATATGTACAGCAACTAGTCATTTATATTTATAAAGGTTAAAGTTTAGTGCATCCTTTTCTTGCATCTTACATTTTGTACATGCGGGTTTCAATATGAGCAGTCCTCTAGCTCTTGAACAGCCAGAACTCCCTTTTTCATTTTGAACCTGATGGCACATTACAAGTAACACAATAGAATTTTTTTTGGTGAAGAACTTTAAGAGGTTGAATTTTTTAATGCCATTTGTATAACATCGGATCCCAACCTTTTTTTTCTTGTCTCATAAACGTATTCATGGCATTTGTGGAGTACACTTTAAAATTGCGTCATATAAAAAAAGCCGGTCTCAAATATGTCACAGTGAAAAAGTTTTAATAACCTTTTCCCTTATTATTTGTTGGAAAGTTTTTAATTATTTGAAATAAAATTAATGAATCAATTCTATTCATTTTGTTAATAAATAATTGATTTCTTAGTTACATGTCTTTCTTAAATTTTTTGTTTGATGAAATATAAACAAATATAAAAGTTTATCTACATATAAAAAAAAAGAAAAACAACAATGATTACCCAATGTGATTTTTAAAATTGCTATTTGGACATCACAATTTGGAATATTGAGTTCATGTACACTATATGTAATTCTTAAAATGGCAAATGCGAGTTCGTGAGGCAACTTTGGTAAACACTTTTAGAGCTAACTTCAAATTAAATTATGTAGTTATTAGAGCAATACATCATGAAAAGCGAATAAGAGTAAATCCCGAAATCTCCAAGAGGTGATTTCGGGATTTGCTCGAGCGCGGCAGATTAACATAAGGGGGCATCCTTGTACCCTGTCGAGTACCTCCACCAAATATAAGCCCCATATATATCGCCGCCCGTCAAGGTTAAGAAATCAAATTAGTAAAAAAAATTGATCATTTGACATTCTCAAGCGCGTCAGATTAAGGTAGGGCGAGTTAATTACATGCTAAAAAGTGTATATTCCACTAATCTGACAAATTTGCGAGTTACGTAAAGAAGTGGGAGGGTTACAAAATTGTAAAAAAAAATGTCATTTCGACATTCTCGAGCGTGGCTAAATTTTTTTTATTTTGTAGGAAATAATTCAAGGATGACGAAAAACATTATCTGACGATTTCCACAAGCCCAAGTAACAAAAATTCATCGATAAAGTTTAATGCGCGCAGCTGCGTGATGCATGTATTCTTCTCTGCGCGCCTTTATTCCCCTCTGAGGATGAAATACATAAAAGTATTCTACTTAAAAAAACATATAATTTAAAATAATAAATATATAATTGTCAGATTAGGTGAATCCCTCCAGATAATCGTCAGATTAAGAGACAGCACGTCTAGGTCATACAGATGGATCATATATATCTTAATCTGACGCGCTTGAGTATTTCAAAATTGCGACTTTTTTTGCACATTCTAATAATAGCCGCGCGTTTGCGTCACATCCAAATCGTCAGATTATTATACAAGAGCTACTTTTTATATTCACTTAACATCCCCTTAGAAAATCTGACGCGCTCGATGAATTTTTTTTTTCATTTTCAACCCTTACGTACGATCACCCCCATTATGGAAACAGTCAGATCAATATACTTACATTTTTATAAATACGTAGGACATGGATGCTATCAATATCTGACGCGCTCGAGTATGTCCATGCAACAGTTTTTTTTACATTTTTGAAAATCTATAGCCGCTTCCCTCACCGATGAAAAGATATGTACTGTATGACATTTTTTTCTTTTTATCATCTAAGCTTCGCAACCCAATAGGTCTGTATGACGCTCAAGTAAATCCCAATTTAGCATCGTGGGCTCCCCTATTAAAACACCGTTACGTGGAGAAAATGTTACGATTTGAATAAACACAAACTATAGTGGATACATGTTTTTAAACTGTTTATTAAATAATTAAACAGACTTTGCGTTATGTCGTCAACGCTTCTGTCCAAGCTATTATTCGACAACTAGCTCTTCAGTTTTTCTACGAACTGATCGTTACAGTTTATTTAAAATTTGGTCCTTCCTTAAAAAAATTCAATTAATGTTTTCAAAACTTACCAAATTTTATTTTACTATCACACCGTTCATAAATGGCTACTTATATGTGCCTAGTTTATAATAAATATCACATTTTTATGAAATGGCCCTACCGGGTGTTCGTAGATTGAGACTAAATGCAAGGAAACATGAACAGTAGAAGGCGTATATTCAGTTACAATAAATCGATACGGAATCAGTTGCTCCCGTCAGTATCGCAATTGACGTGTTAACGCTTCGATTGCAGAAACAAAACGAATGGCTGTACGCTGCACTACCCTATTTGTACCTGCCGACTGACCTTCCCAAAAATGTCTCTAATCATCGAGAAATACAACACGTAAACATGTCATGTCCGACACAAACAAATAAGATTTATTGTCTCTCGAAAATTCCACCTCAAAAAACAAATCCATTTAGGAATAAGTTGCAAAAAAAGATAAAAGAAAACGCCGACGGAGGCAAGACGGACGTGCGCAGAGCCTGCTTATTTAAAAAATTCTATCCTCGGATATTTTTATAAGGGTATAATAATATCCCTATATTTTTTCAGTATTTCTATTTTTAGCTTGGTAGCGCAGTTCATAACAATATGAACTTGATACTTTTATTACTGCCAAAACTTGATAAATACGACATGGGCATATTATTTGAATAAGACTTCTGTATTCATATTAACGGACCGCACGTTGGGTACCGCTGTTGTAATATGGTGCTACTATTTTGAGACACCTGACTAATATTTCCAAAGACTTTTCTCTAATAAACTATATTCAGAAAATCTTAACGTTTTGAACGCGTGCGTTCTCCGCGTAGACCGCAAGATCTAACAATTAGTCTAACGCGCGCGGCTTTGACGGAGGCCGCGCTGTTTAGTTCTCTATGGCGCCATACAAAAACATCACTCTGAATTTTTGGGCTATATTTGTTTGTTGTATGAAATTGAATCGTATTTTGTAAATAAGGTAGCAAAAAAATATCTACCTTTAGAGTGACATACGTCACAAAATTTACAATGTATTTATAGTTGAGTAATTGTTCAGTTCACTTCGCGATGGCGCTGTCGTTGCCCGTTTGTTGGTATTTCTGTTTATAATAATCCACTTTATAAAAAAATACAGTGTGTGCGATTCACACACGATAGAAGTGAAACTTCAGTAAATCGACAAAAGAATGAGATGAATATATATAACAAGGGTAAAAATGAAAGTATTTTGATTAATTTTAAAATATATTTTATATTTTATTTAATATACGTTATTTAATTTTGATTTTATTTTCATTTTTTTTTGCGTCCATATTGACGACACATTTCGGCATTAGTTTTCGGCATCTTATAAAATTTATTATTTAGCACAACAAGATATAAAAACACTCACAAACACTGTTAAATAATGACACACCACGCTGACTTCTTACTAAAAAGCTGTAATACGCAGCCGCATACAGTGTACAGTAGTATAAGCTCACGTACTTTTCACATATACTAACACACGTTAAATGCTCAAATACAAGCAAGTATTAAACAGTGTGCAATATACATGCATATCGACATTTGCTTTCTCGCTCTGTCTCACTAATTACAGGCGACTATGCTTAGAAGACGGAAGTGGGGATGCTACGAAGCATGGCACAAAGAGGAAATAGTATGTATATTTCTGTCTCATTCTTTCCCGGCTTCATCCTACACATTTTTGTATTTGTGCCTCTTACCTGTCGTTTTTTCCGTTGCATCCCGTTTGAAATCAAAACGATTCTATAGAAGTTTCACTTCAATAATCGCGAGTGTTTCCTTTTGATATATATATCAAAATATGTAAAATACTTCGTAACATAGTAAAGTATATACTTTTATAGTATTTCTCAAAAGTAAATATGTGAAAAATGTGCCTAAAATTTCCTTTGATAGTTTTGACGTATAAAATGGCGGTTACAATTTTATTTTACGTGTTGATTGCATATATCATTTACATACTTTATTACATTTTGAATAATTTGTAGTGGTGAATTGCGATAATAGTTTTGTCTCAGTTTAATTTTATTGTGAATTTATTACATATTTATTAAAATAGAGTGTTGAATGTGGCCAAGGGCGAATCGGTCATTGCATTTTGCAGTGATAGCTGGAAAGAATTTCCGTATTTTTTGATAAAATCACACATACAAAAAAAAACTTTAGTCCCAGTTTATACTTTTTGCAACTTGTGGTCGACTGAGCGCAAATATAATCACGACGGTCGGCAAAAATAATGTATGTGTTCGATTACCGAGTTTCGTGGTCATGTTTTGTTCATGTTTTACTAAAAGTATGTAGTTTTACTATTGTATATGCAAATTTATCGAACCTATAATAACGTTACGACAGACTTATCTGGCTTTTGTGAAGAAATAGTGAATTTTATCGAATCAATGTGCAGTGAAATTTAATCTATGTGATTGTAGTTGGTTTGTGGAACATTCCTATTATATTTCCATTAAAATGTAAAGTCTGAAACAATGTATTTCATGTGCATTAAAAATCTAATAATAAATTGAAAAGAATATATAACGTAACATGATAAATATCAGCATTTCAGTATAATTTATTAACTTCGCAGTTAGTTTGTGCTTTCCAGAGATAATAGAAAAAAAATTGCGCGTGCGAGGTGAGGAGGTAGTTTTATAATCGCGCCCTCAAAGGGTTGATTAAGCATCCTATGTCCTCTAAAATTATATATTTTCAAAAGTATATAACAAAAGGAAAACTCTATGCGACTAGTATTAATTAAAATGTATTAGTTTTCTTTGGTTTATGAAATTACCTAGGTAAATCTATATGCTGTTAATTTCATCAGACTCACAGTAAAACGCACGCAACTTCGCCGCTGTGAAGTTCGTACACGACTTATCAAATGAGAACGGTTATTGCGAGGGTCTCGTAAATATATAATAGAAAAATAGATAATTTTAAATTTATTTAAGAAAATAAGACAAATTTACCATTCCTCTCTCTTATCTCCGAAATTAATGGCCCTAAAATTTTGAAAAAATGCTTAAAGTAATTCTTTACTCATAGATTACAGGAAAACCTATAAGAAGTATACAGTTTGCTTCATTTCGGTTTGTTTAAATGTGCAGTATAAACTGACATTAAATACGTGAGTACGTATATACTTAGTGCGCATCAGTTTATTTTTCTTATTTTTTCTCTTTCGTAAAAGTATGGCATGATAATAGTGCAAGCTTAGGGAAAACCATAAATAAAAATTGGCAAGTGTGAGTAGGGCTCATGCTAAAAATTCGCAAATAATTTCTTTTAAGTATTCAACAAAAATGTATTGTATTGTAGTACGGGACCCTAGGTGCGCGAGTCTGACTCACTCACACTTGCCTTTTAATTGTCGAAAAAGTGACCATTTAAAAACCCTAACGCCGCGTTTGTTATCCGGTAATACTCAAGCCTATCGTTATGATTATACTTTTTTTACTCGACGTAGGTATACCGTCAAGATCTATTTTTGGAACAGTGGGTGGCATATAACTACCATTTTTAGTAAAACCCAAATAACTATAATTATTTTAGTTTTGAAAAAAGTTTGTGTATATTTTATTAATAGTATTTAGATGTGAAACATCTATTTGCGCGCTTCGACTGCAATTGTGACGGCAAACGGTATGACGCTCTTTTATGTCGTCACGCCTTCTTTACTACATAGTGTGCACGAGGTACGTGTATCATATACTTCTTTGATTGGAACTAGAAAGGGTAATTGATATATGTTTGACACTGGCCTCTTTGACACAATTGGCTTTGTCGGATATACCAGACCACGGCCATCAGAGTTAATCTTACTGAAATCTTATTAGAACTCAAGATTAGCGAAAGTGCACCGATCTGATGGGGATACACTTATTAATGAAGTTTAGAGAAGTGAGAAAAGCTTTTTATTTATTAATTTTAGAATCTCAAACAGTTGTAATATTAAAAGATCATAATATATTTTGAATTCATTTATTCCTTTTTAATAGCGAAACTTTGGAATTTATCTCTGGTGGAAAATCGCTAGGAGATCTCAAAACACAAGTAATACAGTACGTTTTCAAATAAAATATACTACACTCCTTGTTTATACACACTGGTTTATCACAGACAGAACAATCCCCTCCTAATACAATAATTTCTCCTTTACCAGGAGGACTAAATGGGTCTTTCATCACATAGCTTGGGTATTTTAAAACGGTAGATTTTGAGAATGGTGGAGATGTGCCTTTGTAGTGTATTTTTTCCTTCATGTGGCACGATGAACATTTGAATTCCTCTACCTGAACAGCTTCATTCGACTTCTTGTCCATTTTCTGAAATTAGGTACATAAAATAATGAGAGATACATAGGGAAACAAGGTTTTTCATTATTATGAAAAACAAAAATATAAGATATTTGATTCCCCTTTTTTATTGTTACATATAAATCAATATATAATAATTACAAAAGATCAAACATTTTTGATAATTCCAGTAAAAAAGTGTTATGGAAATGAATCTCAAAAAAGAATGAAGATAATTAGTTTGCAATAAATATAACTATAATTCGTTCCATGATATCAGTGCATAAGTAATTGTGATTATTTAATTTATCTCTATAAGTTATGTAACTTTCATAATATTTTTTATTTGTTGCTTACTGCAGTTAATTTTTAAGAGCAGAATTCCTAAATATCAAAAGCTATTTTTTCCTAAAAACTTAAATTCCTAAAAAAGCCAAATACCTGTTAATTTTCATCATAAATTTCCTCTCAAACAAATAATCAAATGTCTTATATTTCCCTAAATAAAACACATTGATTACTGTAAATGAAACCTCTAGTAGCTATATATCCCTTAATAATTTAACTAAGTTTAAGATGTTTAACATTCTAATTTCTATATTATTACTTTTTAAGAATAACTTCAATAGATTTTGACTAGTTAATATAATGTGATTTTACAACAACCAGTGTAATTGTGTATTACATAAGAATTTCCATCAAAACTGAATTTCTGTATTTCCTGTGAAAGAGGCAATATCATATCATACAATAATGTTAAATTCTCTCCGAAAAAATGGAATGATCTCCATTCCATGTTCCAATTCTTGCAAAAACACAAATCTAATTGAATGTTGTGAATCAATGAACAACCATAGGATCAGAAGCAAAAATGCCACAACTTTAATGACTTGCTCATTTATCAAAGAAGTCTACTATACAATTTTTTAACACTCTTCGATGTTTAATTTCCCGTTCATTTTATGAAAAAGTAAATTATGTGTTAACGAGGTTAACTTTTTTATGAATTCTGAAATTGATTTAATATTGTAAATGATCCATTTATTTTGTTCATTTCACAGTTCTACATTGGTTGAGCATATAAATAATAATGTCTTATATATTGAAGTGATTAATTCAGTTATTGTTAACCAAATTAACTTCAATATATAAGATATTCAATATACAAGATGTGTTAGTATTTTACTTAAAGATTTAAGTGTGCCTTTTTTACAATACTAATGTTATCAATTAATGAAATATAATTACATTCCTCTGGTCCTCCATATTCACAAAGATGTTTTCGAGTTATGATCCAATCTATAAAGTCAATTTATCCTTCGGTGTTTCAGTAGGCCACCAAATCGGTTTAATAACCTCTGCTTTATATCTATCCACAGCTAGTAGACCAGTTTCGAGAGCTCCTTTAGTCTTCACTAAGCCCAATGCGTATTCCCTAATAGTACCTTTAATTTTACCTAAATTTAGTTTCGTATTGTTATTGGCGACAATTTCATCGTCTTTATGAATTCTTCCCTCTACATGCTGATCAAATTTTAGAGGCATAAATCGCTTTCTAATTACTCCAGTATGATGTACACGGGCAGTCAATTCTTGACCTATGTAACAGCCTTTTTGGAAACTGACTCCGTTTAAAAAGTCACAATTGGCCTCAAGAGGAAAACTGGAGCCCACAGAGAGGTCGTCTACACCTTCGCTAACACCTAATTTGTACCTTAAGTACTTATATTCCCTGTCATCATTGTACACAATTACATTGTCACCAAAAATCTTTCCGATTTCATCTACTGTCAACACGTTCTGTGCCAAAACCCTATAACCTAAGTCAGATAAACGGGGATCTTTGCAGTAATTTACTCTTCCAACATTCTCAAATTCGATGCTAGAAGCTGGATCTGTGGGCGAAATCAAAGCGAGCACATTGAAATCTCTACTAATATCTTCAATATCAATCTTTTTCTTAAGTCTATAGACTTTTAAGTGTTTACATAACAAATCTGAAATTTGTTTGTCGCACTCTACTAAGTAGGAATGTTCTTCTTTCCATTTATGAATTATTGCATCATAAAGTATTCTGCCTTTGTTATTTAAAAACATAGTGTATATGGATGCTGCGCCATCATCAAAGTGGCGCATATCATTTGTAATCAAACCCTGCAGAAAATTTGATGATCCCAATCCATTGATTTTTATAAGTCGTCTATTTTCTAAAAAATGCAAAGATTTCGGAGAACAAGTCGAAGAAGCACATCGAGATAAATTGTATGAAATTATTTTTTTGTGTATTGAAAACCATTTTACCTGGAAAAATATCATTTTATATTATTGGACAAAATTGTATATCCAATACTAACTACAACACAAAAAAGCGCAATTGCATGTTCCACTAATTCTTGTTTTCGGTTTTACGTTCCTAATTTTTAATTTTTCAAGTCTATCGTAATAAACAACAGCATACCGTAATATTGATTTTGACAGACATCATTTGAATTTGTATGTGACAGACGTCAGTACACTACTTCAAACCAGTGTTGTCACTTAGGAGCCTACCTATTTGTAGTCTTTAACGATACCTGTTAATATAAGTTTCGTTAAATATTTCTTAAAATAGATACTTAAAAATAGCTGTTGCTTTCAAACATTGTAGTTTTATAACAAGACATCAATAAAAGATAGTTTTTTTTATCTCATTAAAAT
Organism: Eumeta japonica; assembly: GCA_005406025.1. Classification (NCBI taxonomy): domain Eukaryota; kingdom Metazoa; phylum Arthropoda; class Insecta; order Lepidoptera; family Psychidae; genus Eumeta; species Eumeta japonica. The sequence goes on from BGZK01000877.1 coordinate 68,612, forward strand.
TGAATTCATAAAGTTATTACTAAATTGTCTACAATACGATAATGAAATGGAATATACATATAAGATGCACAGCTACTTTTCCTTACTTTGCCACTGTACAATAAAATATATCGATATTTGCTCCATGCGATAACCAATCGCTATTGATCGCAGCAGATAATTTAGGGGTTTAGGAGGCTGTTTCGAGCTATCAAATACAAGTGTATTATTTTTAATTAGTATTTAGAAATAAAATATACAACTAGAGCTTCTTTATTATGAACTGAAAATGCAAATTCTCACAGGAAACAGAAAATTTCGTGATGGGTCTAAAATTGTTTTATTTAATTGCACTTAGGACTAAGTTCAAGTGGCCTAGTAGTTACTATGGTAGCCTACTTATAACAAGGAGTAGGGTTCAGATTCCAGCCTACCGTATGTTTTTATATTTTTTCATTTAGTAATAATTTATTCTTACTTTAAAAAACCACAAACAAAATCTGGTCAAATTTTTTTTTTTAAAACAGGCAACTACGAGTGGTACTCGCGCACAGAAGGTATCGTACTACATTGCAATTTATTTGTGTTAAACAGTTAAAATAAATAATTTACTTTTATTCATTTACGAATACTTGAGCTACTCATACTTGGTAAATTTTTGTTTATTCTTTTCATAAAATATGTATTAGGATCACGTCAAGTTTGACCCTCGATATATTACTATTAGTTTCCACTTACGTATTTAGGATCATATTAATGAAGCACACTTAAGTCTGTCGTTCCATCTTGAGAGTGGAAAGAGCAAGACAGTTACAGTGTTTTGCTATTGAAAATAATATAGGTCTCACTCCCACCTTACTCCTTGAGATGTGGCATCATTTGAATGACTTTTATCAATAATACGACCCTTAGACATTGAAACAAATTGAAACTAAAGAAACTATAGATTTCTTATAAGTGTTCCTGTAATATATAAGTGGAGAAGATCGATTTATAAAAAAGAGAACGCCCTCAAAAACAGATGCGGTAAATGAGCGCTAAAACAAACAGTTTAACACTCATTGTATTTAATGTATTTAAATCACACCTTCCGTTACGCCGTCGAAGTATTCTGTTAAAAAATGCAAATACAACACGCAAAAAACTTTGAAAAAGGATGGTAGTGCTTATTTTAAGAAAGAAAGAAAGGTAGTTTCTTATTATAAGAAAAACTTAGTTTATTTGTAATAGGTAATCAATCATGTACTATAATGAGTATTTTGGATTTCTTTATTTAAAGTAGCATCAAAAGCAGAAATATAAATCGACTTAAAAGAAATAGACCTAAGCAACACCGATGTCGCATTTCTTGCGTTGACACATTATTCGGTCGCTTAACAATAGAGACTCGGTTCTTATACTGATAGAGTGGTCTTTATTATTATTTTATTTATTATTATTTTTATATCCATACATGTCTTAAAATTACCTCTAAAGGTAATTCATAAAATCCTCCGCCTGCCTGGAAGGAGGCGGAGGTTATAGGCATCCACAAGCCAGGGAAACCACGCGACCTCCCTGCCAGCTACAGACCGATCAGCCTCCTGAGCGGTCTGGGCAAACTATTCGAAAAAATTCTCAAAACTCGCCTTAGCGATCACCTCCTAGGGAAAGGCCTTATCATAGATGAACAGTTCGGCTTTCGCCCAGCCCATTCTTGTCCACAGCAAGTCCTCCGCCTAGTAGAGTATGTCTCGGAGGGCTTTGAAACCGAACGTAGCACCGTAGCTGTCTTTTTGATGTAGCCAAGGCCTTCGATAGGGTATGGCACGCAGGTCTGATTTATAAGTTATATTCTCCAAGTACCAGATCGCCTCATAATCACTATTCAAAATTATTTAGCAAACAGACATTTCACATTTAGGCATGAGCGCACTCACTCGACAAGACGTCTTATCAGAGCAGGAGTTCCTCAAGGCTCCACCCTCTCCCTCTGCTGTACTCCGCGTACACAAACGATATACCGCGACCGTCATCGTCTGGCGTCCAACTCGCGTTATTCGCGGACGATACCGCGCTCTTTTACGGAAATAGGAATAGGAGCACCCGATTCACCCTCCTCCCTCCAGAGGGCCATTGACGAGCTAGGTCAATGGTTCCGGAAGTGGAGGATAGAAGTAAACCCCGACAGATCAGCAGCCATACAATTCAAGTATGGTAAGATTAGAGTCGACTCATTGTCGACAAAACACTCCCAATCTTAAAATGTTGGATGCGATCATTCCGTGGCAACGGAACTACAAATACTTAGGAGTCACGCTCGATAAAAATCTACACTTCCGAGATCATATCGAGCGTGTTAGAATACTGCACTTTTCTACAAAGCAAGGCTCGGGACCATGCTCGGTAGAAAAAGTAAACTATCTAGACGTAATAAACGTACCATATACAAAATGTGCATTAGGACGGTGATGACATACGCGTCTCCCGTCTTCGCTCACGCCGCTCCAAAAGCACTACATAGACTACAGGTAATACAGAATAAATTCTGTAGAGCCGCAACGGATGCACATTGGTGTGTTCGTAATTCAATTCTCCATAGGGACTTAGAACTCCCACTATTTCCAAATATATGAAGGACGCATCGAAGCGATTCTTCGACATCGCGGGATCACATCCCAATGCGCTTTACGCGCGGCGGTTGACTATCAACCGCCGCATCCCACCCACCTATCCGTAGGCCACGAAACGTACTTACCGATCCACCTGACGCTCTTACAGCGGCAGTTGAAAGCCTTAATGACGTCAACGACACGCATGACTGACTTAGAGTAGGTCTATCCGTTAGTCAGGTCATCGACCTAAGCTCCTTTACTCCACCCGGCCGCCGCTAACCGCCTCCGGCGGGCAGGAGGGAACCGACCCGTGACGGTTTCCTGCGACATCCTATGCCGAGACGACTTCCACCAGGCGTCGTCCATAGCGCATGTCACGCGCCGTCGGCACTCGCATGTGCCGTCCGGCCGCACTCGGTGAAGCTATCAAAGTCGTCTGACTTGTCATCCGACTCGTCTCGACCGACTAAATAGCATAGCCGACCCAATTACTTCACACTTTCAGGAGGAATTTTTAGTGGGTTTCAGTCCCACACTACCCACGCGTACGGGCGCGAGGGTGTGCAGGATAGACATTTTTTACCTCCTCCTCGTCGCAAGAGGGAAACAAAAAAAAAAAAAAAAGGTAATTCATAAAATAAATTAAAGCTATTCCGAAAAAAAAAATATTATATTTGCTTTTTTTTAACAAATTATATATAGTCATTTTGGTCATCAAGAACATATGAGTATTTAATGAATCATCACCTAATTTTAATATATAAATAATATGAACGTTTTATATTACTATATTTTAAAGAAAAAAATTAATTTAAATTAATTTTTTTCTTAAGTGATTACTACATTAAGCTTTATTATGAAGAAAAAGATACTATAATCTTTTACATGCATTAAACAAAAAACAATAATAGGAAATTAAAATAATATTGAACCATTCCACTGATGTCTTATTTTAAAACAGCATATGTAAATTGTAAAAAATATGACTTAATGCCTTCCAATAACAAAATGATCGTTACTTGTTGGCTTTCAATTTCAAAATGGATCTTATGATATGATAATTCGGTTGAAGTGTCAGATGACAAATAATGTTCCTTTGCTTCTTTTTCTTTAGCACTGCAAAATGATATCATAAAGTGTGAGCCAGAGACAAAATGTACTTCCTGAGCCATTTTTCGCCGTCTGAATAGTATGCAACTGTGCATCCTCTCTTTTTTATACATCTATGGTAGAGAACTATGTTCTGTATTTTTTTCAAGATTTAGGCATAGTTTCGGATATAAGGGGGAATGGTTAATTTTCATCTATTTTCAATAACGAAAAATTAAAAAAATCGAAAACACCTTTATTTCATAGGCATTACTTTTAAAATGCGTCATTATAATATGATTTTACCACTTGTTCTGAAGTCATAAAGATTTACTTTAAAATTGGAAAAAAAATTTTTCGAGACCTTTACTAGAAGTGCTTTTATTTTATATGTCACTAGGTACAGTATACAAAACATTTTCTTGCTAATTTTCTAATTTACGCCTAAAAGTTATCCTTATAAAAGTCGTATTTAAAATTCTATTACTTACGTTACACGTTTGTTTTTTGATCATAGATATACAAACACACACACACACACACACACACACGCACGCACGCACGCACGCACGCACGCACGCACGCACGCACGCATGCACACGCCCAATCATATAGGAGCACTCATATATATATATGAGTGCTCCTATAAGGGTTCCGTTTTGTTTTTTATTTGGAAATAAGGAACCCTAAAAAAATAGTATGAAAAGTGATGATTTGTGGGAAATCTCTGTGTGCGAGCATGACGCAAATTTACCCGTTTTTCTTTAGGGTAAAACGAGTTCTGTTTCAGACAGATTAATGCTACTTCTGACATATGTTGAATACGTTCACGATCGCAATAAACTAAATTAAACTTGAACGTATTTAGGGATATTTGTTTTCATTTTGTACGGTTCCGTAACGTAATAGGAAAAATGGAATCTGTATATAATATCACTCTCATGTCTGTTTATCATAGGTGTTTTTCTCCCAAAAATATGTAACGTAGTAATTCAAAATTTTGACATTTGTTAGATTACATGACGTGCTATCACCCGTCAAAAAAAAAAAAAAGAAAAAGAGGAGGGAGTGTGAATTTTGTTAAAAGCAAAAAAAAATTTATTTAACAATTCGTGCATCGTAATATAATAATATTTAGCATTTTTGGAAAATTATCAGATTGGGAATTAATTATATTATGAGTAAAAAAAAAACGAAACCAACGAAAACTATTTCACTGCATTTACATTCATTTATTCATCGATAGCGTAGAAACACGTATAGATGCGTAACCACATTTAAAAAATCGGATGAGCTTCACATTCATTTTATTAAGCTTTTATTAAACCAATATTAATTAATCACACATTCAAAAATATTTCATCATTACAAATTAATTACCAATCTATTGATGTTATGAAAATAGTACAACAACGTATTCTTTTGTCAAGAGACATATTCGTCATGTCTACAGACTAGACTTATTATTACCTACATAACGAAGATATAAAAATCATTTAAATTAATAAATACGTCATTTAATTCACAATTTGAATTGCCTCATTATAAACACGCTCAATGTGAACAGAAGTTCTATAAGCTTACGAAGGTAAAAAAACTTACATATAATTATAACCAAATATGCTTGTTGTGCCTGGATGCCCGAAAACAACGATAATAATTTCATTTTATAGACCGGCGAGGGGATAGTTTATCGCGTGTCTATACTTGGGCGTGTATCGGATTCCATTTGCACGCATCTTGTCTATGGTCCCCTCCTTTTTATGATATTGTTGTAAATTAAATCGCGAGTACGCCGAATTATTTCCACTTTCTTTTATATATTTTTATACACAATCGATTTATTTAGAAAAAAGGCAATCGAAAAACGATCGATATTTCATACATACACTTTGAGGCGCACACTCTGGTTTCTATTGATTGGGACCCGTTGAAACCACAATGAGCGCCTAATCAGCACGGGGCGAGAAAAAGACCGGTCTTCTTTCGCTTTTGTCGGAAACCTTGTCCAAATCTGTAGAGTACTCGCTATTAACCGCATACAAAACCAATCTGATTGCAGATCAGATTGGTGTTAAAGAGACCGTTTTATTTGTCGGTACGAGCCTATCTATATATCGATGATTTATACGTATGTTATATGTGATCACAACACATATATATTCGTCGTAAGTTAATAACAGCCGGGCAGTGACTAAATTGGGCCCCCGGTGTTCTCAGACAGGTACATTTTATTGATAAAAAATTAATACATATACATTTACCTACATTAATTGCTGACAAAGTTGAGTGTGAATAACTTATGTGCACCAGATAAAGTTAATAATATGGCGCAATTAAAGAGAGTCTACGAATATTAAAAAAAAAACATAAAACCTATCATGAGCCTCAGCCATCATTTATGCTATTTATTTTATAAATCAAAAACTTTTAGTTAGCCACATGTTGTTTAACACGTGTATTTAAAAAAAAACTTTTACTATTTTTCTGGAAAATAGGAATTATCGATTAAGCTCGCCCAAACATTATTATCAATTTAAAAATGTACAAAAAATATTTACAATATTGATAATTAATTCTGTATAAAATATATACGTTACATATATAATTATATTTTAATGAATTTAGTGAAGGGAACAATGTTAAAAAAATGGAACATAAAAGAAATTAAATAGACGTTGTTAGCATGCGAGTGAAGTTAGCCGTTAGATTTATCTATTTCAATCTGTTTATCTCTGTCTCAGTCTGTTTAACTACGAACTTCATGATATCCATAGTTTTTTAAAAGTGTGCGTGCACTTCGTAACGTTTTAAAATTTCATTTTAATCTTTTTTTGTCTAACACGCCTAAACAAAATATGTTTTGTTTTATTTTCAAGTTATTATTGACATCTTCAACAATAACACATGTTCTGTGGAAATTTTAACTGGCTACTTATTATAGTTCAAACGATAAAAGGGAGGACAGACAAACGGATGGATGGCGTTGGCTTAGTAATAGGGCCCCGTTTAAAATTTCTAAAAACAAATATTGGTTGAACATTTCCTTGCTTTTTCTTTTCGTTTTCAACCATTTCTATACAAATGACGTACTCAGAGAGTAATTTACAATTCATATATTATGGTATATTAGTACAGTTCCGTGCCAATTTTCAAAACATCCAAACACATCAAGCTCGATCTTAACAATTATTGGTATTGGTCCGGAGTGGTTTTATCGTCGATGTGAGGTAGCGACGTCATCTCTAACATGGACTCCCGCTCATGGGTCCTTCTCACGGGCGTGTTGAATATGGAACTGGGCGTCGAGTCTTCATGGTGCTCGACTGATGCTGTTACCAGTTCGGAGGTGAGCGTTGGTTCGGAACGAACCGAGGTGTTGTCTCTCAGGCTACCAGATCTGACTGCGAATTGGACGTGGTGTTTTTTCGGCGACTTCTTGAGGCGACTCGTTATTCTCTGTGTAAGACAAATATATGTGTTCCACGATTAGAAGGATTAATTGTTAAAACTGTATAAATAAATAAATATATACATATAAAACAGATTTTATTTAAGAAAAAAGGAAAGGAAGAATTTATGCAATATACGGTGGCGTAGCTAGGGGGTGAGGCGGCGGGGGCGGCCCGCACCGGGTGCTACCCATTTAGGGTGCACAACAAAAGAATCATAATCATACCGTTCTCCCACCTATAAAAATTCGTAAAACTGTGGCAGATTGCGTAACTGCTACTCGTATTTTTGGGGTGACACTACGATGTCCGCCCCACTCGCCCCATGCTAGCTACGCCACTGGTCATACCCACCAACATTAGAGACAAGGTTTGCGTGCGTTTCTAGGACAACGGTTCTATTGGCGTTTCATATTAGCAAATTATAGCTAATTTAGAATCCCTAGAACAAACTGAATTTGGATGGTGACCTTAGATTAAATATATACTATATCAAAAGTGAAACGTCACGAAAGAATACCACGACGTGACTCGATTCGTCGTGTATTCTACATAGCGCGGTGAATTATTCATTGCCACATCGAAATTAGATGACATTAGTAGATAATTAGATTTTATGTACAACTCACAAGAAGTTTCGTTTCTGTTAGATCAAACTCTGTCACCGTCCCGACGCCGTTCGCACTCTCCATCAGATCTCGGTTCCGGCCTTTAATCAATTCAGATCAAACTATGTATTTCAGAGGAATGCATATTTTAACACCAAAAATCCGTGTACTATCGCTAAGTTATTTCATAATTAAACAATATCGCTCCCACTTTTCATACTATTTTCATTTCTGCTTGCAATTCCAATCCCGGACTGATACTTATCTTGATCCTCTCTTGAAAACTGCTGCTACATAATTGGTATGAAGAAGCAAATTATTTGTTCTATATTCACACGAGTAAAGAAGCGGAAATAGCTAGTATATACAAAAATCTGGCCAAATAACGTATTTGAATACAAAAAAAAGCGAATCATCTAAATTTGGTCAGTATGATTTTCTAATCAATAAGCACACGAACGGACAAACGATAGAGAAACGACATTAAATATTCGTAAGAAATTGTCGCACTCCTTAGGTAACACCTGTTGGGGGTCCTTCAGCAGCACCCCGGTTCTCCGCACGACGAAGTCCGGCGCGGCGACGCACCGCGCCAGCAGCAGCGCGGCCGCGCACGCCCAGCCGGCCCAGACGCCGGCGCTGGCGGCGCGCACCACGGCCGCGCGCCCGCCGACGCCCAGCGACGCGTTCCATGCTGCCTCCGTGTAGGAGGTCACGGGGGAACATCTGTTTGACGATCGAGCGCTATCAACGTATTGTGTGTCCAACAGCTGGCGTTATTTGTCGTCGTAAGGAATCTAACGGAATCAATCAATCAAGCTTTTATCTGGAAATTTTTCATCTACGTCTATTCGGCTTCCGTTTTAATAAGACGTAGTTTTTTTTTTTTTTTAATAATCAACCGCATCGTTGTCGTCTACGACACCCTCGTTGTTTCACCAAATGCTATTTTGTATGATTTTGTATAACTATAAGTAATTCGGTCGAAAGATAGGTTTACACTGAATAGATTAATCATAGAATATTAATATTTAAACAATGAAAAGTTGCATGGTATCTGTCGATATTTTCGACAGATACCATACAACTGTTCGATGAAAAAATTCGATGAAATAATTCGATGAAAAAAGTAGTACCTAATACCGGATGTACCGGATAATATTATTGTATATTATAATATGGAGTTTTGGATAGCCTAGATTTTTCTGGTAGAATTATCAAACTGAATTAAAAAAAAATAAACAAATACTAAGAGATAAATCAATTACTTCAAAATCGATTACAAGAAAGTGTGTTGACAATGAAATAAAGACTTTCATCCTCAAAAACAGAATAACCTCCTTTTGGTTTTACCGCAGTGGGATAAAAACGTCTCCGCTTTTTCCTCTGATTTTCTGAGGTCCTTCTTCCATTCCTACTAGTTCTGAAATGTTACGATATGAAGAGATCATCTCATATCTTTTTATCTATTTCAAAAAGATCAATGAATGATTCACTACGGATGTCAAATAATACATTCACTTCACTTCTTCAATATTAGCAATCATATAGAGGACTATATATTTGTGCGAGCTTCACGTGCATATGATATAAAAGTAATTTCTCGTTACGAAGTAAGAAAATAAAAAGAAACTAAGCGTTCACAGTTGTTCAAAAATAAAAGCAGACATGTAAAAATAAATAAATAAAGAGAAAAAGAAAAAAAATTGTAAAGGAAGTATGTATACACCTACAAACACAGATAATTTATAGAGTAATACATATACATAGAGTAAATATTATATATGTGAAATAGGATAGGAGAGTAGGAATGTTAGTTGGGAGAGGGACATCGAGACGACTGGAAGAGAGTTAGAAGATGATGGCGATTATACAATGGACAGGAAAATAGATGTGGTTAAGTCACCGTCGTCCAGACGGCATTCGCATACCGATTAGTCTCTGATGCGAAATTTAGCTGGGTGCGATGGGGTGGAGCAGAGACCAAGTCTCATTCTGCACATGGTTGATGGAGCTCGTTTGCTAAATTCGAATTTAAAAGACCAGGGCTTAGCAACGATGGTGAGTTGGATATGGGAATAACGGACCGGTTTAATCTTTTTGGAAATCGACCAATGAGGAGTCCACGAAAAAACCAGCCGTTTTTTAGACAGACCAACCAAATCACGGGAGTAATTAATATAGGGGTTTTTATTTTACAGGAGGTTGCACCCTTCACTACAAATAATACATTCCAGAAAATCTTATATTTCTCTAAAAAACAATCGATAACTTTTGGTGTGTAAAAAAAGATACAGTTGATATATTAAAAAAAATATTAAAACTCTTAATTTCTCAATGATATGTTTTTAAATATTTCTGAAAACAAATCCAAAACGAGTAGGTAAATAAAGTAATTTTATTACTTTAGGTGAACAGTTCCTGTATAAATATAAATTTGTACTTCGATACAGATTTTTTTTGTTTTTCAAGTGCAAAGCGGGAACCGACTCCAAAAACAACCAATCAGTTGTTTTGAACTAACTTTTTTTGAACAGTATTTTTTTGAACTGATTTCAAAAACAATTAATCAGTTGTTTTTGAAGTCAGTCCAAAAAAATATATAAAAAGGTTTTCGAAGGGGGTTTTAATTTTTATTTTTGAATAATTCATTTTTATTCCATCATACCAAATGGCTAGTCTATTGCGGGGATCATACTGACGTGGTAGTGTTTGTCATGTTGACGAAACCGGCGCAGAAGGCGTGAAGGCCGCCCGACGTCCGCGAGAAGCTGTGGCCCGTGACGATCGCCAGCACCACGGAGAACACGAGCGCCGGAGCCAGGATGCGCCACGGCTGCTGCAACCTGCGTTTAAGAGCTGTTACGCGATAATTATCACACGCGAGTGCAGAGGATCGTGAACAACTCAATACGACGACTTTCGTCCTTGACGTCCGCATGTGCGTTCTCAACTTGTAAACGGCATCTGTCTCAACGACAAATGTCGAGAGTTGGTACGCGCCTGCCGCGACACATTTTAGTGAGATCCATTGCAAAGCAAACGCATGCAGAGATTGAGAGTTGGATGCGTGACTGCAAATGCTCGAACATTCGTCTGTCATGAAAATTTCGCAGTTTGTCCCAATTGGCGTCATGTTAATCCATATATTAAAATGTATTGTCAGTCGTTAGTATGAGGGTCTAAGGTGGTTCGAATCTACCGGTAAAGTAGGGTGCTTGTTTGACAAGCACATCTCTAATGCACTGTGGTTACACCTCGCGGACTTGATACTTGTAGGAAAGCTTATGTCCTAATATTTATGTAAAGTGATATTTACAGGCTGATCAATAGTATATGACCCAGACAAGAGTGCTATAGGACGTAGTTATACATATATGTCTATAACGTAAAATACGGTATTTTTAAAATCAAATAAAAAATAGCATCAAAAATTGCATTCATGTATTTTTAAGCTATTGCATAGCTTCTATCGCGGACCTTGAGCGTGGAGACCGAATCCAGAAATTCCGTAACGAAAATAACCTAACACTCCCAACTCCGACCGGCACAGCGGTGATACTTTTTACTTTTGCCGTCTATCGATGAATAGCAGAACTTTTAATGACTTTTTTGAAATATCACGCTTGTCTCTTTAGTTTAGCAACTCGCCTTTAGGTGGCATTAGTTGTATCGGTGTTACTGCGCATGCGTAATCCCCCTCTTCGCCCCGTAATCTGGTGACTTATGCCTGCTCAAAGTTTCGGCGTTAGAGCACCTCCTCAAAAAAAAAATACTGCATAAATAAAATAAATAAATAATTATAATTGCATAAGTTGATAAAAAATACTATGCAATAGCTTTACTGCGGCAGTTCCCGAGTGCCATACGTGTTTTTTTTTCTTTATGTAGGTGGTAAAGTAAAGCTTTGTTCGGAGGTCATATTACTAACCCAGCTCGCACCCTGCCGCCGCCGGGGCACATGGTGAACATGGTCACCCACACGGCTGCGAAAATCGTCGAAGCCATTGGGGTGTACAGCGCCCAGTCGCAGTCGTTCACCTCTCCGAATAGTGTCCTGCCCACGTCCAAAGCCGGGCGACTCCAGCTAGTCTCGTTGCCAACGCAATCTGTCCGTGTTTATATAGAGTAGTTTAATTAGACGCATTGGGTTATATAAAACATAGTTATCGTCTTTGAAAAAGTTTCAAGACCGTCAGATCAAAGGATCGATTTTGATATAATATAACATATAAGAGTAATTTTAGAGTTCATAAAACCGGCTATGTGTTAGTCGGATTCGCGCACCGAGGGCTCCGTACTACAACACGATATATATATATATATATACTTAAAAAGAAATTACTTTCATTCATTCATATGCGGTTTCCTAATGAGCCCCACTCACACTTGGCCGATTTTTATTTATTGTTTTCCTTAAGTTTTGCACTATGACCATGCCAAGTTTATGTACGTTACTGCTTTTACTACAGAGCGAAAAGAACAAAAATTAACTGATGCGGACTAAGCATGCATTCACGTACTCAGCGAGTGTCAGTTTACACTGGACATTGAAACGATAAGCGCTTTTATTTGATAACTCATATGGTACAGTTTGAAAAATGCAATTTTTTTAATTTCCCAATTTACTCCCCAAAAGTGATCCTTATACTTAAAATTCAATAATCAACTTTACGTACGTGTTTGGGTCACGAATATACACACTTATGCATATCGAATATCAACCTAATCAATCCAGTAGATCCAGAGCAAATTGATTATAACAGACGGGCAGACAGGCAGACACACGAGTGATCCTATAAGGGTTCCATTTTTTTTTCATTTGTAGGTACAAAACTCCAAAACAAATAATAAAAATGTGAAAGCGGTCGTGTCACATCAAATAAAAAAAGCAAGAATTTTAAAGAGATTTCAAAACAATACAATACTTGATTATTTTTCGACTATTTCGAACAGCTCTTTTAACTGGATATTACTGACCCTTTATTGATTGAAGATTGGATTAAAAAATTCATAAAAATATAGCGGTCGTGTTGATACGTGAAATTGTTTTTATAAAAAAAAAATTGGTTTTATATTGTAGGGTGTATAAGCTTGTTTTGCACAGTTCAAAAATTAGACTAAAATTAGGTAAGACTGAATTGATATCAAATCAATAGTAATATGAAATGAAACCAACTGAATACTTAAGGTATACTTTACATAAATAAGTAATTATAAATTTATACGTATAAAAATATATGAAGAAAAACAAACATCCAGAAAAACCTAATTAAAATAGCTTAAATTATAAGTGGCCCCAAATATGAATAACAAGTTAATGAATATATATATATAACAATAAAAAAGGAACATAAAGCTATCATCCAAAAATGACTAACGACGAGAAACATATAATCAAAATTCATTCATAATCAGATTAATTTTTAACAATCATAATGTTTCTGTTATAATCAGTTTATGTTGTCTTTAACTAATGTTAAAAACAATATGAGATATGATTACCATTACGTAGTTAAAAAAAAATGTTATATAATAAGTAATAAAATTTTACTGACTTTCTAAAACTGCTTGTTGTTTTTGCTCCTTGTCAGGTACATTATTCCTAAGAGTGCTTTCAATGCTTGCAGTAGATTCATTTACACCAGTAGATTTACTAGATGGGGTGGTTCCGTCTCTTTCCGGATCAACTTCACCAGGATTCTGAGCATTTTCATTTTTTTCCTGATTACTTTCGCCAATAATTTGAGCAGTATCGTTTCTTTCGGGACCTACTTCCCCAGTATTCCGAGCAGTTCTATTTTTCCCCTGATTACTTTCGTCAATAATAGCAGCAGTATCGTTTTTTTCGGGACCTACTTCGCCAGTATTCCGAGCGGTTCCATTCGTATGCGTGGTGTTGGCACTTCTTGAAGAGTGGGTTTCGTTAATACACGGTATGTCAACATCGTAGAATTCCAGTTGTCGAGGATAGAGGATGCAATTTCCGTCGTAAAATTGAAGAGTACCTTCTAAGAAACTGTAGTTCACGATGCCGAGGAGAGCGACGAGTGCGTATATGGTTATGTGTAAAGCTGAAACGAGAAGGTAGCACAAATGACAAAAATATGCGTGTTATAAATTAATAGGTAATTAATTTTAAGGTTTTGCAAAAAGGGAAACCTATTAATGCGCTCTTCTGTTTACGGTAAGTTGTCAAAAACATAGTAAAGAGTCATTTAAAATTGCATCCTGACAAATTAATTCATATGTTAAGAAGTCAATAAAAGTAAATATAAAATAAGGCCCAGTTGTAAAATCTAATGTACATTTTTGGTTTATCTGTGATGTAAAAAATATCTTCAAGTTTATCCCCTCATCCATACTATTAATTTCTTTCTTTTTTTATTCAAAAACATATTCACTAAAAATCTTTTGATATTCTTCTTGATGCTGTTTTATTAGGAGGTTTAAAAAACAAACCAGAATGTAGTGTTATCCAATTTTTTATAATATATATATTAAAAAAGTTAATGAAAACAATACATTTAAATAGAATTCTCTTGGCGAATTACCTTTATTTTACTAGAATCAATAATTATTACCATCATAAAACATGTTTGGATTATTGAGTATATAAATGAATAATTGTTCATTGATTTTTATTAATATTTAGATATTGTAATTGATAATACCCAACAATTTTGGGTCAGGCTATTTTTGCTCCGAAATACACAAATAATTCAGGTTCAACAACAAGTGTATTCCATATTTTTTTATTTGGGTTCTAATTATTACTTGTATGTTATAAGTGCTACTACTAATTGAATGTTAAGATTATATTACTAATTGCCTTGTTTGGCTCATAATGTTTGTATATGAACACATATATATTCGAATTACACGTATATCCAATTAGAACGAAAATTCATTAATATGAAATCACTTTAAAGTATATAATCTACGTTCCATCTGTATCTATGGTCGTTATATTTATCTCATTATGTAAGGTCCATCGATATTTTTCCACGGAACCCAAGAAATTGAATACACCGAGATACCAAAAATAAACGTGGTATATCAAATCTCAGGTTACGCAAACATTTCAGTCTTGCTCAATTTTATGCCCGACATGAATTAGCCGGTGTTTATCCTGAACCTATTTATAAAAGTTTAAAATATAACGTACCCAATTCGATTAACTTTGACGCAGAAGAAGATATCAAGTGGGACGAACGTTTATTGCTTAAAGTCGATATATTTATTTTTTTCCTTTATAGTCTACGACGTGTTTAATATTTTAATTTAGTGTCCATGACAAATTCAATAAACACATATTTAATATGCTATTTAACGACGAAATCAAGAATTAAAGTCAATTTTATATTATACAACAAAAAAAGAAAACAAATGCGTAACCGGACAGCGATTTATAAAATGTAATTTAATGCATAAAACATAGTCGACTCTTACTTCTATTGCGTTTAATCACAAATTGATATTCTTTTGGGAACAATAGGAATTAGGCACTTATTTTTTTTATATTTTTATAGCGATATCTTATCGCTATGTTTTTGTAAAAAAAATACTCGGCACGAAAAAACTAAAATACGATAGCGAGACCGTTGGCTTCAGATAAAACCATATGACACACTTTCTAAGATTGATGTTTCTGAGTTATACGACATCTCGAGGAAGACCAAATATGTTTGCATTTACAAAATAAAGCTCGGAAATAGCGTCGAGTTTCAAGATATTACGATAAATCTTGTGAAAGAGAATTATAAAAGGGAAATTAGAATCATTCGCTCGCCTAATAATTGTGTGAAGGATAAATTTTAAATATCAATAAAAAAGATAATTCATGATCGTTGGTTTTATTGAATTGCAATTTCACATGAATCTTTTAACTGCATCATTGACAATTGTACGGTTTTTTTAGAGAGTCTGAAGAAAGATAAAAACGTGTATCAGTAATTCTGACTACGATTTGGTACTCTGTATAAAGGTTTTTATTTTATAAAAAAGTGTAATGACATATATTTTAGATAATATTAAAAAAATAAGGAAAACGTGAATTTTTAAATTGACGTTTAGACAGAGGTAACGCCAAGAAATCGCGACGTCACGTCATCGTGTTACAGCCAGATATATAACTCCGTTTCGCTAAAAAGCGATGGCAAAGAATCTCCGATGACATGCACATTTTTTTTAAATAATTTTAATAGCGATTACACTTCATGTTATCGTATTCACTGATCAACCACCCAATTCCTTGATTGACCGGGTTATGATCATATTTGCAGTTGTGCGTTCGTCTCTTTGTCTACACATTCATGTCACTATCCCTACAAGTTACTACAACTGAAGTGAAATTTATATTTTATTTGGTTTGACCTCATAACTAAAAGGAATGTATGACGTGCATCCGAATAGCATTTGCTTTGCCTATAACTTTATGCAGTGAACAGTAAGTTTCAAAATAAAAAGACTAATTAATTATTATAACTTTTCATGTTATTGCAACCCTAATAATTCAGAAGTGTGATGGATTGGCGTACCAGATTGAAGTGATTTCGTATCACGTTCCGTATTTCCGATTTTGCTATATGTCGTCAAAATAACAGCATTGCATAGGATGCAGAATGCATAATTGATCTTACTGGAACGCGATACTGTAATATGAGTCCAGCGTATTCTGAACATAAATAGTATACTCGGAGTGTACAAAACACTTTATAATTTTGGAAAGTTGCCGTCAATCAACCACTACGATAAGTTATGTACATCAACAATTTATATTTAACCGTAACAAACAGAAATGCAATTTATGAATTACCTTTCCATATTTTAAAATGCTTGGACGTACGTTCCTCCAACTCGCAGTAGTCGTAAAGGACTATCGTCATTGTACGTGTTCGGTTTAATTCCGTGCCATCTGAAAAGTTAATAAAAAAAAATTATAAATAAACGCCGAATTAATACTTCCATAAACATCTTTTAGAATGAAGAAAATGCCTATGATAGAGCTGATAAATTTTAATGAATTGTTGATGATAAAAAGATCCTTAGACATACTAACACTGTTGAGGATGTCGATTTTCTAAAATGAAATTTGAATATGTCGAGTGCTCGGTGCGTTGCGAATGGGAATTATTAAAGTATTAATAAATACATTTGTTCTTAGTTCATATAAGAAATAAATAAATAAATATTTTCGGACACGCACACGGCACTGTCTGTACGCAAACTAAACGAGGCTTGTACTCTGGACATTTGATTGAACACATATATTTTTAATTATATACATAATATACTAGATAAAGACACTTCGACTCAAGAGAAACATTGATTTTTTAATCAAGTAAATGTTTGTCTTGTAGAGAAAAACACCAGTCCACGGCACTATTATTCTATTAACGATATTGTTACAAAAGAAGCATGAACAATCACACATTTATAAATATGATTTTAGATTTCAGTGAGTCAAGGGTAAAAAATC
The DNA here is from genome assembly GCA_005406025.1 of Eumeta japonica. Lineage (NCBI taxonomy): Eukaryota > Metazoa > Arthropoda > Insecta > Lepidoptera > Psychidae > Eumeta > Eumeta japonica. Next base: position 85,815 of record BGZK01000877.1, read on the forward strand.
CTTGAGTTAAAATTATATTTTATAGCGCTTCGGTTCCTAAGAAAAGTGAAGTGCAACGGCGTGGCTTGGCATCCATATCGCGAAGTCTATAAAAATATACTCGAAGGTGTACAAGTGCGGTTTATGCGACCTTTCATACAATTAATTGTTTCTTAGTAAAAAAAGGCACCTGAATACGAGGAACGTCTTACACACTTTATTATGCAATCCATTAGAAACAAAAGGCAGTCATTGAGTGTCGTTTTCACTATAAATTAGCGAGAAATATCTTAAACATTTCCTATTTGCTTTGTGATGTTAAATTATCAGGTCTGTAGTCGGGAAATATATTTTCTATGTTCTTGTGTTGTCTTGGTGAATTGTAATTCACCCAGAAAGCAATGTGAAATTATAGATATTTATCGCCAAATTTACTTATCGTTCAGAAATAAATTAGCCCTACCCTAGATTATCTGATGTTTTAGTTTCGAATTTTTATGTTTCACATTTTTTATAGCAGTTTCATGATCCAAATATGTCCACGGTTTCGGTCACATACCCATTCACACACCACGCACGCACATACGCAAGCACATACGCAAGCACTTAGTCACGCACACACAGGCACACACACACAGACACATGCGGGAGAGAGAGGGACAGAGAGAAAGAGAGAGACTCACTCACTCACACCCGCACCACATTTCACAAGCATCCATCTCCAGGCTCAGTCTCGCACAGACACACAACTAAGTAGGAACAGATAAATATGACTAGGTACCAAAGAAATACAAAAATAATATTTATTTTTATGATTATCATACTGTATATTGAAATTATATATCACCTATCATTTGCGCAACCACATGTTCTTAAAATAGAGCAATTTCGATGAAAATTGATCAAACTGTTCATAACTTATAAAAGAAAATACAACCAGATAGACAAAAAAAAATTGAAATGATAGAATCGTAGTCAGCGTTTCATAAAATAAATATTTATGACAATGTTTGAGAATAAAATTGTATGTGCAGATAACCTAGAGATTTATGTGGTGGTATAAATGGATATAGTCCAAGAATATCACGATAGGATCATCTACGCTATTGAGAATAGTTTAAAATCAGGGCTCGGATGATTATTATTTCGACTAATATCAGCTTCGAGATGAAACAAAATTCAATAAACAAAAATAAACAGACGCTAAGTTTTATTGAATGACCAAGATAAAGCAACCGAGTGTCATTTTTGCACATATTAAGTTTTATTCATTATATACGATAAATACAAATTCTATTACTGTAATATTACATATTTCATCAGTATGAGGAATTCTGAAAGATGAATACATTCCAAAATAAATCGTTATTGGAGCGTTCCTCTCACCTTGTTTATCGTTAAGCCGCCAAACATGGGTTTTCATGAGTAAAATAAAAGAATTATAAATTAATATGTTGAGTGTGTGTTCAAGTTCAATAAAATAAGAAGAGAGAGAGAAAGAATTAGATGCAAAACAAAAAGTAGCAATGGGCTGGTCATATCGCCTGAATCCGAAGTGAACTCGCCGGTGACCCATCACAAGCAGGTGGAAGATCTTTGCAAAATGGAAGAAGGCTTCTTGTACATGAAAACAGAGCTCCATCTTGCTGGAAGGCAAGCTAGGGTGAACGAGTGAAAAACAAAGAATCATTGTTAATGGCGTGAAAGCAATGTGTGAAACTGTGCACAAAAGATGAAGAAGATCTAAATGTTCACGCAAGTGGAGCCACAGGCGAATACTAGTTATTTGTTATGTTCATCCTTAACAATGAAAAACTTTTCGGTATGTTTAAAATATAAATTAATTTTTATATAGCGAAAGTAAACTCGAATTTGGAAGGGAAAATGATTTGTGAAATTTTCAAAACTTTCAATTTTGAGAATGTTTCTTGAGCGTGAACACGAGTAACCACAGATATTTTAACGAAATAACCAATATAAATATTTGGTATTTTGGTTCTGGTATTTTTGCATCTGAAAAAATCTAATATCGAATTGCTAATGACAACGATAACTAATTGCGTGATCAGAAACTAGACAGCGCGCGTAGGCGCTAATTTAAGGTATTGGCGTTAACGAGTCAGTGCCATATTGGTATGATGAAGTAAAATTATACGTATAAAATACTTCAAAGGAAACAGACTTCAACTACACCGAACATTGACGGTTGTCAACGGTCGAAGGCGTCGAACGATGAGTTTTTTAAACTAAAGTAAAATTAAACCGCACGCGCACCGTGTCTCAGAGAGCACGCCAAGCCGTCGGTCGGTGACGTCAGCCGATCGGCAGCCCCCGCGCGCTAGCCCGGCGCAGGGTTAAGGTCCTAGCCCTCAGTCTGAAACAAAAAGATTGTGGGACGGTATGATGCCTCAGCGGCAGGCCGAATGATACCTACCACACACATCGGACACTGTATGTTTTACTTGTATTTTTGTCCATCGACCGTAACAGAATTTCACGAGGAATACGAGGCGTGAACTTCGACGTTACGTCGTGAAAAATGATAGCGACAAAACCTTCGAAGTTTGACGTAACGGGGGCGCTGCGATATCCACGACCGTAGTCTAACTTTGGAAGGGATCTTCAATTAAAATACCCGCAAAACTAATAAGTATATCTGCATTAATTTAAAATTTGAACACTTCGCCTCTCCGGTACAATAACTAATGTCATGAAACAAAAGGCACCGTTATTACACCTACACATGTGATACGCAATTATGTTGATGCCTTCTATAATAGAGGGCAAATAGATTAATAATGCTAATCGATTGGGCTCGCCGAGGGCGACGGACAGCGACAGGCCCCTAGGGAGAAACATTGAAGTACAAAAATAGGGTTAAATATGCTCCCACCCACCCCCAATGTGGCTTTTGTTTATGACCCAGCGCATCTCATCTATTTATTTGCATATGAGGGAAATTGCATTACTTACTTGTGTCAAAAATAATCACTGAATAGTATGACAATACTAAATCTAAGGCGTAGTTTAAGTTAAAATAAAAAAAAAAATTTTTGCTCAAAAAAAAGACTTCTTGCAACTCAAAACATATTTTATTTTATTCCATAAACCTTGACTCCCTAAATCTATTTGGACTTCATTTTTTTTCAATTCGACTAATAAAAAAGGTTTTTTTTTTTCAATCAATATTTGAAACTTATCATCCTTCTGAGGGTAGAAGGTGAGCTGTCATTAAAATCTACATGTCATAAAAGACGTCATTAAAATCTACATGTCATAAAATATTTGACACAATAGAGCGCGTGGCCTGCTGCCTGTTTAGAATGAAATAACATAAACGCAAGACAGAAAATCGTTTATGTCGAAACATCAGGTATGATTTAAAGCATTCCCGTTATGATCCTTAATGCAAACCAACCTACACGTCTATGTAAAAACAACTTTTTCAATGAAACATACTATATTTTCAATGGACCATTCGATATTTTTTAGGGTTTTTTTGTCAAATTTTCAATTAAGAATAAGTTTTTCCGTTGTATATTTTTCATTTGCGCATAGTAATTCTTATACGAATTATATCATTTATTCTTATTCTTTATAATGTACAACTCATACAATTCATACAGAAAACATTTTCATTTACTTCCATATCAATTCATGCCATTTGTACTGTTATCGCTAAAGAGTGCCGAGTCATACTTTAAATAAAAAAAATCAATGTCAATTTTGTAGCTATTTATTGCCGTGATAGAGAAATATAATTTTTTGTGTGATGGAAATTTTGAAATAGCTCATAAAAATAATACGAATTAATATTAGAGACCTTTCGAATTAATTTAAAAGCCACTAGTTGATCAATCGTGCTTCAGATAGTTGAACAAAATGCACCTTAACAATTGCAAGTTACTTTAAAATACATCTAACTAAAAAAAAAGATAGGTATGTCAAAGATGCAATACTTGTGAGCTCTTTCAAGAAACTGATATTGGTACATTTTGTAATTAATAAAAAACAAAATTGTCATTAAACTTACAGTTCTTGAACAATTGAATTAGTAATTACGTATCATGTAGTAACCTTTTAATCGACTTCAAAAAAGGAGGAGGTTTTATTTTCATCTGTATGTATTTTTTTATGTATGTTCAGCGATAATTTCGTCAATAATAGACCAATTTCTATTTTTACAAGCTTTTATTTACATGTTCCGTTGTTTGTCTGTCGGTCTATAATCGAATCTTGCCTGTTAAATTTGATTCATTTTCCGATTTTCGATTGAGCTGAAATTTTGCATGTATGTACAAATCGGATGATAATGAAATATCATTATGACATAGAACTGATCTGATGATGGATCTGGAAGGTGGCCATAGGAACGCCGTAATTAAACGACGCAACCCCATCGAGTTTGGGCCCATTTGATTCGTATTGATGAGTACTTTGATACTATATGGTAACCAGAGTCTGATGATGGAGCTGGAAGGTGGCTATAGGAACTCCGTAATTAAACGACGCAACCCCATCGAGTTTGGGCTCGTTTGATTCGTCTTGATGAGTATCTTGGTTGGCGTGAATATGCAACTCCAACAAATGGGGAAAAAAGTTCGTTCCGTTTGTTATGAATGTTGATTATGTCTGATTGATTCAATGGATGACCCAATGCCAGGGTGAGCACGTGTTGAAGGCTGAATGGTATGAGGGTGTATAAACATTTCATATCGCTAACGTTGTGCCTCAAGGTACCAGGACGAACCCTGTTGTACTGAAGCCCTTATACCTCTATAATGGACCTCTGGAGGGATGGACCTTTTTTGTCCTATACTCGTGGGAACAACATGAACAAAAAAAAAGAAACTACTAAACAAAGGAAACGACGTTTAGAGAAGGCGAAATTGAAGCGATAGGAGAAGATTGCTAATGAAAGCGATGTTCACAAGCGGCAACGGTGAGAAAAAATAAGGTTAGCAATAACTAAACATAGAGAAAACGAATCGTTAGAATAACGCACAAATAGGCAAGATACCGATAGAATACATACACAAAGAGAGAAGAAAAAACTCAAATTGGAAATACTAAAAAGTTATAAATAAAATTAAAGAAAAAAAACCCTTTTTTAAAACAAGCTTTTATCATTTCTTAATAAAATGAACTAAAAATTTAAAAATAAATTAACTCTAATAAGAAATATAATACTTTATAAGTTAATTGTAACCTTTAACGATAATTAAGGTTCTTCGTCTACGACAAAATAATTCCATATCGTACATAATTATATATTTTGAACACTAAAACTTTACACCTTAATTATTAAATCTTTTCGTTTTTTTTCACCGTCCCAATTTTATAAATAAATGCGTATTATATTTTGATGGTATAATTAAGAACATTTAGCACTCCATTTTTCCTCTTGCTATCATAATGTAACAAACTTTTATTTAGTTATTTAAGTTTTAATTATTCAAGTTTTTTTTTTAGTTATGTAAGTTTTTACGTTTGGTAGTCATCATCTCGTGCTGGTGGACTAATGTTGGAAGTCAAAAGCACTACTTAAAGGTTAGGAGCTAGGGGATAGTACTGCGATTTGTCAACAGAAACTACTCTTCAATGGCTATCACTGAAGCCTAGTACATGCAAAATTAAAATTACTTACACACGTTCATCCATTTATATAATTGCAACGTGACAATCGTAGTAGGAAGTTTCGGTACTCTAGCGATAGCAGTGGAAATACAGTGAATTAATTTAATATGGAATTAAATGAAAATGCGATCTGTATGAATTGTAGAATTTTCATATTATAAAGAATAACAATAACTTGAATAATTTGTACGAGAACAATTTGTTAGATGTATTTCAACTAAATGTAAAGAGTCTGGAATGATAATCAGCTGATAATAAATTCGAGATCAGAATTATTTTTCTAACTGCTCCGTACAAAAGTAAAGCAGACGCTTGGTCAATTTTATTAATCACGGTTTAATCCACATGTAAAGTGACCAAAAGAATTATAAAGTAATAATTACTCGATAAGTAAAAAATTTGAAATAATTTTTTTTTCAAATAAATAAAATCCGCATTTAAAAACATGTTTAAATAATTGCTTAAACAAACTCCAAAAATAACTAATTAGTTGTTTTTGAGGCGGTTCCAGCTAAAGTAAGGTAAAAGAAGATATAATCTATAAACATGAATATGAAATGTTAAATATTGAGTTAAAAATGAGATCTTTTTCATCTAAACACACAACTGCGTCGTTTAAATTTATCTTAAGCTGGAACCGACTCCAAAAACAACAAATTTTTGAACTCTTTTTAAACAATTATTTAAAGATGTTTCTGAAAATGGTTTTTATTTTTAGTTTAAAAATTTATTTTTTATAGAAGAATGTAATGTATTAATAGCGAGGAATCGAGTTGTTTAAATGAAATTAAACAAACAGTTTATCGTTGTATTACCAGAATAAACAAATAGTATTTAACCGTTTATCTAATTTTATATTATGTTATCAGATTTTAAACGATATTAAATTATGTATATACATATGCATATGTTTCTTATTATGTCTGTACAAAAGAAAATTTGCCACTGTACCTACTAAAAGATTCTATGGTAGATTTACATAAACAAAATTAAATATATTAGATATTCGATATATGGGTGTAGATATTGTTTTATATCGAATAGCAACAACCGCATCGTTATCTTTCGCTTGTTGCTGTTTATGAACGACGGAACACCGCTCACGCGAAATCAACTCGAACTTGGCAAGTTTTTTTCCTTTTATATACAAACTTGTTTTCTTTGATTTTTTTGTCATGATTCTTCTCAAGGATGCGTGACGATACCCCATCTTGATGCAAGTCCGACACGGCCTGTTCCTTTAAGCTTCGTCCCTCAAGTTGGACGAATAATTTTCTTTACAATGTCATGGGTTTTCATTATCTAGACACTTCGAGGTCGACTAGTTCGAGTTGGCCGCGGTCGAGCACGAGGTGACATCATTCCAACGTCATGCCGGGGCTCTGTCGGTTTCGAAACAGTTAGCCTCAGATGATGATATCAGTTATAAATATTTATACGTAATCTCTACTAATTTTATGCGTCCGAAAGTGTGTTGGTTAGTTTCGTCATTTGAGTAGCAAATGAGAAGCAACGTAGAGATTGTTTATGGCCTAGAAAGAAGTTACTTTCTGGCATGCTAGATTGACATGTTTTACATTCGGAAAAAATGCACAATTTCTGTGGGATAGTAATTATAATTAACTCTGTTATTGACAAATCCATCCGAATAACGTTGTCAATTGATGTAATATTGAAATTACCCCTAAGATACTTATTGTCCTGTCAAAATGCACAGCTTTAGTGGGAATTGATACTTAGTTCCAACGGACTTTGATAATGCAATAATGTAAAAGGCTTGTTTGATGCAATTGGAATTCTTTGCATTTCTTCTGAATGGCGTCTTTTTATTGACAGTTCTACAATAAGTATTAAAGCGGTACTTCATCACAATGGAAATAAATTTCCATCTCTTCCGCTAGCTCATTCTGTAATGCTTAAAGAAAATTGTGAAAGCGAAAAAATTTTGCTTCAAATCATAAAATATGAAAAGTATGCCTGGCTAGCGATAGGGGATTTTAATATGGTTAGTTTTCTGGTGGGAATGCAATGAGGATATACTGAGCATCCATGCTAACTTTGTTTAAAGGACAGTAGAGCCGACGCTCTTCACTAAGCGGACTGAGTTTCATTTAGGAAAATATAATATCAAGAATACACCTTTTGTGGACCCCAAGATAATGTTAACGCCTCCGTTGCATATAAAATTTGTTTTAATTAAGCAATTTGTTAAGGCTCTACGTTAAGATTCTTAAGCTTTACCATATTTTAAGACTTTTTTCCCTAAATAGTCAGAGGCTACAATTGAAGCTGGTATTTTCGTCGGCCCACAAATAAAAAACGTATTGGCATGTGAAAAATTGCTACAGTTACTGTACACATATAAAAAACAGGCGTGGCACAGTCTTGTCAGTCATACATGGCTTCCTGTACAATAAAAAAGCTGAAAATTACAAAAATCTTATTTCTAATATGGTCGATAGCTTTAAAATCATGAGTTGCAGAATGTGCTTGAAACTACATATATTACACGCTCTCTTAGATCAATTTAAAGACAACTTGGGTACAGAGGAGCAAGAGAATTACTTTCATCAAGATGTAATGGATTTCGAGCAACTATATTAGGGTTAATACAGCGAAAACATGATGGGAGATTACATTTGGGGTTGGTTTGAGAAAGTTTATTCATACACAAAAAAATACCAAAATGTTCATTTTAAAAATTATTTTTTTTTTTCAATATTTCATAAATTTGTGTTAACTTTCTTTAGTACCTAAAAGTGATGTAAATAAATAAACCAGAGATTGTTTCTTTTTATATATAAAGGAAGAAAAAAGCTAGCGATTTTCTTTAAAATTTGAAATTTAATTCTGATAGCTATAAAAGCAAACTTCATGAGAAAAAAATGTTATTTTTTTATAAATTAGGTATAAGAATTTAAAATTGGGTTCACAAATCTCAGGTACCAAATTCGGGTTGGTTTGTGATATCAATAGCTTCATTGTAAGCTATCAAGAAAATATAAGGGTTAAGATCGGCAATGTAACTATTGTGAGGTATTGCTATAGGCACAAAGTACATTCCATACCAGAACTAAAGAAAGTAAATTCAGAGATAATGCATGTTTGATCTTATACCAAGAAAAACTTTGTCATGGTTACAAAAATATAATCCATTATTATGGTAGGAACAATGTTGCTGTAACAACGACGTTTTAAAATCATTTACTTAGTCTGTGTAACAACTCAATACTGCCACTCTAGCATAGTCTACAACTACCGGTACAATGACGAAACAAAAATTGACAATAAAAATCTAGCGCTAGAGGCTGTGTGCCATAAACGGCACGCTAGTGGCAACGTTTTATTGCCATTGTATTTATAATTTTTCTCAGTGTACGAGCTTTTACCGCCGGGCAAAACCATCAATTCGGATCTCTACTGCCAACAGCTGATGAGACTCGTAGAGTCAAGAAGTAGAGAAAAAAAGGCCGGAATTGATTAGCAGAAAATATGTGGTATTTCACCATGATAACGTCAGACATGTTTAGCCACTCAGCAAATATTGAGAGAGTTCGGTGTGGGAAGTGTTAATTCATCCATCATGTAGCCCTGACCTCGCCCTCAGACTTTCACCTGTTTCGGTCTCTTTAGAATTCTCAATGTAGTGTTAGGTTAATATCAAGGGAAGACTGTCAAAACTACTTGTCGTTGTTTTTGATCAGAACTCCCAAAGTTTCTACAGCAATGGGATTATGTCATTTCCTACAAAATTGCAACAACAATTGTTGAAAAAAGTGGCATATATATATATATATATATATATATATATATATATATATATATATATATAAATATATTAGAATTAAATGTAAATAATATATGATAAAAAATAACTTGAATTTGTATATAAAATACCAAAAAACTCTTTTCCCGACCCTATATTATAAAGGGTAATATAATGTAATGTAAGCGTAACGTTTTATACGAGTTTTTTAATAGAGGATTTATACTATACATTATATTTATAATATACAGTTGTTAATGATTCATATCATCGCACGCCTCATAACGCGAAGCGTTTGAGGTAGTCGTCTATAATGATCTGTTATTATTGGAACGCAACAAATTGCGCAATGGATCCTTCGTATGTGCAGATTTGTGGTCATCCATTAATTACGTCACACGAATTTCATTATTTATGGAGCCCCCCTTCCCCGTTCTTGTCCCATGTGGTCACATTCATGTAATGTGATTCCTTCTCCCCTAATTGGACGTCACATATGTAGCAATTATAAATTTGTAAATTATTAATTAAACCAGCACGTCTAAAATTATCCCCATATTTCTATTTCCTCATATAAGATCATCAGTAAATCAAACAATTCAAAGTTTTTCGCTAAATTTGAAGACGATAAATTAAATATTTTACATTTATACTTGTGACATCAAAAAACAATTGATTCACGCCCTTGCCTTGTCGCACGATCTCACACTTAGTTGACCACTCTCATGTGTGACGTAATTTATGGATGGCCCCCTTGTATCCAAGCGTACCAACTCTGCCTAATGGTCCCGGCACAACTACAGACTGTTGGATATATCCAGTTTAATACCCAGACAAATCTATGGTTTGGCTGAACAAAATAATGCTTTTAGAACACAGAAGTAAAAATATCCATTACTGCTCGCTGTAAAGGACATGTTAGGCATGCCAGTTAATAATCATAGTACTAAAATCTAACTGATTGGTATAAGGGTAAAATCTGGTGACACAATAACAGTTCCACTACCGATACTAGCCGATAATATCCGTAATGAAATATTCTACCCTAAGATAGGAGCTTTTCTGATAATCTCTTAGGTGACGTTTTCAACAAGATTGACTTTCAGTTGGTTAAAAAAAAAAACAAAACAAATATGTTCTCATTTCATATGCTCGTCTTTTCGAAACTGGCTGAATCTATTAAGGCATTAACCATCAGAAAAGTTTCAAGTTGTCGATCTTTCCAAATAAACCGATGACAACATCCGTAAGCTGTCGACGGGAGAATTATTTATGAGCGCCAGCTATTGTTTACGAAGCTGCAGTGCTGAATCATAATGTGTGAAGTGGCATTTTTTTCCACGATCAGTGCTCGACATAAATGGTAGGTAAAGTAGAGGTTGAATAGCTTTTTTTTAACCAACTCTTAGTAGTTTTATACTCGCAATGGCTATTAATTTTTTGAGCCAATGAAAAATAAGATTTTACAGATAAAGTGTATAGTTTATCTGTAAAATTTGTATTGTTTTGTAGTTCTATAAATAATGGAATTAAGGTTAATTCTACTAAAATCTGGAAACAAAGCGACTACCCATACTGAGCTATATTAACATTGCTGGATCATTTTTATAGACAGAATAATTAATAAAACTCATAGAAGTAATTAATAAAAAAGATAAGATAGTACCATTTTTTTGTGTCTCTTTGGGTTTATATGACGATAACATCATTAACTGGTAGAATTCAAAAACATCGGGTTATTTACATTTATAGAAAAATCTGTATTTAGGAAGGGTAATACTTCAGTTAGCAGATATAATTATAATCAGACGAAGTAATGTCGAGGCTATATGCCTTACTTCATGTTAAAACTTACATTGTACCTAAAACACTTACTCTTCGTCGTAGATGTCCAAGTAACATGCTATTTTTATTATTATATATGTATATACGTATACAGAATGAAGTCGATGATGCATCTTTTCGCAAATATTCATAAAATCCTTCTTTTTTAGAACAACTTTGCCAAAGCAACTATAACAAAAATATATCATTGAAAAAAAATTATAAACAATTTAGACACAACCCTATTAAATGATCGGCCAGACTGCAAGTACGAGTGTAGTCGTCGGGTTGCGGCGCCACATGATGGAACTCGAATTCTGCCTTGCGCTCGGGCTTCGTGATCTATTTTTTTTTAAATACGTACAATAGACACTAAATGTTGCCAGTGATGTATAGGTCGCCGACGATATTATGAAATTACTCTCTTATTTTCCACATGTGTTCCACTTGTCTCTAAACAAACAAAGCGAACTAAAGCAAATTATTGTGTATACGATACATAGCACAAAATATTACTAGTGTATTTGCAGATTGTTGACTGTCAGGGTAAGTTTCACTATAAAGTGTTAGAGCTGCAGCCATTTCACTTCTGCAAACTCCCCGACAATAAATCATATTTGCATATTCGATAACAGTGAAAGGCATTGTTTTTAAACGCTTCAATATTTATCACACACAACTTTTGTTTCAAAAATGTCAATATCGTAAACGTAATACTTATACTATAATTATAATCTAACACGAGTACTATACTATCATTATAAAAAACGTCCCTATCGCAAGAAATACAAAAACAGAGCATAAGTAAAATACCTATAGCTTGTGTGCTACGCGGCCAACTGTGCACCGCATTTCGCGCTTGGCAACGTAAAGCTGGGGGACGCGGCATTGTGAACAATCGTCAGCTGTTACTAAAGTTGTGAGTTCGTGAAGTTTTAGTACATGTTCTAAGCTATTTTTCTCAGAAATGGCTACTTAAACAATTGTGGTTTCTTAGGTAAAATTGTTCTAAAAAAGAAGGAGATTATGAATATTTGCGGAAAGATGCATGATTCCATATAATATATCTTTATGTATATGCCTGTTTTATAGTAGTACTCTCTTCCGATTCACTAATGGGGACATTTAGACGACTTGGCCCTATTACGGTCAAAAGTGCACTAAATTATTCAACTGGTAACAACTGATTAGAAGAAAAAACTCTCACCCAACGCTATTAAATATTCAATCTTTCGCATTGTCCCAATCTTTATTTTACAATTTTTAGAATTTGTCAGTTTATTAAAATCAATATATTCATGACGTTTAAGTTGTGTTGGCATATAAAATGCATTACTAGCATCCTAAAGTTCGTTAACTCGGTCAAGTACCTGGTCGACCTTCATCAAACTGCACGCTTTTGCTGAAGTAAAGCTCTCAATTTACAGCTTTTCATCTGGGTTTATTTCGAATTCGTTTCAAATTCCACCATATACATGATGTAATTATGTAGCTTTTTTTTGTAATTTTCAGCGTTTTTCAGACAGGTATCAGGTTTCATCGAATAAAAATAAAATATATTAGCTTGACATTTTATGAATCCGATACTACTAAATCTATCAGGGAAATAGCTCGCAACTGAATCGAAGCAAATGCTTTTTAAATCTATATAACCCGTCGTTGAGCGTGATTTGGCCCGTGTTAACTACGGAAATTAGTACTAATCAAATATCTAGGTGAGATGATATCTTTGAAAAAACAAAAAAAATCTCCATAGCTATATAGAGGCTGTTAATGTGCAATCGTTGCTACAGCATAGTTCTAGTATTTTTGAATTCTTGACGAATAGTCGACCAAAACGTGTTTTTATTGAGGTCATGACTCTTAAAGAAAAAAGACCTGATGTACAGTCTAACGCACGAAACTCTGCTGCTCTGAATTGCCAGAGAATGAAGTAATGCGCAGGTTCAATACTCCCCGACACTTCCCTCTTCTCCCCCGCATTCTTATTTTACGCAACTGCGACGCTTTCGTTATTAACTTCACAGCGGCAGAGTTTCATACGTTATATTGTACTGCACATTTTGTCGATTTGTAATGACGCGTTTAATATCACGCACTGCATTCACTGCGTTTAGTGAAGTTTGTTTATTGGATATTATGGTACAAAGGATCGACTTCGTTATTTATCATCACAAATTCAGGTAGGAACATTAACATTTTGGTAAAAATAACGAAATCATAGTTTTCAGATCGATTTTTGAGAATAGAAATTACCTTAAATGTCGATATTTTGACGTTCTTTTTTCAGAGAGATATCGGTACTAATGTTTTAGAAGTTGTTATATTGTATGTAGACCTTGAATATTTTTTGAATGAATGGACCGATTGAAATCGGATTTGTAGCATTCGAAAGAACTTGAGTGAACTTGGATTTTTCGAAATCTTAGTATCTTATAGATGATGGACATTTTGAGGAATTACAAAAATTAAAAAAAAAAGATTCAGTAATTTTGTTAAAATCTATAATTTTTTAAAAGAACTATTTTTTAAATAACATTTATTTTTATACTTAAAAGGCTGTGTTTATTCCATACATAAATATTTAAAAAAATGTACACGTTTCCTAGATTTTTTATAATATCTGAGTATAGATAATTATTTATTCAATTGAAATCATCGAAAGCTATTTTCATTTACTTTATAATATTTTAGACATGATTTTCTCTAATTATCATAACTTTACAATACTATTTATGCCTTTTATTCTTTATATCTGGCAAGTGCTTGAAATTATTAGGAAATATATATTCATTTTAATATACATATTTATTACCTACGTTTTATCGTAAGGCGCTCTGAAAGATTACTGAATAAGATTGAAATTGCTTTTATGCGTTTATCTATTTAAGGTTCAATGTTATCAAACACAGCTGCAACTCTTCGCTTCGAAGACGCCATCTTTTTACGCCGGCCGTAAATTGTGGTATTTTTTTTTTTAGTTTTCGAAAGTAAACAAACAACATGACGGCCGATATATCAATGCGCTCAGCACGCATGCGTACATGACGTGGGTAGATGCCGGCTCTACTATAAACCCGATGAATGAACAGCATACGTGGTGATTGCAAAGCGACATCAAAAATAAATTATAATGTAGCGTAAAAAATTTGAAAGAAGACTGCTCATTGTAATAGAGCTGTATATGTAATAGAGAATCACGGCCGTGGTAAGTTGCGATTATGTCGGCAAGATTAGGGCAATGTCAACTGAATTAGTATACAATTACATTAGCGTACGGTTTACATACGTGAATAACTTTTTTGTATATACTCACCGTTCTTCGTATTCATTTCGTTTACAACATTAATCAGTAATTTGTATTACGCTAAGTTTACAACATTAATCAGTAATTTATATTACGCTAAGAAACAGTATCAAGTCAATTAAATATCCATTGATAATTTAAGTTAGGCAATAATTCACTGTTCTTTTTATTACTTTATAAGTCATACACACACGTACGCACGCACGCACGCATGCGCGCGCGCACCCACATACACACACACACGCACACATATAATGTGCCATCAACTACTCCCGAAAGAAGAATTTTCTAATTCTATTTAATACAATTTCATTATAGTCCTAGATATCGATGCAATGGTGGCATCCAATTCACAATATGATTATTGTTTCAAATTGATCATTAGACTTCACTTTCAATTAAAAGGATCGTTTTCATCGGTGGACTGATGCAAATATCCAAATACCTTAGCGCTCATAAATCAGAGAGTAAATGACCGACAGACATTATCGATAAGATTTTCATAATAAAATTACAGTCGTTTTTCAAAAGGTTGTAGTTTGCCGAAGAAGACAAAAATAAGAAGAGTTTCTCGCGTAATTATTTGGTTCATACGAAAAATTAAAATATGTTATTATTAAATTATTTAAAGTTTTTATTAAACAGAATCGAATTTGCTGTGGAATAATTTGGTAAATTATACTGGTTTTTTGTGATGTAAATAAAAAATATAACAAACGCACATTTTTTATTAACGTCACAAAAAACAGTATAATTTAACAAATTATTCCACATCCAATTCGATTCTGTTTAACAAAAGCCTTTAATAATTTAATAGCACATTCTAAATGAAATTTCGTTTTACGCCAGTGACATAATTATAATATTAAATATAAATAATTCACAATCATTACTCACTCACAGTAGCCGATCTTTGGCGAACGCCGCCGAGGGTCGCTTCTAGTTATTGTCCGTACATAATATGATTTATTCGATTACGCGATATAGACTGTTCGTACGCGAATTACGATTGTACGTGTGATCCTAAAGAGATACCATAACCACAGCTAGCGAGTTCCTATAGCCGGCCACGTTTAATTCGGTCGGCGGCGGGCCTCGTGGGCTGACGTAATGGTCTCATTCGTATTCTATTTTTTATAGCGGCTCGGATCGGCGTACCATCACAATTACGATGCCGTACCTGCCTACTGTTATTGTTCTATAATGAATATAGCCACGGGGGATACGGTACGGCGAATAACCTATCGATCCGGGTTCAGCCTAGATATTGGGTATCGGGAATTGAGCTATTATAGGTGACCACCCACAACCAACTGGACCCGGTTACTTACTTATTTAGAATTAATAAAATGGTGGTATTACAGGTTAGACGGTCGTTAGTAAGATATACAGTAAAGTCTAAAAAATTAATCTCTGCTCTTTTTGTTCAGAATTGAAATTTTTAACAAAAGTTTCATAATTAAAACATTGTCTTCTCATGTCTGTAAGCAGCGTCAGAAGAGGCGCCGAAAGCAATCACCACAGGAACCTACATATAATCTTATAATAAATGTTTTCATGCTAATATTGAAAACTACGTAGCCCAAAGTTGTTTTTAGGGTTCCGAGCCAAAATGGCAAAAACGGAACCTTTGTAGTTTCGTCATGTTCGTCCGTCCGTATGTCACAGGAATTCTAATCCAAAACTAAAAGACATATATTGATGAAACCTATAGTGTAGGTGTCCTGTATACGCCGTTACTCACTTTGGCAGTTTATTAACACAAATAAATATTTCTAGAGGGAACTCCGTACATGTAACAGAAGCTGAAAAAATTTTTATCAGCAAACATCAACGCGGGGTAAATATTCAGACAGTTACTTCAAAATTACTTTAAGGTTTTTAAGAAATTTTTCTAATTACGTGAATAATTTTGGAAATGATCGCTCTCAAATTAGCAGAAATTGAAACCCTCCTCTTTTGTTTTCTAAACCGTATGACAAATAAATTAAAAAAAAAATAACTACGATAACACTTAATAAATACTTTGAATGAAAATTATTTAGAACATGAAATCGTATATACAGTTTTAGAGTTATTGCCGAAAAATTGCGTTTCTCAACAAAAAGACGTAAATGCTATGAACATACGCTCTTTTGTTAGTGCACCTTAGTTTACACTAGTTTAATAGTAATGGTTAACATGCCTAGTTGTTTCTCTAGTTATAGGCGACTAAAGTGTTTATATCTATTGTGTGCGGGAAATATGGAAAAAAGTGTAACAACGTAGTTTTTTCATTTGTAGTGCATTTCTTTGTAGGAACGGCTTCGGGACCCTACAGTGAGCATGGTCCGACTTGCTCTTGGTTGATTTTTTCATTATAAATCATATCATGGAGCCTTTTTCTGTAGGATATTATATAGAGATTCGAATATATCCTAATACATGAATGTTCCCTAGGACATCCGTTAATAACGTGTGCTGTTTTTCTTTCAATTTGAATCCCTCCGTACATTCTTGATAAAATTTAGTGAGACTCCCCACCTTCACGTGAGAATCACTCTATAGTTGTTAAAGGACTAAGTTTCATCTTATAAAAAAGGAAAAATATTACAATGAATTTATTTAGGTTTAGTAAAATTTTGTCTACACACAGTACGAAACATTACTCTGTTTTGTAAAAGAAAAACGAAAACTGTTCCATGTCAAAAAAAAAAATGTATAATTTTTTATTATTTATATAATAATGTATATTCTTTAAAAATTGACATGAGATATTCAATTACAGTCGATTCTCTTTGACTCAACCCTCGATAAGTCAAACATTTCAAAACTCGAAAAAAATATTATTTACTTCCCTTCAAGGATCAAAACTTATATTAGTTGAAATTTCAACCCTATATTACTCGAAATAATCAATAAGTCCCTACAGCCATTTAGGCACTTAATTTCCCTCTATAACTCGAAAAAAACAAATATGTATCTCGAACATAGCAATGTTTTATTTGATATCAAGTTTTATATTTTGTTATTGATATTGATATCATTTGAACTTTAGCGAAGCAAGCCATTTGCAGTCGATTGAAAAATTTGGTTGTACCGCCTACGGAGACTAATTATTTAGATGACATAGAAGACTCGAATAGACGTAATAGAACTTGAATAGACACAATAGAAGACAACATTCGTTCCATGAGTTTCCATTAAAGAGACAAGAACAGTGTTGAATACTTTAGGGAGTTTTGTAGAGCGAACCAGCGACCTTAGACAATGTTATAGAAAAAGAACAAACGACTTACCTAAACCAAAAAAAAAACTGATTTTCTTACTATGTACCTACATACATTATTTTTTTATTTTAAGGATGTTTTGAAATAATGTTGATTTATAAAAAAACATGTATGTATAAATATGTTTGTTTCCTGTGTAACTTGATTTTTTATTTATTTCACCTGTCTAAATTAAAATTAGAACTAATCTAATCTCTACGAGTCGAATCAAAATGCGCTAAGTCGAAATCCTCTATAACTCAAAAACTATATATGTAACTCGAATTTTTTGGCGTCTCCCTTGACGTTCGACTTAAAAAGGTTCGATTGTACACCCCCCCTCATTTTAAATGAGATTTGATGACATTTTATGGGACCCTCCATTCTGAGGTCACGTAATTAATGGATATACCCTTACTACAATTACAATTTTCTTTGTAACAGTAGGCATATTAAAATATTGCGTGGCTCATAATTCAAAGCATAGCAGAGTACTATGCGATAGAAAAATATTTTTATCGCTGCACTCTCGTTAGTACACACAAGTGGGAAAAGGGAAAATTCGAATACAATTGTACTGATAATTTGTTGTATATTAATTCTGTAAAAAAACATTGAGACAGTTCAAAAAACGTTCTTTATTAAGACCTACGTAAAAGACGTGCGACACTGGGAAATACGATAACTTGTAAAAAAATCCAACAATTCAGCCTATTTTATTTAGATTAGAATAAATTAAAGCCAGTAGTTTCCTACTGCAAATTGCTGCCTAATCCGGTGTTGTCCAATTATAATTAATAAAAAATTTGGAAAATCCAAAAGTGCACGCCTCACCGCGGTCATTAACTTCTAAAATAAAAAAAATTCAATAGAATTTTTGATAATGAAATTTCAAAAAAAGATTTATCAAATTCAAATTTCGCGCCATGATATCTCGCGCGTGAGATATTTATAATGGCGCATGCGCTGATCTCAACTTTTCACAAATGGCTTAAGGCTAATCTTCATTTGTATATAAATATAGATATACAAACACCACCTCAACGCTCCGCTTGTGAGGCGTGCAATACACAGTCGTTTTTTAGTTTTTTGTAAATTATAATTAAACGACAGTACTTAGAAACGCTAATATTAACTAGGAATCAGCACAGGGTATATACTTTATATAATAAAAAAAAAGTATTCCGGTAAGATACATTTTTCGACCAATTTCTCTGCCACATACATGGATCCATAAACACAGACTGATGGACGTCCAACAATGATTGATTTTAATGTTATTATTTACTATATTAAACAAAATAATTATTTATAAAATATACCATATGTGCTAGACAGATTATTTAACTTGATATTAGTGCACTCATATTACCCTGTAAGTGTTATATTAGTAAAAAAAAGTCATTTAATTTTCGAAAGACTGGGTTTTTGACATGTCGAGAGTAGAGCACCACCTTAACGCTCCGCTTGTGAGGCGTGCAATATGTATTGTTTATGAGGTGGGAATGTTGATACAACTAAACTCATCAAATGGGTATTCTAATACCATTCAGCGTTTGCAGATGTCACTATAAGCTGTTTTCTAATTAAACCTTTGAGGCAATTCTTTGTTATCCGTTTCACTTTAAAAGTCAACAATAGTATTAGCTTCTTATGAAAATTATAATGTGCATTATGAGGCGTGCACTTTTGGATTATCCATTTTTTTTATTTTATAATAATCACTAAAGAAAGATGAGAGGTGTATATGATTCCAAAATGACACCTGGCAGAAATAAAATTTTAACGTAGCTAGGAATGATAATGTATTACTCTACTACAAATTATCCTTTGCTGCAGTGAGCGGTAATCGAAGTAGATAAGACTTTGTCAATAACGATTAGACAAAAAAGTGGGTCTCCAATTCCACACTGCCGAGGTCGTTCCCCGGTACTCAATGGATACTGATCATAGACTATAGAAATATCACGTTCAATACATGCATACACACAAACACAGACACACACACACACACACACACACACACACACACGCACGCACGCACGCATAGCGACTGATACATACAAAAGTTGATTAAGCGGTCAACGTTCGTCGTAATGTGTTTAAGAATTTCAATATCACCGGGTTAAATTTTACGTTAAGGAAATACAAATGTAGCCGATGGTAATGAAAAGACAAACATAACAACGTATCAAGATTGACCTAGGTAGTCTGACCGAAAATAGTCCAGATAACCTAAAAAGATCGACTAAATCGGAGAAGAGGTCTAAAATCTATTGAGTTATGCGATTTTATAAGAATACAGACTTAGATCAGTAAAATAAACATTCCCGAGATTCAGCTTAGGAATATGGTAGAGTCATGCTGCGATATATTGTAGAGCCATGCTGCGATATATTGTAGAGCCATGCTGCGATATATTGTAGAGCCATGCTGCAATATATTGTATAGCCGTGCTGTGGTCAACGTGACTGTAGCATGAAAATAGTCCGGCTCTACCGGTTAGATAGCACATTCTCACAGATTACAGACGTGAGTTGAACCTGTGCACTGCACCATTCGCAGTAGGCAATTCAGAGCGGTAGAGTATCATGCGTTGTACAGTAACAGCTACCACTGTTTTTGTCCAGCGAGTGAGACTTACGGTGGCCCATACCCTGTCCATAACCGTACTTACCACAATCAGCCCACTCTCTCCTTCATCAACCCACTTTTGCCTCCATCGGAATCCTATTGCTACCCAAGAGGCCGACAGAGCACTGGCGATTCCTCTGCATTTGCGAGTTTTCATGGATAGCGGTGACCACCTACTTTCTGATGGCTCGATGTTCATATACCGTCCGAAAGAGTACTAAAAGAAACATATGTAATATTGGGACAAAACGATAAAGACAGAATAGAGCCAAACGGAGACTAGGTGGACTTGGGACTGACTTTTGATAAAAGACTCGTTAAAATTATTCGATACGCAGAAAAACCAACAGAGGGATTTACGAGAAAGGCTTCATTTTAACGATTTTAATTGAGTTATTAAAAAATTTTGTAGAAAAATATATAGAACTATTTGAGTTTTTTAGCGCACTTTCTAGACAGTAATCAGCTACTGAAGCGATGTGGATAGTTTTCGACGAGTATGAGTGTCCCTTTACAAGTCTATTTCCTTAAAAAAATACCTGACAGGGGCGAATAAGACTCGCAACTTGAGAGTTTTGTATCAACTTAATTGTAATGTAGTTTCATTTTTTAACAGCCTTGAGGATTTTCGGCTCTATAGTGATACTAGCGAGATATTTGAAAATTCAGTGAGTTTAATGTTTATATTTTAAAATTTCTAAAAAATATTTAGATTGTCAAATTTTTGGAAATCTTAATATTTCATTGCGGAAAGTTAACATATATTCAGTAGCGTATCTAGTTTTAAACGAGTTCTGTATTAAATTTTGTTACGGGCTGACTATTAATTTCGGCTAAATTCAAAAATGGAGTGATGTTTTTTTACAGAATAAATAACGAAACAAGTATAGAGTAATTTAGTATAATATGGACTACCTTATCTTTTTATTAATAAAACATAAAGTTATATAATAATCAAATATTCATATTTATTCTTCACTAGTATTAAATATTGGAACAAAGCACACATTTCTTTCAAATTTTCAAAGTAATGGAATTTTTAAATTTTATGCCTCGTTGTATAATATGGACTGGTTCAAATTGGACGGATGTTCGTGTGGTACATAAACCACAAACGACAATTAGCGATTAACGAGTAGAAGAAAATTCACATATGCAAGAGTTTGTCTTTCTCCTGCTCCTGCGCAATTTTCATGAGACCACAAAATGCATTGTATCCACGATTCGCGTCTTTGGTCTTCAGAGTGTAAGTGATCGCAATAAAGGCATCTTGCATCTTGTTGGTTTCGTCTATCTGGACTAATATTGCTGTTATCTTCGTAAATAGGTACCAGATCACCTTCGTCGGAACTAGAAATACAAGATTTTATTCGTCGTCGGATTTTCTCTTTCCGCCGTTGGTCTTTTCATTTGATTTAAATTTATTTTGTTTGTTTGTTTGTTTTTGCTTGTTCCCAGCTAAAGATAAATCAGACAAATTGTGTCACCTTAGAAGATGATTTCCTTTTTGAATGAATAATTTACGTTCTATATTCATGTTTATAGATTACAGCTTTTGTTAGCTGGAACCGACTCCAAATACAACTGGTTAGTCGTTTTTGAAGTAAGTTTAAACAAATATCAAATAAGTTCTTAAAGGCTATCTTTAATTTTTTTAAATATTTCATATCATATAGTTTTAGTTAACAAGTAATTATAACTTTATAATTAATTTAGCTAATTTGCACGTGAATTAAGCCAAGGTCAATAAAATTGAACAGGCATTTCCTTTACTTTCGTATGAACAAGAAGAATAGCAGATCCGATCCCGATTTTATTGTCCGCTGATTATCACTCCAGCGTCTTTTATATTCTTAGTTGGAGTGCGAATACCAAATTATTCTTACACAAACTGTATACATTATTCTTCTTCTTTGTAATATAATAGTTCTACAATTCTTACAGACCACGTTTTCATTTATTTTCGCATTAAATTAATTCATCCAATAGTCTAAGATCCGGCATTCGAAAAATTAATATACCATATGCAATTAAAAAAAGAAGCAAAAAAATAATTGTTAATTAATTTTAGTAGCAGCAGCACTACGGTGCCAGATATTGTTCTCATAAATTTATAATATTGTTATCTGCCCGTAAAACATTATTTGATTCAATTTACAGATGAGGGTACATTTTTCTAATGCCGGATCTTAGACTGCTATTTCTACGGTAATCGCCAAAGAGTACCAATGACTTCCTGCTATAATTGTCAAATTGAAATTAAATAAATGAATAAAAATATTATAAATGAATAACTCTATATATACTAGGTTTAACTGATAGCCATTGAAGAATAATACTGCGACAAATCGCAGTATCATCTCCTAACTATTAATCGTTAAAGAATGCTGTGGCCTTGCATCATCAACTCAACAGAATGGGATGATAACTACCAGAAGCAAAAACTTGAATGAATAAAGAAACGAGTTCGAACACGCTGTACGTGCCTATAATATTTGTCGGTATCCCTCGATTTCGCTGGGATCCCATCATCACATCACGACTTGGTGATTACGGGACCATCTCTGAAGTTATACCCTTTCGAACCAAAAAAAATCAAAATCGGTCCACAATTGACCAAACTATCGCTGAATACACTCAATATATACAGGAAATCCAGGTCCGACCGCATAATCGATATGGCATGTTATTGTCCGTTTATTGCGACTTAAAATGTTTGAATAACTTTTTTGATTTAGTCGCGTATTTTTTGTTTTAAGATGGATTTACCTGAGCAAGAGAAAATGATGCGTAAAATTTATCTAGTGTATAAATTTTTTTCTTTAGAATTTACAAAGGAAAATTTATGTTTCATTTTTGATTCTGCAGCAAATACATTGTCAAAACTACAAAAAAAAAATACGTCAGGTTTGAAGTTTATTTGATGTTCAAATTTTGTTTTTCAATTTAATTAGTAGGTTTTAAACTATTTTTTTTAAACTACTTTTTAAGCGTTTACAACAACATCCGTATCTGGCGGCCAAACTCGGTCTCCATGTATATACATAAATATATAGACGAACATAAAATCTCCTCCTTTTTTGAAGTCGGTTAAACTATATTCTACGTCGCTCATCTACGTAAACAATTAACTGGAGTTCCCTCGGGTGAAGACATCATTTGAAGCGGTTTCTGCGTACGGGAGAAGTTCCGTCTTAGACATGATTTACTCGTTCTAGATGCTGTAAACTAAAAGCTCTGTTTATTTTTATAATTTTACTATGCAATTATTATGGGCTTTTTTGGGTTCCGTAATCAACAAGGAACCATTATAGTTTCGCAATGTCCATCCGTTCGTCCATTCGTCTGTCTGTCTGTCCTTTTGCGACTTAGCTCAGTGGCTTTTAATACTAGAAAGCTGTAATTTGGTAAGGGAATACATATCAATCACGCCGACAAGGTGGCAGAATAATATTGGGAAAAAATGAGTAGGTACCTCCTAAACACGTAAAGTGTGAATGAAATGTTTTCTAGTTTATTCCATGGTGTGGAGTATCGTTGGACAGTTCATTCAAAAATGTTGCGGGTCCATGAACACAAGTTCTCGATTTAGGGATCCGTTTGTGAAATATTAAACTTTATAGTGCTAATTTATATTAGAGTTAAATGTCCCTCCTGCCAGCTAAATGGTTATTCTTAAATATGTGACAAAAATTGACGGCACTAGTAAAAAGTAAAATTTCATTCGAATTGAATTAAAGATTGCTTAGATGATATTGCAGGTTGTGTAAATTAGGTACTAAGCCATGTAAAATTATGGGAATATAAAATTATAACATCTTTAACACCCGTCTTGCATAAGCACGTTTTAGACGATATTAGGCGTTAAATCGTGAATCCAGTTAATAAAATAAAAAGCCCCATTCTAAGTCCGGTACATTGTGACGGGCAACTACGGAACCTACTTCACGCGATCCGACACGCACTTGACCGGTTTTATTAACAAGAATTTGAGGTTGTGGGGCCCCTGTAGCTCGGGGGCCCCACCCCGTTCTCCCATATTTTTACACCAAAGTCGATTATTCCAAGTACAAATTTGAGACTGTAACTGGAAAAAAAAAATATATGTCATAACAATAATCCTTAGGTCCGTTTTTGATTATAGCGATTAAGAATAAAAAAATGCAATCAAATATTGCTCGTTCAATAGAATACGATGATTTGCAAATTCAATATGTTTTAACACGTGAAACAACTATATAGGACGTTCGCTTAATTATAAATATATCTTAGTGCAAAAGGAAAAACTTTATATATGACGCAAAATAATAAATTGTCTTATCTGAATAGTAGTAGTAGTAGAATAATAAGGAGTCGTATTTTAAGTAGAAAAGGTCCGTAAGGTGTCGCTCCACGCGGAGTTCAAGGACACGGAGTCGAGGACGTCAATACTTACTTGCCGGTTCCTTAGACTTAAATAGTCGATTCATCCGAACGATTATCGGTATGATTTTATCTTAAAAGTTATTACATCGTCGAATAAGGGAAACGACCAAAAAGAACATTTGACACCAATAACAATATTATATTGTGTGAAGGTCATTTTGTTAACAGCAGGATAACGGAGCGGCCAGTGGCTGTGCCCGTCTTGTTTGCGCATTTTGTTATACGCGATGAACACGTTGTAAAATACCTAGTTGTTATTGTTGTATTTGACCAGTCAAGATGTAGACTTATTGAGTACTTAAATATTAATATTTTTTTGAATATAATTATGATACAATATTTCTCGTATTGGAGTATTCAATAATAGGGAGGGGAGTGAAGGAATATTGTGGTTGTTTTTTACTTGTATAAATTCGCCGTAACTTCGGCTTAAATATTTGTGGGAATTTGACGATATGGCAGTAATCATAGAAGTTTGATTCCGGCGTTGAGATATGCACACGATTAAAATTTAAAAATGTTACTCACTTTGTTGAAAAACGCTCGTACGGCAGTAGAATCGGTCGAGGTGAGTTTTCCTAATATTTCGTCGCTTTGCACGTAAAATAATTTCACGTGTTCATTGATAAAGTTTGATTTAAAAATAAACAGCCCGAAAAAAATGTCACGCGTAAACACACCCGTTATCTCGGCAACAGACTAACGCGCGCAACAACGCGGCCCGGCATCGTACCGCGCGATACGACCTTCTGAGTGTGGAGTTCGCGGGTTTCCTTTAGAAAGAGACGGCAGAAAAACAAAGCATCCACACTGAAGCGTGAAAGAAACAGCGTCAGAAAATCTATGTCGAGTCTTGTTTACGTGACGTGACCGCATGATGTCATGGCAACGCCGGCGCCATTTTGCTATTTCGGTTTCGCGGGCATTTTGATAGCGTCGTAAATTTTCGTTCGCTTCGACAGTATTTATAGAAAAAAAAAGAAATATCTTTTTTTTTCCTCTACACCAAGAAAGAGATTCATTCATCCATGTCTGTTTAATGAATAGTGCTAAAATTCGACACGTATAATTTGCCTATGTTAGACTTTTATTAGTAAACAAGGACATATTTAATCTTATTGAGGAGAAATAATTAGATTTATATAATATGGAGTCCTGCACGTTACGCATACGTTCAACGAGACAGATGAAGTTAAGCTTCGTTAACATTGTTGTTTATTTTTTTCTCTCGTAAAAACAAATTTGTTTTGAATATTTTGAAATGGCTTGAGATAACAATCAAAACAGCTGAATACATTTTATATAATTTTTGTAATATGAAAATGGATCAGGTTAGAAGATACCGAAACTGAAACTATGATATGAATATGAGCGACTTGTAGGTTAATTTATGGCGATATATACTACCAATTTGCCTGCAACCCGATGGTCTATTGGCGGCTTACTCTAAGGAGTCATCCATAAATTACGTCACTCGAATTTAATGATTTTTGGAGCCCCGTATCACAGATGGTCTTTGTTCGTCACCGCCTGTGATGTTATTTACGTATTTTGTAATTTCATAATATGTATATGTATGTATATCCATTATGAAATAAAAGTATTTTAGAAATTATACATATGTTCTATATAAATTTATTTTTTCTTAAAATCAACAATAAATTATACGCTTTAGAAAATTCGCAAATTCGGTTTCTATTAATGACGGCTGACGGCGTACGAGTACAGCAATAAAAAAATTTTGTGTGTGTATTGATGTCGTAAAGAAGTTTCACTATGTTAGAAGTGAAACTTCTTTACGATATCATTTTTCGAAAAAATATTCACTGTTTACGACTTTATAGAAATTGGTTAAAATAAAGCTAAATTAGGTAAAGTTTAAGAAAAAAATAAATCATTTTGTATTAAATTTTAATTTTACGTATTATGCTTACAAATTACGTTATCGGTTTTGGTGTAAGCCGGCGTTAGTGTTTAATATGACATCGCGCTATTCATTAGGAGTAAAATGGTGGTTATGATGAAAACAGATTCCTACAGTCTTTGAATATCTTATGACCAGCGTATATATATAATAACTCGTAGAATGCTTCAGAGAGCTATATCATGAGGCCACGTGAACATCAGCTACGGTTCCGTGGGTGGGTTGAGCAGCGGCAGCCTCACACGCACGTAGAAAAAAAATAATGATTTTTAGTCATTTTCTCCCGATTGAAAATTTATCAAAATATAGCTAACCGCTAAGGTAACTTTTTGAAGTAAATATTAAGTACCATAAATTAAAATTTCAATAAATTATAAATTAATTAGTTTACTTATTTATTTATTAGGTATTTTTTTCTCTTATTTTAAATGTTAAAGCATTTATAAAAAATGTTAATTTAATCGAAACATTAGAATAAAATTATATCTCTCAGTTAGTGCATGAAACGTAATGTTTGAATAATTTTAGAGACGTCATTTCCTTCTGAATCACTATGGGTAAGTTGATTGTTAATATGTTCCTTCAAGTATTAAAAAAAAATTCAGCTACCAGTATGCCGACAGAAAATTCGACAGGTTTCAGGAAAATTGGCTCCTGCGTTACATCCTTCAAGGCATCAGCAGACAATCTTTCCACAGAGATACAGCCAGCTGACACTTTTATTTATACACGATAGCATGTAAACTGATAAATTTTCAATCGAGAACAAATCATTGAACATATATTGAACTGATACTTCCTTAGGCATGTTAGAGTGATTTCGTGCTATGACGTCACAGTGAAACGCTCGAGTGACACGGTCGGGTCCGCTCGGCCCAGCAGGTACACGCGTTCCACGCATTCACACAATTGATTGCAGCTGATCGTGACTATTTTAGATACGTGCGGTTATTATTCATTATAAAAATCGAGAATGCATGTAAAATACATGCAATAAATGGAAGATAGTGATGAAACTGTCGATTATATCCGTGACTTCTAATAGTTAAGTGAACGGTGCATCACAAGTCAACGATAAATTGATAATTAAAATATGACTAAACATTTCTGCAATATTTTATGCAATAAATTTTTATTAAAATTGATCCTAATGTCTGTAACTCATTTTGTTGCAGTTAACAATGGATTTGCCTTTGGATAGTGGCATTAATTCATCTCAAATAGAGAATAACAATTTGATTACTAATTCGGGACCATGTGTATTTGTTGTTTTTATCACGATGATATCTCGTACATTCCGTCTCTGTCATACACACATAACCTTCTTTATCTCCTGTCCACGTAAAAAAAGAAGGTAATGCGGGTGTGACAGAGGCGGAATGTACGAGATATCATCGTGATAAAAACAATAAACACACACACACATGGTCCCGAATTAGTAATCAAATTGTGTTCTCATTTTGATTTTCGTTTTAATAATAATCGGTCATGAAAAGAATCTTGTAACCATGAATTAATAATACAATAATTTAATTTCTTTTTCATATTTTGCCAAAGAAGTTTGACTTCACGTCATGCGTCCGACACACACTGTTCTTTGTTTCATGTTCGTGTGACCGGCTGCCGTATAATCCACCACTTTTTAGTCAGTTAACTTTTTTCTTCTTCAAGGTATTGGGTTATCTCTAATCTGATACACTCAGGCGCTTGGCGCAACGCCATTTATATGATAAATTGATTAAATCTTCATAAAAAAGTTTGCAATTGTACATCTTATTCTCTCTTATGTAACAGGTACATTATTTA
The DNA here is from genome assembly GCA_005406025.1 of Eumeta japonica. Classification (NCBI taxonomy): domain Eukaryota; kingdom Metazoa; phylum Arthropoda; class Insecta; order Lepidoptera; family Psychidae; genus Eumeta; species Eumeta japonica. The sequence continues at coordinate 114,365 of BGZK01000877.1, forward strand.
TGGGTCACGTCGTAGATGAATTTGGTTATACTTCATTGAGTTAGATAAAACTGTGTATTTGTGTTATTATCGGGTGCATAGATATTACACGGATTGTACCAAGGAATCGTTTAAACCTTTCAGAACAGTTGTTACATTATTTTTTGTACTTAAAGATTTATTAATTATTTTTAAAAATCAGCAGTACATTTCTAAGAAACTGGAATTATTCAAACTGATGTCAGCTCAACACCATTTTTGGCACGATAGTAATCTAAATATCGACCAATAGATGGCATTTAATTGAAGAATTTTAGGGTATAGTAAACCTTTTTTCTAGAATAAAAATAGGGTAGAGTGGGAATAAAAAAGTTTATTACCCAATAATTATTCACGTATAAGGTTCCTGGATAAGATTCAATTAGCAATGAATAAATTAACTCTTCCTTCTATAAGTATAATAATTATACTTGATCATGTTTTATTTAAATGCCAGATAATGACAAATTAGACAACATTATAGACCTTTATGCCCCACTAGGTGGTAAAAAAGACTAAGATTATTAGTTTATGTTTTATAAATAATTAGAAGTCAATAGAATTCAATTGCGTTTAATCGTTACTCTTTTATATTTATAAAAAAGGTATTAAAACAAGTCTTTAGGGGGCGTCCATTAATTGTGTGGCGCTTAAGGTGGGAGGCGATTGAGCTGAATTTCACCCAATCTCACTTTCTTAGGGGGGTCTTGCTAAATATAACGGATTTTTTTTCACTAGAAACATTGCAAAATTGTGAGAAAACTGGGATATATTAAATATGTTTTTACACTACAATACGGCTAAATTCTACACAATAATACTTATCGAGCTTCTGAGTTTATGTGTACGGTTTTGTTTGGCAATTTTGAGTGACAAACGTTTAGAGTGACTAAATCGGCGAGGCTGAAGGAGCAAACGATTTTACTGAAAATCATATGGATGTGTTGGTTCCATTAGTCATTCTTGAGACCACACACAAGTCCCCGTAGATTGAATTAGAATAGATATTATTCAAAGAATTTTAGTGGTCTATATTTAAATATTACGTTGTTCAATTTTCTCACTGTGATTATAGATTATGTTTTTTAGCAGTCTTGATCGCTAGTCCTTATTAGTCTAATAATGAAAATTGTGTCTTTTTTTGAACAACACCAATCCAATAACATAGATTAATGTATTTATGAGTATAGTGAAAATACGCATTTTAAAAATCTCATTTGAAATTAAGGTGGGAGGGGGAAGGCTCAAGCCAAATCTCGCGTGATCTAACCACGGGGGAAGGGGGTCGAAAAATTGTCAATACTGCCTCACGTAAGTAATGGATGCAACTTAGCTGCAATTGTTTTTTAACAACGCTATTTGGCGCCCGTGAACTACTACCATCATCGGTCAGCGGCCCTACCGTCGTGAGAGCCGCCGATGTATATGTCACGCGGTCGGCTTTCTGAAGGATTACTGAGGTTAGAAGTACTAAAGTGTAAACGTGTTCGATGCATTTCGGAAGTGAAACTCATACAAACTCATGTGTTTATTTACAAAAATGAATCTATATGTACAAACTATATAAAAAATATACAGTTCGCTATAAATTGCACCAAAAAGTTATATTTTTTTATTTACGTATCACACGTACGCAATTCGTCTATACGAACTATATAGACTAAATAAGATAGTGAGTATGTTCACGCCGTGTATACGTTGGGGTGCGCTGGAACGTTTTCCCAAACGTTTTCGCGAACACCGATCTTGCTCTACTTTTTTCAAAATGGCATAGACTTTATCTGTAACAGGTGGACAAGAGCGAGGTTTGTCTTTGACATCAAAATTACCGGACTGAAAACGCTTGAACCTCTTTTACGCTACTTTTAGCTACACTGTATTAGGTCCATAAACGTAAGATTTTTTTTTTGCGGCTTGTGTCGTTTTGTTTCTTTTATGTAAATAAACTTCAAAATGTACTGAATTTATAGGTTAGAGTCACTCAATTGGTGGACAGAAATTCAATAGAAAAATGACGGACACTAATTTTACTTTTTATTTTATAAAATGTTTAACGGTATCGAATCTAGCTAGATACAACTAGCACAACCAAAGAGATTTTACTGCAACTTTTAACTTATAAAATACGCAAAATCTTTTTCCTTGATCTAATATACATGTACATTCAAAAGGATTTGTATGATACTCAAAATTTGTTTGTCATCGAGAATTGAATTTTTAGATTTTTTAATAAATTATCTTTTTCCAATAATATCTTGTTGGCTATTGTTGGAAAAATATATGTATAGCATATGTATAAAACTTAAGTGTCGTTTAAAATTTTTAGAACAGAGCACGTTGGAACTATAAATTAAAAAACATATTTAAATTAAAAAAAAGGGAGTATTTGCTAACTTGTTCCGCAACGTTATTATTATTTGAGCGTCGGTCAAATTATAAGGTATTTACCAAGGATACACCATAACTTGACCGACGGTGAAAAACTCTATCGTATCCATTGGTGCTGTGAAATGATGCAAAGATTTGCTGGTGATGACTCTAATTCTGTGTACGACGTGGTAATTGGTGACAAAAGCTGAATTTACTGTTATGATCTTGAAACCAAAACAAAGTCTGTTCAGGGGGTGTTTGCTTTCGAGGGGTTGCCTACTAAAATAAAACAAGGTCGAAGCGTCGGAAAAAAGATGGTGGCCTCTTTTTTCGGAGTGACAGGTCATTATGCAATTTTTTTTTAGAATATAAAAAACAGTCGCTGCAGACTTGTGACCTACCAAATGTTTGCTATTTGTTTTGGAACAGTTTGGGAAAAATGACCCCGCAGCCTACTGCGGGGACGTTGATATGATAGAGAATCCTGTTCTCCATCAAGACAACGTCTCACAACATACCGCTAGACAAACAATTAACTATTTGGGGAGGTTAGGCATAAAAATACTGGTTCACCCTCCTAAGAACCCCGCCCTCGTACCATGCGATTTTTATTTATTTTCTAAAATAAAAGGAAAACTTCGAGGAAAGTGGTTTACAGACGCCGAGGAAACAGTGGCTGCATATGAAAAGGCCGTCGAAGCGACCATCTAAGTGTGAGTGGGCAAAGTATTTATCTCATTGGTTCCATCGAATACAGCAATGTATTGATCTTAACGGTCTCCATTTCGAGAAACAATAATAAGGAAAATAACTTGCCAGTTCACTCAGTAAAATACACGATTGCGTACAATGTCGACGTCAAAAAATGGTTCAAAATGTACATTTTGTATGTGTCTCACATTTTGATACAATTTTGCAGTACCAAAGAAAAAGAAGGGAAGGAACATTATTTATCGTTTGACATTTCAACTGAAATATCATAACATACGGTTCATTTTTAAATGCAAAGAGAACAAGTAACGATCATTTTGTTATTGGAAGACAATAAGTCCTATTTTTTTTTAAATTGCAGGTGGTGTTCTGAAACAAGCCATTAGTGGAGTGGGTTAATATTATTTTAAATATTTACTGTTGTTTTCAGGTTGAATGTATGACAAGAATCATAGCATATTTTTCTACATAATAAAGCTTAATATAGTAATCATCTAATATTAAAATTGATATGAATCTTTAATTTCCTAAAGTCGGAGAAAATGTCAATAAAAGAACTTAATAATTTCTAAAGTGTTTAGAGTATAGTAATATAAAACTTACTTATTATTTATATAATGAAATAAGATGAAGATTAATAAAATATTAGCATATTTTTTGATAAACATAATACTAATACATAATTTGCTAAAAAGCTAATTCAAATATAATAAACATATTTTTTTTTTGAGTAGGTTTAATATATTGAATGATTTTGTTTTAGAGGTCATTTTAAAATTTGTATAAGAATAAAACGAATAATAAATTAAAAAAAAAATAGGCTACTCTATCTGGTTGCGCCGTAAGTATACGAACAGTTTCTATTGTTAAGCGACCTAATAATGTGACAACACAAGAAATACGAGATCGGTGTTGCTTGGCTCTATTTCTTTTAAGTCAGTTTATATCTCGGCCTTTGATGCTAGTTTAAATGAAAAAAATGCAAAATACTCATCGAATACTCACTATAATGCGTGATTGAACACCTATCATAAATTAACTAAATTTTTCTTATTGAAAATAAGAAATACCATCCTTTTCATAGCTTTTTACGTGTTATATTTGCACTTTTTTAACAGAACACTTCGACGTCCCAACGGAATGTGCGTTAAACTACACTAAATGCAATGAGTGCTAAACCGTTTTAGCACTCATTTACTGCGGCCATTTTTGAGCGCGGAGCTATGCATCTTCTCTTTATTACAGATCAATGGTTTATTGCTGTATTCTTTTATAGTAATCCACCTTATAAAAATAAATTACTAAATAATGCACATTTGTTTAGTAGCTTATTTGTTAATTTCTTAATTAGAGTTTTGTGAAAAAACTGTATTTAGTGCGGACTATTTTATATCATTCAATTTTGGAACTAGTTGAGAACTAATTTGAAACTGTAATTTTTTTATTCTCTACGAATCAAATTTATAAGAAAAAATGTATTTTATCGACTTTGAACACATTTTCTATAATGCAACTTAAAAGTTTCGATGGCAAAAGATTAATTTATTCGACAAAATTGATTTATTGACAATGAAAATGTAAGACAAAAACAAAGAACATGCTGGGAAAATTTCTTGACAACCTTAGCATAATTCTACATCTCCTTGTGTAATAAATTAATAATCAAATATCCATTTAAAAAAATACATCGTTTTCCCCGTTCATCACATATTTGACGGAAGTCAAAGGTCGACCGATCGGTCAAGACTCGTAAACTACTTATATTAAATAAAATTTGTCTTTCCGCCAAGTCCACCTTAAATTAATTAAAAAAAAGTATTTGACCCTTAACAAAAGTTTGTGTCATGATTGGTTATAAATTTCCTGAGTTCATTTATAAATATTTAAAGCACAGTGTTTTAAGAACATAACGGCGGCGAATAAAATAGAAATTTGGCAAGATTATATGTTTAATGAAAAATGATCTTAACAGTAAAAAGTAGCAAATGAATATGATTTGCATCTACTGCAAGGTGTCGAACAAATAGTGAATTTTGCGGTTACATTTTTGATAGGCGTTGTGGTCCGGAGAGTCTTCACGGCTGTTGAAAGATCTACTTTCAAGCTTGAAATTCTACAGCTTTTGGTAAAGGGTAGAGCCGTACTAAGGGCTGACAAATAGTGCCTTCGATAGTGTTGATATCCGTTACTCTTGTGTTCCCGTCTATTGCCTATTGCAATGGGGGGAGTATCGTCTTCAGCTAACAATACCAAATCTCCGATTTTTATTGTCGCAATACTGATTCACCAATTTTTCCTTACTTGTGATTCCGATGCATACTCTTTGCATCATCTTCTCCAGAAATATCGCCTATTTTGTTCGAGACGTTCGTATCTGAGCAGTATGTTCGCATTACTACAAACCGGGACGAATTATACATTGGTGTGACTCGAGCGTAGTGCTAAGTTGGATTAATAACGACCCGAGTAAATTGAAAACATTCATTGCTTATCGTATTAGTTAAACGTTGGAACTAACTAATCCATCTGGCTGCAGATACGTACCTACCGCGTCAAATTCAGCTGATTTGATTTCTAGGGGTATCGATGAGAAACATTTAATTACTACGAATACAAGGAGGTCAGGTCCCAACTTTTTTAAACAAGGCTGAATCGGAATGACCCGTGTTGAAATCAAATCCCGCAAACCGTATTTTAGAAACCAAGTCTGACATAATGACGAAGAGTGCACCGGTGCATACTATCTATGCACCGGATAATAACACAAGCACACAATTTTGACGTGATGACGTCTTACAAATCGATGAACGCCACTCCATGCACGACTCATTGTCACGTTCCGCCTGAGCCGAGCGTGCAAGTGAGAGCGCGGAACAAGCGATAGAGAGGCACGGTCGGCCTAAGCGTGCGGCTTGTGAAGCATCTATCTCTCTTCCACTCCATGGGCCGATGCGTCCGAGTAGAAGAGAGACAGCGGCCGCACACAACCTACACATGAACTGTTTTGTTAAATGTTTATAAAGTGAAGCGAAAAGTTAAAATAATAATAATTAAATGATAATAATTCAATTCCATTCATAAAAGTATGCAATTTTTCATCGATGTTTTCTTATGACGTTATCACGTAAAATTATCGTCTGTAAACCGATTTTACAGACAATTAATTTTATTTAACTCTACAAAGCATGATAATATTCATGTATGACATGTCCCATAAATAGTGTATCTAGTATATAAGATCAAAAAAGATATACAATTACAAAGTTTTATGAAGATTATTCAATTTATCGTATAGATGGCGTTGCGCCAAACGCCTGAGTGTAACATGAGATAAGGAACTTCGCTACAAAAGTTTTTACTTGAAAGTGATCTGTAAACGGAAAAAATATTTTTTTAATGTATATCTTCAGAAACACACACGCACACACATACACAATGCCTTTTAGTCCCAAACTAACCGCCGAGGGAGTATTATGAGTATCAGATAGTTGGAATAATATATCTACATTTTTTTTGTAAAAATATACACATATACACAGAAACACCATTACTCAATACACATATAATTTTTAAATCAAATAAATGTTTGTCTTGTGTGGGAATCGAATCCCCGCCCTCAGCGCAGCAGGTATGGTAACTACCAACTGCGCTAAACAAGCGGTAACTTTAAGGTTCTTGGAAATCCGTCTCAGGTTATCTTTGGTCATCACCAATTCAGAATTTATTTATCACAAAGGAATAACTTACACATTACTTACATTTTCTATATTTAAACATTTATTTGTTAATAAATTTATTTTGAAAGTATTCTTTCAAGATAAATTTGCTTCTTGTTATTAGTATTAACGTATTAGATATATTGTCACAACCAGCTAATATTACTTGTGAGAGGAAATTTAAGGTATTACTCCTCTGATATAAATATTATAATAACAATTTTATATAGTTGTCCATTCCTATCTATGTAAATAGTAAAATAAAGAAAATCTTGACATTTTGGACAATTTATCTTTTGCATGTAATGCGGAAATTTTGCCCTCTAATATCCTATTAACATTTGTGCGCCAACTATAACTTTTAGTATTATTTTATTATTTCAATATTTTTTCTTTTTAAGCTTTGCTTATGAACTGTACAAGTCAGAAAAGAAAATTGTGAATATATCGCAACACATAACTTTATATTTTTAGGGTTCCATATCCATAAGTCGCCAACGGAACCCTATAATTCTATATTATAACCCTCCACTGTCTGTCGGTCCGTTTCTTTGGCTGTCTGTTCATCACAGGGCTGTATCATTTGAACCATAATAGATAGACGTTTGAGATTATCATAGAATGTTTATTATTATGGCCACTAAAACAACAAGTAATAAAAATAAAATGAAGAATAAAATTAAGGGATTTTCTTAACTTGTCATATCGTGGTTTATTGGCGTATATTAAATATAAACGTCTAACTAATACGTTTAACTTAAATAATTTAAACAAGGTAAACGTCCGTTTGAGGTCGTGAATTTATATTGTATATATATATATATATATACATACATACATATATATATATATATATATATATATATATATATATATATATATATATAGTACATAAAGTTCATAGATAACGATGATCTAAATATCTATATTTGGAAATGAACATAAGCAATCTTTCAGAGAGAAACTTCTTTTCCACGTAACTAATATTCCACGGAAAATTGGGAAGATGTCGAGCAATTTTTTTGAACATTTAAGAGCCCATGGCGTAACAGGCCCATTTTTATACTGAAATGAAAACTTAATTTTGTTTACAATATATATATAAACTAGCTGGCACGGCAGATGTTGTTCTGCACTTTCTTGTAGGTGTGACTTGTCCGCATAGTTAATGCCCGCAGCTGCACCAGCATGGAAGTATTTTTTTTTTATTTTATTATCGATCGATATCAATTTCAATTCCGGTCTCGTTTTCATTCCGATCCCAGTCACACTTTGGATGCCGCGCTCGTTTTCGTTCCTAGTCCCGTTCTCAATTTCGGTTACAGTCATGGTTGCGGTCCCACTTATGATTGAATTCTAATAAATTATCCTATTTTCAAGGGTCTTTTTTTGTGCAGGGAGCCTAAAAATATCGCGATGAAAAGTGCCCCGAAGTGGCCCGGTAAGCTCCTCTACCTTCCAGTATAAGTCGCATAGTGATCGATTTTGCCGTTCCCAAGACATCCCGAACAAACAGACAGAACAAATTTCGGTTGCCCGGGTACTGATACATGTGTCGCCAGTACAGGTACTGAGACTGTGTCGGTGGTGTCGTGGGTTTCGACCGCTCGCTCGTCTCATGTTGCACGTCGTGTTCGAGAGGCGCGCGCCCGCCTCGTTCCACGCTCCGGATAAGTGCACTTCTGTTTGTGATACGGTGCGATCGTGTTTGTAGATCCTGCTGCTACTGGCCGCGGCGTTTCACATCGCACACCTAAGCCGGCCGGCCCGCACTCGACCATCTCTGCAGCAGACGACCAGCTCTGCATCGAACCACACATCAAGATTGGCCTACGCAAAGTACCAGGAACGCATCTACACTCCTAGTCATGCCGGTCTCATGGCTAATACCCGGGCCCCATGCGTTCCCAGAAGTGTCTCTGCCAGATTACTAAGACGCCTCCGCGCTGCGGTAAACATAAACGTAAAGTAAACGTACTTTGTACATCCTATCACGACGACAGTGATGTGGAATAGTATCCAAATTTCGCCACTCCGCATCGAATCGGTATACTCGGTTCGATATGGAGTGTATACAAGTTACATCACACACCTACGCGACTTAAAGTCTAAAATAAAACGTTTGACCCCGAGAGCCATCCTTGAAGAAAAACAATTCTTGGTAGATTAATAATTTTCTGTCAAAAAAAAAGTCGAATGCTGCAATGCAGATCATATTCGAACAACATGTTCAAAAGATATTGTACTTAAGACCCCTTCCACCACCTCCTTTTACACTAACATTTAACTAGAAGTCACATTTAAAATAAAAAAAATATTTCGTAGGTAATGGAATTACACTTAAAATACGTCAATTAAATTGAGTATGCAAAAGACTAGACACTCATATATTAAAATGTAAACGAGTGGTGTCGTGGGACACCAGGTAGGAACGAAGTTCCTTCGGCTAATGTAGAATCGACACAATTTGCAAAAAAAAAAATCGTGCTCAATTTTATGTAGGTTTTCTTGATTTTTCTCTTAAATTTTGCTGATTAGTTTTTATTTAAGTACAGGAAAGTATTTAGGAAATTCAGTATGTTAGGAAATATGTTCTTTATAATAAATGTTTTAAGACAGTTTTTAATTTTTATTAAATATATCGTATTTCATTTTAGATTTTTTAGTTATCGAGTAATTATAATTTTATAATACATTTGGTTACTTTGCTTATGGATTTAGTCAGGGTTAATAAAATTGGCCGGGCATCTCCTTTATTTACTTTTGTACTAGCGAATGGAAAAGCAGTTCTGATTTCCAATAATCATTCCAGTGTCTTGACGTTTTTACTTGGAGTGCAACTACCGAAATATTATTATACAAATTATTTAAGTTATTCTTGTTATTTATAATATAAAAGTTGTACAATTCATAGAAATCACATTTTTATTCACTTCAGCGTTAAATTAATTCACTCTATTTCTACTATTATCGCTAAAGAGTTACGAAATGTTTCAGCTAAGATTGTTACGTTGGAATGTAAAATTAAATAAAAATATGTAGGTAAATTAATGAGTAATTTCATTTTAAATCTGTTTATATTAGGTTTTACTAATAGCCATTGAAGAGTGGTTCGTGATAGTGCTGTGATTTGCGACAAATCACAGCATTATCCCTTAACTCTTAGCTGTTAAGGAGTACTGTGGCTTCTATCATTAGTTCAGCAGTATGAGATGATACCTACCAGACGTAAAAGTTTGAATTACTTAAAAAATCAAACCAGCTCTGACTTGTTGGGCTTGCTGTGTTTCGTTACAGAGTTTCTGTTGTGACTCTATGGTTTCATCATCAAACCCTGATCGTATAATGGTACTTATTAAGACAAATTAAACATGCTCGACCTCTATGAGGTTGCGTCATTTCGCTACATAATACTTGTGGTTACCTTACAGCTTGATCATAAAATCCAGAATATCGACAAAGACCACCGTAATTGACACGACAGACTAAACTACTCCAACCCCAATGATTATGCAATAACCAATAATTGATTATGCAATAACCATTCTTTGTACAACATCTGGATGATGAGAAGCAGCAACTGCATATTTTGTAATTATTTCTAGCGCGAGCCTCCTCTAATAAATTAAATTTAAATTTAAACAAACGTGCCGTCTCCGAAAATAGTAATATTTATTTTCCAGTTTCGCCATTTCCAATTTGCATTTTACAAAATGACTAACGACTTTTTATTTAATAAGTGCGAATGTGGAAGTTGGTTGCTGATCGAAGTGAGTATGAGATTTCTTTGTAAAATACCATTCTAATGTCATCTCGTACCAATCACCGAACACATCAAAATCTCATTCGTATTAATTCAACTTCCCGCCGCACTCGTGAGTGTGGCGCTGTTATATAAATCGAATTTTGCAGAATGCCTCTTTAAAATCGCACGACGGATTCAGATTCGAGTTATCAAAATAAAGCTTAGAGAATATCACTGCAGAGCATCGAAATTCGGGACAAATTATCTAAAAGTAAAACAAAAAAATAAAGTTCCCAAACATCGCTTTTTATTATTTATTCCTTTACATTTCCATGTACACTATTACATAATATAGGAACACAAATAATGTATAATAACAGCGACTTATTTAAATTACCTTAGCATATAAATTATAAACTATCATAATAAATTATTTATTTAGGCGAATAACAAGTTCTCTACAATAAATACTAAATATTACGTAATTAGCTAATAATTCATATAATATTAATTCAATGCGATAATTTTGGGATTTGCACCTAGAGTTCAGAGGTAATCCCAATGGACCACTACAGGGGAATCTTCAAGAAAAGAACGCACATCTTTCTGAAAGGCCGGAGATCAGTTAGTGACTCTTTTGGGGTCGCGGGTGTCTTTGGGCGACAATGATCATCTACTTTCTTGGCACCCTGCATGTTGGTTAACTCTTTAAAATCCCATAAAAAAGAGTTACTTCAGATCAAAGAGATTATGATACAAGTGGATGCAGAAGTCGTAGACTGACATTTCTGTCACCCAGTGCAAGGCGCAGGTGCTCGTTATTCTATTCCAACTTAGAAGGACCTCGAGCGCTCCACGTCGTATAGCGTGGGTGGGGACTGTCATGACCCTGGTTACCGCAATACAGCAGGCGGCTTTGAGTGCCATTTGAGGTGCGGAGTAACTGGTTTAGTTTGCCTTAAGTTAAAATAAGTATGAAGTTAAAGCTCGTTGGTCAATATGCTCGTTGGTGGGGACTGTCACGGCCTTGGTCACCGCACTACAGCAGGCGACGACGGCCGAGGGCGAGGGCTTTGCGTATTATTTGAGGTGCGGAGTGAGTGGTTTAGTTTGACTTAAGTTAAAATAAGTATGAAGTCAGAGCTTAATGACCCATCTGCGCGTGGGTGACGATCGATATGACCATTTGGTTAAATAGTCACGCGTTTACCACTAGAGTGCGAATACCATGAAAGTTGAAAACATTATAGTAAGCCCTTTTTGTTACGATACAGAATTCTGCCTAAATGTTGTCCCAAGTCCGCTTCTTTGATTGATTTCTGTTTCTCTGTAAAAAAGAAATAAAGCTATATCGAATTTTGGTATTTTTGATAAACATGAAAATAATTTTGACAGTTTATTGTCTAAAGGGAAGCGTCAGTGCGTGTGTGTACGCACGTAGGAAGTGATATTCTTTTGATTACAACTCGCTATCTGTTACGTTTAGAACACGTGCCAAACACTCAATTGATTGAATGACCAACTCAATCACTTACTGCAAACTTACAAATGAATACAGGATTAGGCTGTTAGTGTACATTAAGAACATTAATGTTAGTGTACAATTAAAATAAATGAAATTGTTTATTTACAACTCAAGTTCAGTTCTAGCACGGGTCGAGGTACTCCTTGTAAGCTAAAACACCTAATTTGAAACAGGCCTACTCTTTCCGGGTTGTTTTTTAAGTTTGTAAAGAAAAAAAATGTTGGTGCAAATATTTGTGAGGTTGTTTCAGTGCGTATGTGTGAATTTGTGCGTGCACACGTTCACACGTACGAAGGAATCGCAATCTAGAGCAGGACCTCATGATTGGAAGTTAAAATGGAATTGGAATCAGAACTGACAGTAGAATGGAGTTATCGTCGGGAGTATGACTGACCAAGAAGGAATTCATTATCTGGCCACGTAGGCGAAGCCGCAGGTCAAAGACAGTTTCGAATAAAAAGTTTTCTCAGTACTAAAGTACTTTCTGTATTTTTTAAGGGAATATTTATATTTTTGAGGTGGATATCTACCGAATACCTAATTGATTGAATTAATGAGTCAATAAATGACTGTTTTAGAAGTAATACGACTTATTGAACATTGATTAAAATTTTATAATCTTTATAACGATTTAGCTTATGACTGCACTATAACACAATAGTGACTACATATTCATTTTCTTGTATTGTATTTAAATACTTAAAATGATGTATTAGTCCTTTTTAATGGTATTCGTACTAAATTTCTATTTTATTGTCTGCTTTATGAAAAGAAAAATATACTTACTTAGGCTGATTTTTAATTTGAAATAGAGAAATCTCTTGTAATTTCTGATATTTGTGAGTCCTGGAACAAAAATAATATAATGCACATTTTGATAAAGAATTTACATTTAATCTGATAGGCTCAGTCTCTTACTTAGTATCCTTATGAGAACATTTGGATAGGTGTTTGTGACGTTCTCACACAAAAACTACTAAACGGATTTTGACGAAACTCCATAGTATTACAGCTTAAACATCATATTGAGACTTATGCTGTACTTTATAAGGGCACTAGCTTTTGATCGTGACTTCGAGCGCGTGACCGTAGCAGAGACTGATATCTACATCGAGATGGGAATCGGCGTCAAGAGCGGGATCAGTATCAGAATTTTGTATGAAACTGTTTTATGACGCAAAGTTCGAGACTGCGAGATTTGCTATAGAGGTTGCTTATTTAAAATGTTGAGACACAAATCAAATGAAATCAAATTCAATAGTCCATAATGTGTTAAGAATTGTATATAAACTTTCTGATCACATCACGCTGGTATCATAAAAGTGAAGACGTGTCTAGAAATATGTATGTGAGTTATTAGCTTTGGACACCGAAAGGATTGTGATGCTTAGCAAATGTTTACGATAAAAAACATCTAAACGAAATATGAGCTGCGTATTATTAAGGATGCACAATCCCACAGTGATGTGTCCACAATAAAACATGGAGCCTCCTCAATAGTTTCTCAGGCAGTCTCTACATACAAGCAAATTGTCACTGTTTTAAACTTTACTGTAAATGAATGCAATAAATCGCGTTTTACTTACATCGAGTCAGAAATGCGTCTGTCTCCAAATGGATTATCCTGAGGTTGGACATCTAACGCCCTGCAATTGAAAAAACACAGTGTCGATGCATTATATTTTAGAGTTCTGAAAGACATAGCAGTGTTTATGACAGTGAAATGAAAGGTCAAACGCCTTACGTCTCATTGAGAACGAGGTGTTCCGCTGCATTTTCTAAAACATTTTCGTTGAGGACTCTGTAAGAGAAAAACAAATTTAAAGACCGACAGAAAGGTTTGTAGCACGACACGAGAGTGTTCTTTGCATGCGATGACACAGTTAGCGGCCATAATATAAGTGTAATAATGAACATAGTCTAGTTATAAGAGTGACTGCAGCTCGATTGGGTCTGAAGGTTCTATTGGAATGCAGAGGCCTATGGATTTAAAAGAGCTGCTTCGACAAAGAGAGAGCCCAACTTAATAACCAAAAATACAAAAGGTTTTCTGGGCAAAAGGGAATTTGCAGATTCTTGGCCTCTAAATTTTAATACACTATTTTCTTAAGAAAGCAGAGATTAGGCCTAGTACATTATCGAATAAACTACTATTCCATCAATTTAATTCTTATCATATTTTCAACCTGGTGCATCAGAATATTTAGGGCATGAAGAATAAAGAGCTGGAAGGTTAGCTGTTCATGGACATTGCAAATATTTATATATTGTCTATTACGGAACATTGGCTTCGAAACGCTTGGTTTATATTTGGCTTTCCTAATCACCAGATTGCAAGCTCCTTCAGCGGAGAGAATTCATCACATAGCGGTTCCTTAATTCTTTCCCGTATCGATCTAAAATTTAAGGATATGACTATTATCGTGGGCCTCTCTACTGAGCGGGTTCTTACTGAATACTTACTACGGAAAATGTTCTGTCTAATAACATTAATTTAGAATTTAAATGAGTGAATTGGGAAGACATCATTAAGGCATTTAAGTGGTTGGAATTGAAAAAGGCTGCTGATCTCCATGGTCTACCAGATGAAATTCTAAAGCCCATTAATTGTAGTACTGCACCACATTTAGCGCTTATCTTTAATAACTTTTTAGATGATGGCGCGTTTTCTGATCTGATGAAGGAAAGCTTAGTTGTTTCCTATATTCAAAGGCGGTAGCAAATCGAACCCCACTAACTATCTGCACTGCCGACATTAACTGAAATTTGTGAAAAGTTAATTCAAGTTAACTTCAATTACATTTTTACATCAATAATTCAATAGACAAAAAATAATTAAGTTCACACGGGGTCACTAAACAATCGATGCTGGTGTTAAGCTTCTTGAAAATATTTTTGAAGCCTGAATGCGATGGGACTGTTTTGCGATCTCTCCAAGCGACAAAAAAACATGGTAATATTATAAAAAATGTAAATTCTTTAAGTATCGTAAGGTATTTCGAGTGTTATATTATAAACTACAAAATAAAGATCTTTTCAATTTGAATTTTGAACTTGGTGTATGTGCGGATGATAAAATATATTTCATAATGCGAATGAAATGGAGCATAACCCGCAATTCCCTCCTCATAAATAGACCGGTCATGAATAGATTGAATCTACATTCAATCGCCTTTCAGATCGCGTGATCTCTCTGTGTATCGCGGTCTCTAGCCCGGTCCTGTTCTCGATCCCGACCTCGGTCGCTCTCTCGATTTCGGTTCCCATCACACTCTTAATTTTAAAACCGGTCCCACTCTCGTTCTAACAATAATTATGCTCCAGGTTCGGATTGTGATTCGGATCTTGATTTCGATCATTCATCGAATATACGCCCCACGCGTCAACCCACTTAGAGCTTCTTCCATCTTCTTCTTTTAAACTGAAGTTTTAAAACAAAGGCACTTTTAAAATAAAATTTGCGCACCATGTTATCCTTTTGAATGTCGTTCGGGCTAAAACTCGTTAAAAGCAAGACAGTCTGTGGTCTCTGTCTACCCCTTTAAAAAATGAGCATGAGCTTATAATATTATATCGGCCTAAATAATTTTAAAATTATATTTCTTATTGTCAAATACTCATTACACTTACTCAGGACTTTGGTGACCACTGGCGTCCATAGGTGCACTGTAACATAAAGCATTTAATAAGAATTCGGACAATATCATAAGCAAAATAAAATTGACGGAAAATTATACAAGTTGTACAAATTTCTGAATTTCGTTTTGTTGTTGTTATTGGCTTTATTTGAAGAAGATTCTTGTGTATGAGTAGCATGAAAATTTGAAATAATCTAAGCACACCAACGCAAATAAAAACAAATTAAATTTACATAATTATAGTTAATTATTAATACAAATACTTTATAGTACAAAATACTGCACAAACTAAAAACTTTGTTTAATTGAATAAAAGAATATTAAAAATAGGACCTCTCTGAATATGTGATGTGCATCACGACCGCAAGAATAATGATCCACTTTAATTTGTCGAAACTCATTTTTGTATACATTTTTGTGTCAATCAGGACTACGACTTGTGTGACTGTCGCCCGCTGTCTGTAAATTTCAGACAGCGTCGCTATTCTTTTATAGGGCTTCGGTGACGTGTCAGGACTCCATGCCGTTGTCTACGTAACGAAGGATCCGTTTTTCCTATTGGATCACCGCACGCGCAGCGTTTCCTTTATCCTTAATATCTCCATGACGACAACGATATTACTATGGACGAAATTCTTGTACACTCATAGCAATTATATTACATTTGTGGCTTCGTACAAATCTCAATGGTGAAAATTTTATTCAACTCGTCAATTTATTATTTGATGTTCCTCAGAGTTCAAACAAAAAAAGAACTAAATAATTTGAAAATGTTATACATTGCTCTAGATTAAGGACAATTTTTCATTTCATTACTTCTGACTGCAATCAATTCATGCTATAACGAGATTTTTTCTTTATCTCAAATCACTTATCTATTACGTTCTAGCAGAAAAAATCTTGAACCCCCCCATATATTGTCAAAAACTTATTAAGACAATAGAATATTTGCGATAATATATCACTATTCATGTGATTTATAAATTTTTTTTCGTAAGCGGTTTTGGGTTTACTTCGTTAAGGAGAAAGGGGAAGGTGCTTTAATACACGGTCGTGTCATAGCCGTATGCGGTACACCCTAGATTAAAGCTAAAGCCTTAGGGGGAGGGGATTCGGGGAGGGGGTACTTCTATGAGTTTCCCTGGACACTGATAGAAAAGAACGCAAAGCCTTGTACAGCGACACTTATTTTATTTCACTTTTTTGATAACATCTCCTCACTCGATCCTAGTCGGGTGTTGACCAACTCGTACAAGAGTTGTCCATGCACTATTGCCGACTTGCGGATTATTTATTATATTCCTTCCATAGAGCTATGTCTATTCATGCCCATTTTTGTCCGTCTTTAGCTGTCTCTCAGCTTCTTTCTAATGCGTTTCCACACTCTGTCAATCGATACCCGGGTAACCGAGCTGTACTCGGCGACTTTTCAGTTCGCCTTGGGAATGTGATTGTGTTCACTCCCAACAGTTAGTGTTTAGAAATACATAATATAATAATGTATAAAATTTACCTATGCACCTTATTTATGTAACAGCATTTGTTGGAAATCAATGACATGCCTAGCAACGATGCAGTTAGATACATCAAATATTCTACAAAATGGTGAGACGGATCCTTAGGTCTACAAAAAAATACCAAAATATAGTTCGAGTTTTTAGAAATGCAATGTAAGTCGTTCCTTGGGTGAGTTTGTACCGTTAAAAATATTAATAAAAAAGAAACATTCTCTTGTTTCGCTCGTCTTTGGTTCGGCTTAAGCGTTTCCTTGAAGTATATATTTTAAAAAGTAATAAAAAAAATCATACAAAGAAAGACTAGCTTTGAACCACATAAATTGTCATGGACGTGTATCGTTGTCTAAAAGCAACGCTAGACCATTCATAAAATAAAAAGGAACGTATAGGGGAGATGTATGCAATCGGAGTCAGTTGGCAATGGTGGTCACCACATAATAACAAAATACGAACGCGACCAAGTGATGCCAACATACCCACGCGCTAGCTTTAGACATTTCCGGGCGCGGGTGGGGGACTCACGTCATTCGCGCGACGCGCTAGTGAGAAACAGCTGTGTGAATATTTCGCACCATTTTGTTCTAATTTTTTAAGTTCGACATTTGAAGGTAAGTCTTAAATTACTACGCTTTTTTTTCAGTACGTGTAATATGTAATAATCGTAACATTTTAGATTGTAATAAAAAAATCAGATTGTTGTTGTGTCTGTTACTTTTTTTGTGAGGATATTTTTTTCTCCTTTTCGCCCATGTATGCAATTGGAATCAGGTGACTCCAATTACCTACATGGTGACTCTCATTGCCCACATAACCTAACTTTGCTGAATCAATGTATTTTTTATTTGTAGATGCCGAAAGTACGTCCTAGGCAGACAGATAAAGCTAGCTGGACTATGGATCAGCTAGAAAAGGCTATAAAACTCATTGAAGAACAAAATTATTCAGTGAGGAAAGCCGCCAAGACCATGAACATCCCATTTTCCAGTCTTCAGAAGAGATACACAAAAAAAACAACTAAGGAACCTCGTCTTGGACGTAATACTGTCTTCACGGCTGAGATGGAAAAAGAATTAGCGGAGGTAATTAAGAAAATGGCAAATTATTTCTATGGGTGCACACCAAGCCAAATAAAAAGAGCGGCATTCGAATACGCCGAAGCCTTAAATCTGAAACACAATTTTAACATGTCTTCAAGATTAGCTGGTCGAGTTTGGTTTGAAGGCTTTGTTACCAGGAATAACATTTCTGTGCGGAAGCCTGAAGCCACTAGCATCAACAGGGTTACCGCTTTCAATAAAACCGAAGTTCAGCAATTCTACAAGCTGCTAGAAGAACTAATGGAGAAATACAAATTTATCCCAAAAAACATCTACAACTGCGATGAAACCGGGATTTCTACCGTCCAAGATCCTGGGAAAGTATTAGCTGCTAAGGGACAGAAGAGGGTAGGATCAATAACAAGCTGGGAAAGGGGAAAGAATATCACTCTGCTCTGCACCATGAGTGCTGCAGGTGGATACGTTCCCCCAATGTTTATTTTCCCCAGAAAGAGGATGACCCCGACCCTTGAAAAAGATGGCCCAGCAGGAGCTATTTATAAATGCTCCGACAATGGATGGATTAATGAGGAACTTTTCCTTGAATGGCTGAAGCATTTTACCCAGCACACCAAACCTTCTGCAGAAGAACAAATTTTATTAATTTTGGATAATCACGCGAGCCACATTTCTCTAGCTGTCCATGAGCACTGTAAGAAGAATTATATTCATATGCTGTCCCTACCACCCCATACTTCTCACCGCATGCAGCCATTGGATGTGTCGTTTTTTGGACCATTCAAAGCTGCATATAGAAGAGAATGCGATTTTTTCATGAAGAGTCAACTTTCAGAGAGAATAACACCTTATGATGTAGCTTCCCTGGTCAAAAAAGCATTCTCAAGTGTTGCCTCCATAAGTAAGGGCGAAGCCGGGTTTAAAGCAACGGGCATTTTTCCTATCAATCCCAATGTATTTTCAGATGAAGACTTTTTATCAGCTGAAGTCCTTCAGTCAGAACCCATTGTAGTTCAAGACACAGTTAACTCTATTTTAGAATCGAATGCTGCCGGAGATTTGCCCCTCACAGTACCTACAGCTATTGTTGAGCTAAGACAAGGCAGTCCCATTCCAAGTACATCCACATTTTGTTCAACAACTCCTCAAACAGCGACTGCAATATCGTGTCAATTCGGAATACCATCAACATCTGGGAACCTGCCAATTATCCAAAATTTCATCAAGCTTCCTGAGAAATCAGCTGTTCTCAAGACAAGACAAGGAAGAAAAAAACAGCACGCAACAATTTTGACGTCAACACCGATCAAAGACGCCCTGATCGAAAAAGAAAATAACAGGAAGGCTAAAGCTTTAAAAGGCAAGGGAAAAGGAGTGGGAAAGAAAAGCAAGCCACAGAAAAGGAAGCCACAGAAAAGCAATGTTGAGAAGGTTAAGAAGAAAATTCTTCAGGAGTCGAATGATACTTCGATGTCAGACGTAAATACGGACGAGTTATGCCAGGATGATGAAGACGATGATGCAGAAGGCGCTGGTGACATGTGTATTGTATGTGGCGAATTTGGACGAGACCGCGAAATATGGTACCGGTGCACTTCTTGTGGGCTTTGGGCTCATGCCGACTGCACTGGGTGGGACTCTGCTCAGAATTATGTGTGCGATATGTGTTGATTACTATTGTCCACATGCTGACCACCATTGCCAACCGATGTTAACAATGGTGATCAAACAAATATTTTTTTTTAATCTTTATTATTCCAAAATTTATAAGCCAAATTGATTAAGCTGATCTCAATTGTTAGTAAAATAAGTAAAGTTTATTATAAGAGCAAAACAATAAATAAATGATTAATAGATATGGTTTTATTTCAATTCTCTCTTAAGTGATCCCCATTACCTACATCTCCTCTACAGTACGTCATATACTATAAGAAATTGGCCCCAATTTGGTTGTCCGAAAATGTTAAAATTAACATTTTATTGTAAACTTATATGTGTATATTTCACTACACGCATTGTGTTATCATGTTCTGTTCACATCTTTATATAAAGAGACTTTATTGTTAATATCATGAGAGATATGATTGGATATGATTCTGATTGATTCTATGAATTGAATTAGGCGTAATATTTGCTTAATTTGATTTAGATGATTAGGTAAAGTATCCATGATGAATTGGATAGTTATGAGTTGATGATAAGTTTATTTGGTATAGATATTTAGGTATAATGGTTAAGTTATTTCATTGATTAATTGATATTCATTGGTAGGTGATTTGATTATTTTAATATGATTATTTCTATTAGTGACGTGAACTGGGTTACTATTGTTTATATATTAATTTTGTAAGTCTTAATTATGTTGCATTTATATGTACCATTCATTATATGAATGTAAGAACAAATCACAATGCGAGCGCTTTGCGCCAGCGTCTCTAGGAAAAACAAAGAGGAAGTGGCGTACGTCCTCGCAAAAAAAAAGTAAAAGAAACAATTCGGCTCATGCTCCGAGTTCACGGGCAGACCCCGGCGGGTCGCGAGCGCGAATCAATTGAATGAATTTTCATTTATTTATTTTCTTTAATTTAATTTTATTTTGGTAAAAGGTAAAATAAAAAAGAGGACAGAGTTTCACAAGTTGTACCATAATCAATAAGCTCTAGCTCGGTGTTTCCTTTTCTAATACCGCATGGATAAATTCAAGAGAAAAAGCTAGTATAATTTTTCACTTTCTGCTTAGCATTTATTTATAGTGTAGTGTTTTTTCACATAATTAAAAATTTATGAAGTTTACGAGCTCACAATGATGGCCTGATAAGTAATCTGACACAGTTAATCAAATCGAAGTACACAATGTGTACAATCGCGATATTAAAACCGATATCCTTAATTGCGGTTACTAGCTTTACGATGTATAAAGTGTGTTTCCTGTTCACTTACCCAATAGCAACTTACTAGTATCTCGGCAATGATTTAGTGACATGTATACGTTCTGACGTATGAAAAACGTCACTGGAGTGGTTTTCTTGTTTTGATAAATGACGCGCGTATTGGGTTTATCATTCAAGCATTCAATAAATTGTTTTTCTAAAACTTACAGTTAAAATATTGTATAGTACTAGATATTCGACCGACCTGCGCTCCTCAGGCACAATCTTTTAGTATCAATTGATAATTTTCTACTAATAAAAAGTAGTTCTTGCTTGGAGAGAGAAGTAAATAAAGAAAAATAAATAAAAATATAGAATGAAAAATGACAGATGTATGTACAGCACTAAAGGTTAGGCGATTTCCAATTTTCTTCGGAAGTAAAATAAATGTAATATTAGCTCTTAAAACAAACGATTGCGAAATTTCTATTTGAAAAAATTGTTTTGTGGTACGCCGCGTGCTCATATTAAATATGCACAGAGGCCTTTTTAATCAGAATTTCAGAAATCTCTGCTGTTTTTGATAAAAGAAGCTATACCTGTATGTCGTAACGTGTTTCAGCGTAGAATAAATTAAATCGTATAGAAACGTATCCTTGTAAATTAAGTCGCAAAAGACTATTTATGTTAAACCTGTTATGTACTAAAACTAATATATTCCTTTTTCGTAAATATATCGTATACATTTTTTTTCTCTCCTCTGTCGTATTTATATATCATAAATCGGCACAACGAACCCATCTCAAACAACGCTTAGAAAGAGAAATGTGACCGTGACCAACGGCTTGCATCACTGTTGATCCAATACGCATTCCTTTGTCAAGCTCTAAATATGTGATACTTTAATTATTCAGTTCTCTCGGAGCGATTCTTCAACTTCTTGCTTCCTCTTGCTTCTTGAGTGACCGCGGTTGGTGACCGACCTGTCGTCGCTTATTCTTCAGAGTTTTTTTTAAATTCAGCAAATCAAATAAAAATTATTACTCGTGAACTAGTACTCATCAAAATGCTATCCAAAAGTTATTGTTGCAAGTAAACTCCCGCCAGATTGATGCAAAAATAGAGTAGAGTGTCTAATTACTTTTGGCATACACCTCGTATGTATGTCTCTCTCGTGTGTAATTTTCATATGTATGTATCGTATGTCTGTACGTAGGTGTGTGATTTTCATTTGAATTCTGGACGGTGAGGCAGTGACAGCCGTCGGCTAGTAACAGTGAAACAATTACTACGTCATTATTGTGAGTCGGCGGTAGCGGCGCGCGTTCGCCGAACGCCTCTTAATCTGAGGTCGCACACCGCAAGTGCCGTATGTTCAAAGGCTTACACACGCTTGAGCCGACACCTACAAAGGCAGCGTCTTCTGAGTTCAGATCATAAAGGAAACTCTAAATAAAAGAGTAGAGAAGTTTCAACGTTTTAATTCTCTATGGACTTCGTGAAGGTACAAAATCTGCGGTAGTGCTTCATAAGTACCGTGTTCACTTTTTCAAAGAGATCTTGAAGTTGATGTTTCAGTTTTATTTCTGACGCAAATGTGACGATTATTTAATCTTAAAAGGAAACCCGGGTTTAGGATGATTTTTTTCGTATCAAATAGGATAAGTTGTAAAGTTTTCATTTCTTGATCGCCCTTGTCGATCGCTAAAATTAAGTTGAAATTCTATAAATCGAAAACATTTAGCAACTTCTATGATAGAATTAAAATATTTTCATAAAATACTAGAGCACCTCAGTAAGACCCGATTTTGGTCAAAAAAATACATTACTGTACTAAATACAAGTCAGCGGCTTCAATTTGTATTTTATTGTTATCTGTACGTTGTTCTATAATATGTTAATTCCTAAGCACCTATGCCTAGTAAAACGTAGTAGTGTCGTCAACCAAATCGGTTGTATGATTTATTATCATGTGGTCATCTTATTGTACGACTTTCCTATGAGTCGACCCAAATCGAATGCGACGGATGGATATGCTTTATCTAGCCGACGTTTCGTATTTGATGCGGTTTGATATCGTACAGGTTAAAAGGACTTAGGGACAAATACTTTCTTTCACTTAAAGTAATTTTATTTTTCAGCAACTTATATATGGTTGAATACACCGACACTTTTCTCATAATCCATGACTTAATAGTTACTCATCGGTTTAAAACATAAAGTTCAAAATTTATAAACCTTATTAAAATTTCTAAACCACATAACCCACAGGCAGGGGTCAGACCGCATTAATAATCCATCCCTTTTTATTCTAAAACATTGTTTTAGTAATCGGCATGATGACAACAAGTAAATTTCATTGAAATAATTTGTGTGTATATTATTACAAAATTCCTAATTCTAAAACTCTAATTCTTTTCATAATTAAAAGCAAGATGAATATATAATCGATAAAATAAAATCGCTAAATACGGTAATCCGCCATGAAATGTTGAACGCCAATCAGAGCGCGTGACGTCACGTTAGAGTTCTTTCTCTTTGTTTACATTTTAATTACATAATAGACACTCGCTCGCTTTTTTAATTAAATACGCCGTTTTTGTTTTGTTATTAACTTCAATTTGACTGACCATCCGCTCATTTTAATATAACACCTATTTTCTAATGATTGACTAACACGACCGCGCCATCAAGAATATGCAATAAAATTTGTTGTTCTTATGTTAGGTGGTTTTTGCGAAAAACGTCTGTAATAGAAGAGCAAGATACGGGTTTTAGAAGTATTGAGTACTTTGTTTTTAAGGTACGGAATCTTAAAAAGTGTCATGAACATAGAGCGAGCACGGAGCATAGAGAAGTGTGAATATACCATAGATCAGCACGTGCAAAAGCGGATTTTGGTCGTGTTATCATCGGGACCGATAAACCTACCAAGCTTCGGCTCGGCGGTGATGAATCAGTTCACCATATTTTCCAGCTCCTGTTTAGTGTTTTAGTTTTTTTTTTGAACTAATTGTTCCGCGATAAGATGCAAAGTACGCAAAATCGTACAGACGTGCAAAGTGCTAATTACTTGTGTCCTAATGCCGTATATGTGTGAATCACGAGTTGACAGAGTGTAACACGAAAAAATTTGTCCTTAGTTACAAAAAGGATTTACGTATTGAACTTATGGGCGGAAAATCCTAATTAGGTAATCGCTTCAAAAAGGACGTGATCAAATCCTTGCATTACAAATGCAAGAGGTCACATTTGTAATGTAACTTCTAAGGAAAAATATGTTATCATCAATATGATGTAAAATATTAGGTGAAATATTTTCATGTGTTTTCGCAAGTCTGTTAGGGACGAGTATACAGCGAGGACTGCACTATGCACTATACGAAAACGCACGCGCATTATCTAATTTACGGCGCTCAAAGTACGGCTGTGCGCACTAACATCGTGGAAGTTTAAGTCCCGGTTAAGTTACAACCGTGCTACTGTTACTGCGATAAATGGAACGCAATCATAATAATTTTATGTTTTTGCCGCATTGCCGAAGTGTCGCCAGTTTCGCACTCTCTTTCTACTGAATATGCGTCGCTAGTACCTAAAAAAATATTCTTTCATTATTTAACATAACTTTCTATTACAAATTAAAATATTTTCTTTATTTCTGCTAAATTCCTACAGTTTCAACACTCAACGTACCGACTTTCGCAGATATAAAATTAAAGGAAAAAACGGGTTCATGTGGCATTTTGACATCCCCAAGCATATCGATGCTTTTTATAGATCAATTTGCTGTACCATCTCAACTTAGTCTCTTACTCTAGTTATCTCATCTCCCAAACCACAACGCTATTTTTTTTTAAATTTCAAAACAGGGTCGAGTCTCCAATGCTTTGGGTTCACATTTTTTTTTGTCATATCTAACTCTATTGCGGATGACTATATAAAAGCGCTTCACAGAAACTTTTTTTTTCTATTTTCGTACAGCAACTATCAAATTTAAGAATCACTTCATCACAGTGGCTGTAGAAATAAATCAGTCAAGAGCCGTGTTTCAGGTGACAACGAACCCCATCAAACCCTAAAAGCGAGCTATATTGCTAAATGACCGAGAGTCTGATTGAACTTCCAGGCAAACCGCATCTGTTGCTGACAGCCATCAGGACTCATCTGTTGCATATGCAGCAGAACTAAGTATTTTTTGCCAACAAACTGATATGTTAAGAAAACAGTAGCATTAACACACTCTAAATTCTCATTAACAACCTAATGAAATAGTGGCACATCCATGTTTTACGTTCGGAAGTGAAAATATTTACGATAATAAGTTTTTACATATGTTTACCAATATTATGTATATTTGTATACATGAATGTGGTTGTAAACTGAGTTAGAAATATATAGACAGTGAAACAAAATGAATAAAAATAATAAACAATGATATATCACACTTTATTAATTTACTTTTGGTTCTTTACGGTCACAGTAACTGTTGGTCGCTAGTAACAATGAAACAATTACTACGTCATAATTGTGAGTCGGCGGTAGCGGCGCGCGTTCGCCGAACGCCTCTGAGTCTGAGGTCGCACACCGCAAGTGCTGCCCGTTCAGAGGCTGACGACACACGCATGCGCCGACACCCACTGCAGTACGCTGTTGGTAGATTTGTATCGATAAACCAGTCAAAAGCAGTCCTGGATTTGCCAATAGGCCGTGTAGGCCGCGGCCTAGGGGCGGCAGCGTCCTAGGGGCGGCAGATGTCAGAAAATTATTATTTTAGAAAGGTACATGGGGCGCGGCGGAAATAAAGTGGCCTACACTTATAAAAATTATAAATCCGCCACTGGTCAAAAGCTAACTGCCGCCATTAATTGGCATACATTACCTACGATAAAGGCATCTTCTGATTAACGATTAAAGAGTACGCTACGTAGAAATTACAGAGAAATTTTAATGTCTCTATGAACTTCATAAGGGTACAAAATTGGTCAGAATGCTTCACAAGAACCATTTTTACATTTTCAAAGATAAATGTAAATGAATGTGTCCTAGGTTTATTTATAACGCATATGTAACGCGTACATAAGACTAGAAGAATACCCACACTATCAAAATTATTTGTGAATTTAAAATTATTATACAAAATATTTGTAATTTTTAGCGATATATTAGAAAATCTATTAAGGTGATTTGTAATTTTACAATTTTTATGTATGTAACCCGGATATATTGCAATTTTACTGAACTATTTGTCAGGTTTTGAGAGGTCTTCATATTTATGAACATGGTTTGCAATTTTTTAACTAAAGTTTTATAAAAGATTACAAAAAAATTATAATCTGTGTCTTTTTACGCACGTAAGAAGATATACTTCTTTGGTGTAAAAATAAATAATCCCAAAAATTTCGTCCTTCGTTCCAATTTTCTACTTTTGTAAAAACAAATATTTAAATAAACTAATTGTTCTATATATTTGTATTAATATTCAATTCATACACCATAAACAAAAAACAATTGCATTGAAATATTTCTTAAATAGTAATGTAATAATAATTAGAATAATGTAAAATGTGAACACATTAAAATAATAAATACCGTCAATAAATCTCAAATCTACGAAAGTAATTTCAAAAATTGTTTTAATTGCATGCAAATAATTGATTACAATAAAAGAATGGGAACGGGGTATTCAATACGATTGATAAAATTCAATTACAATCAGAAAAACTAAATAAATTAATGTTTATTTTCTTATATAAAGTGTAATATCAATTTTACTAATGCTTAGTGACAGAAAACTTAACATGAAATAGAAAATAAAGAAAGAATGTATTATGGGAGCGTCGTAAAGACGCAGGAGTATACTTAAAAGGGGGTAAAGTAAAAACCTATACATAAAATTGATATTGTACTTTTTATAAGTAAATAAATATTAATTTATTAAATTTTTAAAATTTAAATTAAACTTCATCAACCGTATTGACTATCCCGTTCCAGTCCTTTCATTATTTACTAGCTGCGCTCCGCGGTTTCACCCGCGTGGTGATGGAAAATTGTGATAATGATGATAAAAAACGTTTTATTTTATTGCCAGTTTCAATTTTGTCAATATTTTTTTATTATTTTGCTATTCGGGACGGAGACAGATCCAACAAGTTAAAAATTAAACTCGGTCCAGCTATTCGTCAGCTATATCTAAGTGTTCGAACAATTGTATTGTGTAATGTATGTAAATTGGAACTAAGTATTTTATATGATGATCTCATTGATATGTATTATAAGTATTATAAACGCTATAGTGTGTAAGGATAGATAGGTACGGAAGTATATGATGATTGATGGTAATGCAAAAGTTATAGGTGGCTACTGCAATATACTCCTATAAACTACGTTAAACGATTTATTTTGGTCTATATAAACATGCAGATTTTGTGATTTACAAACGCGTGAGCAAGCCACATAGAGCTGGCCGTGGGAAAAAATTGCGTGCTCAAATGAATGCCCGCTACTTTTATGGTCTGACCCTGCCGCCGAACCGCACCATAACATCGCGCACTCGCTTGTCTATCGTCATAACTACTTAAGTATTTGTCCAAATGATGTAGTGTAAAAGACAAAGTTTATCTACCTTAAACACCAGATGCGATAAAAGTATTTATTTTGATATAAAGATCAATTTGTTGCTACCAAATGTGCGTTAGAAATAAATTAACAATTATTATTCTATTTATGGTTCACTATTTTGGCGATAATGGCTTACACGTAAAAGATAGATATATGCTGTCGCGGGCTTTTTGTAGGACTATTTAAGATAAACATTTCTATTATGCATTATATACGTGTAATTCCAACGTTTTTTACGGCGTACGCCAGAATAGCTCGCAGGTGACAGATTTTTTTCCTACTTACTTGGCACTTATCGTTATATTTTGGATAATTCACGCCATATCTTTATAAATTATAGCCTGTGTGTTATTCTGATGTATAAGCTATATATTGTTCCACAGTGTCATCTAAATCCATTTAGTAGTTTTTGCGTGAAAGAGCAACAAACATCCATCCGTCCATCCATCCATACTTACAAACTTTCGCGTTTAAAATATTGGTATAGATGTCTAACTATTTATTTGTATGCAATTAGAAATGATTATTCATAAGTAATATAATATATATTTGTAATTAATTGTCGGTATGTATTATCTCTATTTGTTTACATTTTAATTATTATTCAAGAAATAGTTCATTCTAATTATTTTTGGTATATGAATTATTCGATAGCTGCACTCCCACTAAGAATGTAAAGACCCTGGAATGATTGACAGTGGACAATGAATTCGGAATCTGAACTGCTTTCCTACTTGCTCCGTACAAAAGTAAAGTGGATTCCTGGTCGCTTTTATCAACAATGTAAAGAAGCTTTATGAATTATAAACTAATAACTGGGAATACAATAAATTTTTCAAAAAAAAAAAAATTAAATACCGCCTTCAAAATCTTATTTAATTATTTTTGAACAGACTTCAAAATCAAATAATTAGTTGTTTTTGGAGTCTGTTCCAGCTAAAGTGAATCAAACACAGTTGTGTCTCCTTAAAAAGGGTCTCTTTTGGACTCGATGTTTAACGTTTCATATTCACGTTCATAGTACATTAAATGTTCTTTTGCCTTGCTTTAGCTTGAACTTGCTCCAAAAACAAATGACTTAAAGAAATTTATTTAAATAAAATATTTAAATAGGTTTTTAAAGGCAGTTTTAAATTTTTTTCTTTCATTTATTTTATAAATTATAAAGTGATGACCGAATACGACACAACTATCCATCAAAAATTCACAAAATATTTAAAAAATATTGTCGAGATTTTACGACATCTCTCAAAGGAAATAACTGATGTCAGTGCAGTTTACAACGTTCAATGTTATTTATTAAGAAGAAGAGCTGGCATGATTTTAGAATTTATCAGTAGAGTAGTTTAAAATTTTTCTACAAATCTCATTTCTCATGCACAAATGAACCGATTTTGATCCATTTAGCAACGATTGATGTTGTTTCTTAAGGAGAACAACTAGAAAGATTTTGGAATTATCGGCAGATCAGTTTACAAAATGTGGTAAAAAAATATTTGTCCAACGGTATCTCTTAAACACATTAACCGATTTTTATATAATTTGCAGAAGTCGGTGCAACTGTTTGAGGAGAAGACCCGATTAAAGTTTGGTACGAATCGACTGAGGAATCTAACACTAAAAAATAAGTTTTTCTGAAAATTTGTTTCAGCCATTCCTCAAAATCTATCGGGCTTAATTAGTTCTACGTTTCAGGAAGTCTCATTTGAATGGAGCTCTTTCGAATATCGTAAACTCCGATTCATTCAATTAATCCATTTAAATGTTTTGATCGAATTAAATATGAACACGAACATCCACAGGCTCACACGCTCATGTGCACGCACACACACATGCAAACGTGTTCTCTAGCCTATTTGATTATATGCCGTCTCTGACGGTTAAAGGATATCAAAATATCGATGCTTGTAAGTAGATATAAAAGTGTTGTTTTTAAATTAACTTACGTTAGATAATAAAATAGTAAATATTTATCAACGTGATGATCATTTCATATTAAATAATTTGATATTTTGGTCATATTAGTTTGAGCATGGCATGAACTCCACAAGGTATTAATTAATCCGCCTACGTAGCTGACCCACATTTAGCTGTTCCCTCACACAGTGGAAGTAAAGCGTGTTTCTTCTTCCATCAGCTGAAATGTTGGTATACCTGCACGAATGCACCAGTGTAATATCGGGCATAACGTTGATGACAAAACCATACTTGATACAACGTCTGGATGACGAGAAGCAGCAACAGCATATTTTGTAACTATTTTTAGCATAAGTTTCTTCTAGCAAATTTTTGAACACAAATAAACTTGCCATTTCCATAAATTCAAATGTCATTTTCCAGCTTCACCATTTCCAATTTACATTTTCTCAGAATAACCAACGACTTTTTATTTGACAAGAGCATTTTCGAATGTAGAAGCGAGGCGCTAATAGAACTGAGTGCGAGAGGTTTTTGTGTAAAATACTCGTACCATTATAATGTCATCTCGTAGTACCAATTACGGAAAATTTCAAAATCTCATTTGCATTAATCCAACTTCCAGCCGCAGGCGCGAGTGTGGCGCTGTTATAGAAATCGAGTTATGTAGAATGGCTTCTTAAAATCTCACGGCGGATTCAGATTCGAGTTGTCAAAATAAAGCTTAGATAATGTAACAACTGCAGAGCCTCGAAATTCGGAATAAATTGTCTATATATAAATAAAATAAAAATAATAGTCTCCAAACATCGTATTTTATTATTTATTCCTTTACATTTCCATATAAATTGCTATATGTTATAAGGACGTAATTAAGTCTTAAGTCAAAAGTTAAAGTTCATCGGTCAATCTGCTGGTGTGGGGCAATCGGCACCGTTATCATTTAATTAGATAATCAGGCGCTTACCATTGGAGCATGAATGCTATGAAAGTTGTAAACGTTAAAAATTATAATAAAATATAGGGCTATTTTCGTTTTGATATAGGATTCTTCCTTAATGTTGTCCCAAGTCCGCTTCAGATAATGAGCTCCTTTGCTTCATTTCTGTTTCTCTGCAAAAACAAAAATAAGTAAATAATGCTATATGGAGTTTATGGTATAATTTTCCCGAAAATGTAAATAATTTTGACGGTGTAATATTTAAATGGAAGCGTGTGTACGTATGTAGGAAAAAACATTTTTGTGATTACGACTCGCTATCTGTTACGTTTAGAACACGTGCCAAAAACTCAATTCCCTTGAACGACCAACTGGATTAGACACTTCACGTATGACCATTGGGCTGTTTTACTGTAACATTAAGAACAAAAATACAACATTTAAAAATTAGCTATTGTCTTATTTGCTCGATCCAGTGCATTAAGCTCCTTATTAATTAGCTGTCAAGGGAACGGAACGTATCCCGGAGCACTCAGGGGAACTGCATCTAAATGTCGATTATCAGTCGACGAGAGAACGACCATCAATCGTGTTTTGAGCTAACAACTAAATATCTACTGAGCTCAGAGCAGCCGCGATGGATATTTCATACATGCTCAGGGTCTCGCATGCACGAACTTTACTCGTCATCGCGAAAGGAATTCACGAGATGCATCGATAAGCTTTTACATTGCTTTTTTGCCAATAATACTTCGTTAGGTATTATTGACAAAAGTCAAAGGGTCGATCGATCGAAAAGGAATACTCCCCTTATTTTAAAATCTGTGTGAGCGGTGACGTTAGATAGATTTTTGACGATTGACAATCTGACTTAAGAAAAGACGTGTTTGAACCTTCACAAAATTTTGTGTCATGTCTTTATGCTACAATGATAGCTTTACTGAATCGATTTGGAAATATCTATAACACAAGTTGAAATCGATGAAACTATCAAAACTTACGCTCGCTTTATTTGACGTATCACAACTTGCTCCGGATTTTAATAAAATAAAAAAAAAAAAAAAGTATTTAAAATAGGACCTCTTTGAATATGTGATGTGCATCACGACCGCAAGAATAATGATCCGCTTTAATTTGTCGAAATTCATTTTTGTATACATTTTTGTGTGAACCAGGACTACGACTTGTGTGACTGTCGCCCGCTGTCTGTAAATTTCAGACAGCGTCGCTATTCTTTTATTGGGCTTCGGTGACGTGTCAGGACTCCATGCCGTTGTCTACGTAACGAAGGATCCGTTTTTCCTATTGGATCACCGCATGCGCAGCGTTTCCGTTATCCTCAATTTCTACATGACGACAAGATATTACTATGGACGAAATTCTTGTATACTCACATCAACAGCGTTAAAATTTATTTTTTTATTAATTTGCCGATTTGTAATGAAATGTTCCTCACCGCTCTACAAAAAAAAAGAACAGATTTAAAATGTAGTACATTTTAAACCAAAATAGTTGAATCTAAGATTGAAATTCAATACATTTTGTAGTTTTATTAAAAAAAAGAAAAAAAATGTGACACAATCCACGAAAAAAAATTGTGACGCTTATGTACGTAATACAGTGTCAATAAGAGTAGCACAAAACAGGTTAGAGCGTTTTTAGTCCGGTAATTTTGATGTCAAGTATGAACCTCGCCTAGTCTACCTGTTACGGATAAAATCGACGCCATTTTGAAAAAAAGTAGAGCAAGATCGGTATATAAGTCCTTACAACATAGCTGAAGAGCTGTGGATTGACCACAGAATGGGTCAACAAGACCCATTTGAAAAAGCGGAGTATATAAATAAGCTCAATATTTGGGTCCCACACGAACTCGCTGAAAGAAATCTAATGCATCGTGTACTCATTTGCGATTCTCTATTGGAACATAATGAAACCGAACCGCTTTTGAAAAGATAGATCACTATATTTTGCACAAGATCGTGCAAAAAAGATCATGATTAAAAGACAAGCAAGCTCCACAGATTATGGCAAAACCCGGATAAACTCACAATAAATTGTTGCTGTGTATGATGGGATTAGAAGAGCGTTATTTATTAAGGCCTCTTACCGCCACGTGAAACCATCAATTCGTATCTCTACAGTAAACAGCTGATGAGACTCAAGCAAGAAGTAAAGAAAAAACGGCCGGAATTAATCAACGCAAAGAGGTTCCGGTTCTGTTGCTAAGGCCATGCTCCACATATATTTAGCCACTCAGCAAATAATGAGAGAGTTTGGTTGGGAAGTATTAACGCATCTACCAATGCCCTGTCCTTGCACCCTCAGATTTTCACCAGTTTCGATCTCTTCAGAATTTTTTAGGTAATGCTAGGTTGACATCAAGAGAGGATTATCAAAACTATTTGCCCCGTTTTTTGATCAGATATCTCAAAATTTGTACAGCAATGGGATTATATCACTATCGGCAAAATGACAGCAAGTTGTTGAACAAACTAGCAGTTAGCACATATATATTATAATTAAATGTGAATAAAACTTAATTAAAAATGATTTTGAATTTGTATTAAAACAATGAAAAAATCTTTTCCCGACTTTATATTTATACTTACATTACCTCATTATCATACATTAAGGAATATTTGACATTTCAGTACTTCTGAATGCAATCTAAGTCCTGCTTCAACAAGAAACTTATTTTATCTGAAAAACCTTATTCATTGCGTTCTCGCAGAAAAATTTCCGATATCCTATGCCGTATGGAATCGATCATGTATCTTTCCGCAAATATTCATAATCTCCTTCGTTTTTAGAAGAACATGCAATCGTGTCGTGTCAGATAAGTTCCCTTCGGAGGGAATTTGAAGGTGTGCACGTTTATGGATTTCCTTGGACTTTGGTAAAAATGAAAACAAAGCCTCGTACAGCGAACGCTTATTTGTTTGCGCTTCTTCAATAACATCTCCTCCTCGCTCGATCCTATTCGCGTACTCGTACAAGTGTTGGCCACGCACTATTGCCGACTTGTTAATTTCCATTTATTCGAATTCATCAATTCCAACAATTGTGCTATCTATATTTATACGCATATTTTTTGTTTGTCTTCAGCTGTCTCTCAATTTCTTCATGTTACGTTTCCATACTTTGTTAAGTGGTATTACTAACCAAGATTTGCTCGGCATATTTCGAGTTTGCTGCAGGAATGAGATTTTGTATGTTTAGAGATACATAATATAATAATGTGCAACCCATGCACTTTATTTATGGATTAGTGTGTCTTTCTATGAGTGAAAACATTTTTATAATGTATGTATAAATATATACAGACGAAGTCAAGACGAAACGCAAAAAATCTATTTAATCAGGGAACTTCGTTTTACTGAGGGAATTTTTAGGATCTGTTCAGCAACTCAATTTAATAGTATTAATACGACGCAGAATAATAGCAGACGAAAATGGGGACGAGTACTAGTTTTTTTATTACGAAAACTTTGACATTTGTGACTACAACATACCGCTGGTTTAATGATAATGGGATGAATGATGTAGGTACGCAAAAAAATTAACAAAATCCACATTCATTTTTATACTATAGTGTATAAAAGTGGATGTGTAAGTGTAAGTGCAACTCCAGTTCCCTATCTGATGGTGAAAAAACGCGTCTTACCATTTTAAATAAGTGCTATTTATACCAAATTGCTTAATCATACCTCGTTCTATAAAACGATTTCACACAAATTCGATCCCCTTATACTCCCTTGAAAAATGAATTTCCTATAATTTTTTCTTAGTATGTCCCCAGATTACACAAACTACCACTCTACTTACTTTATTTTCAATCAGGCGTGTGTGCAGTTTCAAGGATCTCGTAGTGAGTGGACCTACGAATCTTCAATAACAAACTTATTGTTTCCATTTTACTTTATCAAACACTCTAACTTATTCAATTAAGCCGATGCCCATAACTACTGAGCCTTGATAGCTTCATTTCTTTTGATGAGCGAGAATAAAGTATACTTGGAAAATATATTTAAATCATATTCAAACACATCTTTATTACAATTGAAAATAGCCTATAGCACATAGAAACAATGTTGCTTCCTATTAATGAGAAAATTTTCGGAATTCCGATCAGTAGTTCCAAAAATTATCCCAACATGCAAATTTACAAACGTAAAGTTTTGAAGGTTAGATATGTCTCCTCTCTTTTTTATCAGTTCTTTAATTTCGTCTGTTATTTATTTTTGTCTGCCACTTTTTTCTAGTTTACCTTTCTTGTTAGTATAAAGAAGTTCTTGGGATTTGCTGCATTTGCTATGTATGTCCGAGTTCTATGCTTTTTCTATGAAGAGCTCCAGCTTTTCTTTCAGCGGCTCGGTTTGTTCTAGTGTTATGCTGTTGGTTTGCTTTGTTTTAAAAGGTTCTTTTGTTTCTTGGTGTTTTTATTCGTAATTTCTTTCTTTCTGTGGTTGCTTTTAAAATTAACATACAGTCTCGAAAATCTTTACTTTCGTCTGTTAGTATATAATCTATCTCGTTTTTGTGGTGGCAATCTGGAGTATTTAGTTATTTTAAGTTGTTTTCGTATGCCAGTTTCATATATTTCTCCCCATTTCTTGTTATTTTGCCAGAACAATATGGGCCCCGTATCCTTTGTTCTCCGTCTCTTCTTTCCTCTGTTCTTGCATTAAAATCGCTCACTACTAAATTGTTGTGTGAGTGATTATTTATTACCTTTTGTAACATGAAATAGGAGGTGTTGATTTCTGTTCTGCTGGATTGTTCAGTTAGAGAATAGACTTGAACAATTGATCACTTTTTGTTTTTCAGGAGAAGTTTTATATTAAGTATAATACAAATATATTGCGTTCTGAGACGCCAACGAACTAATTGATAAGTGGTTTGAATTATTTTTTTATTTAGAATTCTATTCCATATAAACATGCTGTTTTTCTTAATAATAGAATATAAAACGTCCATGGTCTTCTATTCTCTCGCCTAAGCGTCGGACTTCGCTCAGACCCAGTATTGCCCAGTTTATATTTTCCAAAGCCAGTATTAGTTCCGTTAGACTCTCATTGGTTCTCAACGATGGCGTATTGTAAATTACAGTGTGTATTATATCTTCTATTTTCCGACGTTTTCTGGACAGAATGTGCTGTTGGTTTTGTACGAATTCGGTGTGACCGGCCGGATTGAGGTGCCGGATTGGTGCAATTATTATGTACAAAAAAATGCCATTAAGCATCCGAAATGAACGTAGATTTCTCCTAAAACCTTTAAAAGTTCAAATGGTCACTATTTCTAAACTAATTAATCTAATTAGCTTATCTTCGAACACGTTTAAGGTCATTATCTATAAAATAAGTGTGTCCAGTTTCATTAAGATCCCTTTTGAAGTAATGGCGCTATCGTAATGAAATTATCTTAATATAAATTCTCTTGATATTCCATAATAAGTCCAGTCAATTTTAATACGTGATTAATGTGGTAAAAATTACTATAAAATAAAAGTTAAAAAGTTATTGATATCATAACATTAATTACGTTATTACACGTACCATCTGTACGGTATTTACTTAACAACCTGCAGAGGACAATCATTACAATCCAGACTGCTGTCCCGTATGTGACCCTCTGTATGGGTACTCACAACAGAAATTTTGCACCTATGACTGTATTTTTTTCTCAGTGCAGACACAATTATATGGATACAATTGAATATAGTTATTAAATCAACACAAACATATTAATTAATATTTAGAATAGTTATGACACGGCGTATTGAAATCGTATTTAGCTTATCATTTGTATAATCACATGTACTTACGGTATACCATTCTTTATTATGATTCCTTAAGCCGTTTTTAGGTTAACAAACACATAGACCGACAGAAAGTAACCCATAATTGGTGTGATCACATGCTTTTCATCATGATCGGTCTAATCATTACAAACTTTTAAAAAAAGATATACGTACAGACACATACATCAATTTGTAAACTGGTCGAATTGGTGTCAGTGAGTCATAAAAGAATATTTACTCAACGGTTATATACAGAAAAATCACATAGCAATTGCTGGTCGCCAGTAACAATGATGCAATTTACGTCAATAAATAATTGTGAATCGAAGGTAGCGGTGCGCGTTGCAGTACCGCAAGTGCCGGCTGTTCAACGGCTTACACACGCATGCGCCGAAACCTACAAAGGCAGCATCTCGGCAACGAGGCGTTTGACTGTCTGATTGCCGCAGTCGGTATACATTGCGCAAAACTTGTTAATCGCTCTGAACAAGGCGCGATTTGCATCGCAATAGCACTGTATACTGGAACCGCCTTATGTTCAGGTAATCTAGAACTTTGAGCGATGTACTGGCTCTACTGAGGG
The DNA here is from genome assembly GCA_005406025.1 of Eumeta japonica. NCBI lineage: Eukaryota > Metazoa > Arthropoda > Insecta > Lepidoptera > Psychidae > Eumeta > Eumeta japonica. The sequence goes on from BGZK01000877.1 coordinate 151,394, forward strand.
CGTAGGTTAGATTCCCACACAAGACAAACATCCACTTCACTACAAAATAATATTTATCTTGAGTCTGTATGTTTCTACGAATTATGTGCATGCGTGTACAACATATATATACATGCATTCTATCAACCAAGTACAAGCCTCGTCGCTTAATTTGGGATTGGATCGTTCTGTGAGTGTGATTCCGAAGATAATTATTTATTGTTATCTTCTTTGTCCGCAAAGATATCTCTTAGTAACAAATACAGGGAAATGTATGGAATAGGTTGAAGTGATTTACAAGAACCGTGTTTGTTATTTATACTTGTTATTGACCTTTAAAATGAAATGCAAATTGTATAAAAAAAAATCCTTGAAAATCTCTATGACAGAATGGAAATAACTTCATTAACTAAATACTTAACCGCCTCAGCAGGAACCGACATTGGTCAGAAAATACTAGTTATATTTTGTTTATTGTTGTTATAATACATGGATAATATTTATATATACATAAATACAGTGTTGTTAACCAAATCAGTTATAAAGTTTATTATCATGTTGTTTTTTGAATTGTTGGATTTTTTCGACATACGTTATGTGAATAGAATGCAATAGATGGATTACCGCACATGAAACAGCGGCCAAGAGCGAGACCGGCGTACACTATAAAGGCTTCTGTAATTAAGGGTCCGAAAGAATACTGCAGTGGCCGCAGTAAAAATCATTTGGATCTGCACTGTAGGTTTCATGTAACTAACGTTTCGTATTTGATGGGGATATATATCATGTAGGTTGAAATGCCTTCGCAGCAACTATTCTTTCTCAAAACAATTCTATTTTGCAGCAGCTTTGACATTGTTGAATAAAGCAGCACTTTATTCATATTCTATGGCTTAATAGTGATTAAACGTATTAAAATATAAATTTACTTCCAGAAAAGTAGGCTATTAGTAAACTTTGAGCTGTATCAATAAGAATAGCGGTACATAAATTACGACTTTTATTAACACTTTAAAGTCGCATAAACCATAGACCAAAACTGAAGTCGAACCGCACTGACCATCCGCTCATTTTAATATAAAACATATTTTCTAATGATTGACTAACATGACCGCGCCATCAAGAATATGCAATAAAATTTGTTGTTCTTATGTTAGGTGGTTTTTGCGAATAACGTCTGTAATAGAAGAGCAAGATACGGGTTTTAGAAGTATTGAGTACTTTGTTTTTAAGGTACGGAATCTTAAAAAGTATCATGGACATAGAGCGAGCACGGAGCATAGAGTAGTGTGAATGTAGACCAGCACGTGCAAAAGCGGATTTTGGTCGTGTTATCATCGGGACCGATAAACCTACGAAGAGTCCGAATTTTATGTACCTAGAGCTTCGGCTCGGCGGTGATGAATCAGTTTACCATATTTTCCAGCTCCTGTTTAGTGCTTTAGTTTTTTTTTGAGCTAATTGTTCCGCGATAAGAAGCAAAGTAACGTGCAAAGTGCTAATTACTTGTGTCCTAATACTGTATCTACGATTACCCTTTACTACATGTGTGAATCACGAGTTGACAGAGTGTAACACGAACAGATATGTCCTTAATTACAAAAAGGCTTTACGTATTGAACTTATGGGCGGAAAATCCTAATTAGGTAATCGCTTCAAAAAGGACGTGATCAAATCCTTGCATTACAAATGCAAGAGGTCACATTTGTAATGTAACTTCTAAGGGAAAATATGTTATCATAAATATGATGTAAAATATTAGGTGAAATATTTTCATGTGTTTTCGCAAGTCTGTTAGGGACGAGTATACAGCGAGGACTGCACTATGCACTATACGAAAACGCACGCGCATTATCTAATTTACGGCGCTTAAAGTACGGCTGTGCGCACTAACATCGTGGAAGTTTAAGTCCCGGTTAAGTTACAACCGTGCTACTGTTACTGCGATAAATGGAACGCAATCATAATAATTTTATGTTTTTGCCGCATTGCCGAAGTGTCGCCAGTTTCGCACTCTCTTTCTACTGAATATGCGTCGCTAGTACCTAAAAAAATATTCTTTCATCATTTAACATAACTTTCTATTACAAATTAAAAATTTTCTTTATTTCTGCCAAATTCCTACAGTTACAACACCCAGCATACTGCCTTTCGCAGATATAAAATTAGAGGTAACAACCGGGTGACGTGGCAATTTGATATTCCCAAGCATATCGATGCTTTTTATAAATCAATTTGTTGTACCATCTGATTTTTACGTCTGGGGACGAGCGAAAGAATTGGTGTACGCCACAGAAGTCCAAAATGTAGAAGATTTGCGTGAATGGATAGAAGCGGCTTTCCAGAAAAATCAGCAAGAAATGCTTTTAAGTACGACCACTGTCGAAATAAGACGCAGATGTCGCGCGTGCATTGCTAACGGTGGTAGGCAATTCGAACAGCTTTTATAATTTTTTATGTAACTGTGCTTTTAGTTAAATAAAGTTTCAATACTTAAAAAAAATTTTTTTTTTGTCAAAAACATTCTTGTACTTATGTAAAAAAGATACCTATCAAATAGATTAAACTGTGTAACAGTGTGATAACAATTTTTGCTTACTTAGCGTATGTTATTTATTAGGGAATAGAAGTATCGAATGTCAGCCTACTGTGTCTTAATACACAAAGTGAAGAAATTCTTAAAGTTAATAAAAACTTTTCATAGCATATTGCTTAGTGTTAGAAAGAGGATAGCCTAAAGATGTTTTTAAAAAATTGGAAGAACATGATCATGTTTAATTTTTTTTTAATTGAAATTTAAAGTTGAGGTTTCAGTTAGTTTTTTCAACTAAACCCAACTTTGTGTGGCAATAAAAAAAATAGATGTCGCTGGCGAGTAATGTTGATTTCGATAGAATTGTACATCATTACAAAATAAAATTATAAAAAAAAATGCAACTATAGCACTTACTTTTTTTTTATTCAAATTTTAATGTAGACTTTTGTAATTTCTCGCATAAAAAATAACAAAATTGGCATAAAAAATTTCGTGGGGTCAAAAATGTGTTTCGGAGGTTGAGGAGATAGCAAAAGACCCCTCCGATGCCCTCTTTCAAATTGGCAAACGATGCGCCAAACACCCTGTATATCTTAAACTGACGCGCTTAAGTATTTCAAAATTGCGATTTTTTTTGTACATTCTAATAATAGCGCGCGTTTGCGTCACAACCAAATCTTCAGATTATTATACAAGAGCTTCCTTTTAGGTTCACTTAACATCCCCTTAGAAAATCTGACGCGCTCAAGAATATTTTTTTGTCATTTTCAACCCTTACGTACGATCATCTCCACCATGGAAACAGTGAGATTAATATACTTACATTTTTATAAATACGTAGGACATGGATACTATCGATATCTGACGCGCTCGAGTATGTCCATGCAACAGTTTTTTTTTACATTTTTAAAAATCTATAGCCGCTTCCCCCACCGATGAAAAGATATGTCCTATATGACATTTTTTTCTTTTTATCATCTAAGCTTCGCAACCCAATAGGTCTCTATGACGCTCGAGTAAATCCCGATTTAGCATCGTGGACTCCCTTATTTATAACGTGTATGTATATGGTATGACTGCACGAAGCTCGCACGGATCGAGACGAGCTGCTACGAAATCGGACGAATACGTAAGCAGCTGTTTGTGAGAAAGTATATAGGTGTATACGTATCTATCATATCTTTATAATGCCACAATCAACGCATGTGCCCCGTAAGTATACATATAGATATGCATATGTATACATAGGCGTACCTATGTACAACAGTGAATAGCAGTTGTTGGTGAGTAGCTATACGCGTAATTTGTGTATAAAGTGTTTTAAATATGAATAAACAAAATGCATTTATTAATGAAGAAAGTGATGATAAACTTGAATTAATATCAAAGGAAAAAAATACTTCATAAATAAATAATAATTATAATTGCATAAGTTGATAAAAAATGCTATGCAATAACTTTACCCCGGCATTTCCCGAGTGCCACACGTTTAATTTTTATTTGACAAGAGCATTTTGCAATGTAGAAGCGAGGCGCTAATAGAACTGAGTGCGAGAGGATTTTGTGTAAAATACCATTATAATGTCATCTCGTAGTACCAATTACGGAAAATTTCAAAATCTCATTTGCATTAATCCAACTTCCAGCCGCAGGCGCGAGTGTGGCGCTGTTATAGAAATCGAGTTTTGTGGAATGCCTTCTAAAGATCTCACGGCGGATTAAGATTCGAGTTGTTAAAATAAAGCTTAGATAATGTAACTGCAAAGCCTCGAAATTCGGGGTAAATTGTCTATTTACAAATAAAATAAAAATAATAGTCTCCAAACATCGTTTTTTATTATTTATTCCTTTACATTTCCATATAAATTGCTATATGTTATAAGGACGTAATTAAGTCTTAAGTCAAAAGTTAAAGTTCATCGGTCAATCTGCTGGTGTGGGGCAATCGACACCGTTATCATTTAATTAGATAATCAGGCGCTTACCATTGGAGCATGAATGCTATGAAAGTTGTAAACGTTAAATATTATAATAAAATATAGGGCTATTTTTGTTTTGGTACAGGATTCTTCCTTAATGTTGTCCCAAGTCCGCTTCAGATGATGAGCTCCTTTGATTCATTTCTGTTTCTCTGCAAAAACAAAAATAAGTAAATAATGCTATATGGAGTTTATGGTATAATTTTCCCGAAAATGAAAATAATTTTGACGGTGTAATATTTAAATGGAAGCGTGTGTACGTATGGAGGAAGAAATATTTTTGTGATTACGACTCGCTATCTGTTACGTTTAGAACACGTGCCAAAAACTCAATTCCCTTGAACGACCAACTGGATTAGACACTTCACGTATGACCATTGGGCTGTTTTACTGTAACATTAAGAACAGAAATACAACATTTAAAAATTAGATATTGTCTTATTTGCTCGATCCAGTGCATTAAGCTCCTTATTAATTAGCTGTCAAGGGAACGGAACGTATCCCGGAGTACTCAGGGAACTGCATCTAAATATCGATTATCAGTCGACGAGAGAACGACCATCAATCGTGTTTTGAGCTAACTACTAAATATCTACTGAGCTCAGAGCAGCGGCGATGGATATTTTATACATGCTCAGGGTCTTGTACGCGCGAACTTTACTCGTCATCGCGAAAGGAATTCACGGGATGCATCGATAAGCTTTTACATTGCTTTTTTCCCAATAATACTTCGTTAGGTATTATTGACAAAAGTCAAGGGTCGATCTATCAAGACGGAATACTCCCCATACATTAAAATCTGCGTAAACGGTAACCTTAGACAGATTTTTGACGATTGACAATCTGCCTTAAGAAAAGAGGTGTTTGAACCTTCACAAAATTTTGCGTCATGACTTTATGATATAATAATAGCTTTACTGAATCGATTTGGAAATATCTATAACACAAGTTAAAATCAATGTAACTATCAAAACTTACGCTCGCTTTATTTGACGTATCACGACTTGCTCCCGCGTGAATCCAGGCCGCTTTCATCACTGCCAAAGATTTGCATAAATATTAATTGAATTTGAGCCACTAAATGTGTGCTTATAGTCACATTCAATTTGTAAAGTAAAGTTTTTGCATATTATTATCTATTTATTACCTATTATTCTATTATCGACCTATTAAAATACTGTTTAATATAATTAATAGAATTGAATCCATAATTGTAAACTATTAGCTTTTGTCTGCGACTTCACCTACAATACATTCATTGTTCATGTCTAATGATAATATTCCAATTCCGTTCCTAATGTTGTAAGGTTTTATTCATTATTTTACACTTTTAAGGATTGATTTTTGAATAGTCTTGATATAGACATTTTATTATTTAAAACAATTAATATACAAATACTAAACAATAAATAATAGAGGTCTTAGTAAGACTAAAATTTTCCTCAAGGTTAATTATACAAGCTAGTGTGATAGGCATTAATAAATTATTTAGAGATTGCTAGAGAACTTTTTTCTTTGTTCATTTAAGATCCATTCGAAACCCCTATTCTTGAGAGAAATAGCTGGCGAAATGGCAATGCAAAATCGAGAGGATCGGAATCTAAAGCAGGACCGCAGGATTGGAAATTAAAAGGATCGGGGAAAGTGAATTATCATCGGGCATATGATTCACAGAGAAGGAATTCATTGTCTGCCAACGTGCGCAAAGCCGCAGGTCAAAGCTAGTTTCGAATAGACAATTTTCGCAGATTTCTCTCAATATTAAATTTTTGATTCTGTGTTTATGGAGTTATTATTATTATTATTGAGGTTTTCTCCCGACTATGTCACTAATTGACTTAGTGAGTCAATTAATGACTTGTTTGGAAGTAAAACGTCTCCTTTAACGTAATGAAGTTTTTGTAATCATTATAACGATTAATGTTATGTGACTACATATTCATTTTCGTGCAATCCATTTAAATACCAAATTATGGTCCGTATTTCTAATTAAATAAAAATTATATACTTTGCAGTAATAGAGGTCCTTCCAGTAGTTGTTTTTATAAGTATTCGTACTAAATTTCTATTTTCTGTCATATTCTATTATTTATTATATTTCTATTCAATATAGTTAAATACAAAAAACGTTTAGGAAAAGGAACATGAATCTTGTACTCACTCGAGCTGATTATGAATGTGGAATGAGAAATACTTCTGCAATTTCTGATTCTTGTGAATCCTGCGAAAAAGAAGTTAATGTAATGCATATTTTAACAAAGCACTTTCATTTAATTTGATCGCCGCAAAGTCACTTACTTAGTTTCTTTATGAGGACTCACAGATAGACGTTTGAGACCCTTTCACTCAAAAACTATAAAAAAGGATTTTGACTCAACTCCGTAGTATTATATCTCATCAGAATGAGATTAATGCTATGATTTATAAAGACATTAGTGTTTCCTCATGTCTTCGTTTGCGAGAACGTAGGAAAGGCAGAACCGATAACTAGATGATAAACATAGAAATGGAAATAGGCATCAAAAGCGAGATCAGGATCAGAATTTTGTATGGCTCTTTTGTATGGCACGAGGTATGAGACTAAGATTTGCTATTAAAGTCGCTTATTAAATACGTCGAAACATGTCTTTCACACTCGGAGGAGAAAAGTGGAGTTGTATGATGTATAAATTGTATGTTTATCCGTCTGTTCGTGCCTAAATCATTCATACGATACTATGACATTTCAAACGTACATGCAAAAGGAAACCTTTCCGGTCACGTCGCTCTTGTATCATGGAAGTGTATATAGATATGTGTGTTTGTTATTAGTGTTGGAGGCCGAAAAGATCGCGATGCCTAGCAAATGTAAAACAAAAAATATCTAAATGAAATACGATTGCGTCTTACTGAGGGTGCACGATCCCTCAGTATTGTACAGGTTTATATTCAACATTAAAAAAACATAAAGTCGGTGCAGTAGTTTTGGAGACTGCCTCTAAATACAAACAAATTGCCAGTGTTTTTAACTTTATCGTAAATAAGTTCAACACATCGCGTTTTACTTACACTGAGTCAGGAGTACGTGTGGCTCCACATGGATTATCCTGAGGTTGGACGTCTAACTCTCTGCAATTGAAAAAACACAGTGTCGATGCATTATATTTTAGAGGGCTGAAAGACATCGCAGTGTTTATGACAGTGAAGTGAAAGGTCAAACGACTTACGTCTCATTGAGAACGAGGTGTTCCGCTGCATTTTCTAAAACATTTTCGTTGAGGACTCTGTAAGAGAAAAACAAATTTAAAGACCGACAGAAAGGTTTGTAGCACGACACGAGAGTGTTCTTTGCACGAGATGACACAGTTAGCGGCCATAATATACGTGTAATAATCAACATAGTCTAGTTATAAGAGTGACTGCAGCTCGATTGGGTCTGGAGGTTCTATTGGAATGCAGAGGTCTATGGATTTTAGCCAGCTGCTTCGACAAAGAGAGAGCCCGACTTAATAACCAAAAATAAAAAAGGTTTTCTGGGCAAAAGGGAATTTGCAGATTCTTGGCCTCTAAATTTTAATACACTATTTTCTTAAGAAAGCAGAGATTAGGCCTAGTGCATTATCGAATAAACTACTATTGCATCAATTTAATTCTTATCATATTTTCAACCTGGTGCATCAGAATAGTTAGGGCATGAAGAATAAAGAGCTGGAAGGTTAGCTGCTCATGGACATTGCAAATATTTATATATTGTCTATTACGGAACATTGGCTTCGAAACGCTTGGTTTATATTTGGCTTTCCTAATCACCAGATTGCAAGCTCCTTCAGCGGAGAGAATTCATCACATAGCGGTTCCTTAATTCTTTCCCGTATCGATCTAAAATTTAAGGATATGACTATTATCGTGGGCCTCTCTACTGAGCGGGTTCTGACTGAATACTTACTACGGAAAATGTTCTGTCTAATAACATTAATTTAGAATTTAAATGAGTGAATTGGGAAGACATCATTAAGGCATTTGAATGGTTGGAATTGAAAAAGACTGCTGATCTCCAAGGTCTACCAGGTAAAATTCTAAACCCCATTAATTGTAGTACTGCACCACATTTAGTGCTTGTATTTAATAACTTTTTAGATGATGGTGCGTTTCCTGATCTGATGAAGGAAAGCTTAGTTGTTTCTATATTCAAAGGCGGATAGCAAATCGAACCCCACTAATTATCTGCACTGCCGACATTAACTGAAATTTGTGAAAAGTTAATTCAAGTTAACTTCAATTTCATTTTTATATCAATAATTCAATAGACAAAAAATAATTAAGTTTCACACGGGGTCACTAAAGAATCGATGCTGGTGTTAAGCTTCTTGAAAATATTTTTGAAGCCTGAATGCGATGGGACTGTTTTGCGATCTCTCCAAGCGACAAAAAAACATGGTAATATTATAAAAAATGTAAATTCTTTAAGCATTATGAGGTATTTCGAGTGTTATATTATAAACTACAAAATAAAGATCTTTTCAATTTGAATTTTGAACTTGATGTGTGTGCGGATGAGAAAATATATTTCATAATGCGAATGAAATGGAGCATAACCCGCAATTCCCTTCTCATGAATAGACCGGTCATGAATAGATTGAATCTACATTCAATCGCCTTTCAGATCGCGTGATCTCTCTGTGTATCGCGGTCTCTAGCCCGGTCCTGTTCTCGATCCCGACCTCGGTCGCTCTCTCGATTTCGGTTCCCATCACGCTCTTAATTTTAAAACCGGTCCCGCTCTCGTTCTAACAATAATTATGCTCCAGGTTCGGATTGTGATTCGGATCTTGATTTCGATCATTCATCGAATATACGCCCCACGCGTCAACCCACTTAGAGCTTCTTCCATCCTCTTCTTTTAAACTGAAGTTTTAAAACAAAGGCACTTTTAAAATAAAATTTGCGCACCATGTTTTCCTTTTGACGGTCGTTCGGGCTAAAACTCGTTAAAAGCAAGACAGTCTGTGGTCTCTGTCTACCCCTTTAAAAAATGAGCATGAGCTTATAATATTATATCCGCCTAAATAATTTTAAAATTATATTTCTTATTGTCAAATACTCATTACACTTACTCAGGACTTTGGTGACCACTGGCGTCCATAGGTGCACTGTAACATAAAGCATTTAATAAGAATTCGGACAATATCATAAGCAAAATAAAATTGACGGAAAATTATACAAGTTGTACGAATTTCTGAATTTCGTTTTGTTGTTGTTATTGGCTTTATTTGAAGAAGATTCTTGTGTATGAGTAGCATGAAAAATTGAAATAATCTAAGCACACCAACGCAAATAAAAACAAATTAAATTTACATAAATTATAGTTAATTATTTAATACAAATACTTTATAGTACAAAATACTGCACAAACTAAAAACTTTGTTTAATTGAATAAAAGAATATTAAAAATAGGACCTCTCTGAATATGTGATGTGCATCACGACCGCAAGAATAATGATCCACTTTAATTTGTCGAAATTCATTTTTGTATACATTTTTGTGTCAACCAGGACTACCTACGACTTGTGTGACTGTCGCCCGCTGTCTGTAAATTTCAGACAGCGTCGCTATTCTTTTATAGGGCTTCGGTGACGTGTCAGGACTCCATGCCGTTGTCTACGTAATGAAGGATCCGTTTTTCCTATTGGATGACCGCACGCGCAGCGTTTCCTTTATCCTTAATATCTCCATGACGACAACGATATTACTATGGACGAAATTCTTGTACACTCATAGCAATTATATTACATTTGTGGCTCCGTACAAATCTCAATGGTGAAAATTTTATTTAACTCGTCAATTTGTTATTTGATGTTCCTCAGAGTTCAAACAAAAAAAGAACTAAACAATTTAAAAATGTTATACATTGCTCTAGATTAAGGACAATTTTTCAGTTCATTACTTCTGACTGCAATCAATTCCTGCTGCAACGAGAATTTTTCTTTATCTCAAATCACTTATCCATTACGTTCTAACAGAAAAAAACTTCAACCCCCTCATATATTGTCAAAAACTTGTTAAGACAGTAGAATATTTGTGAGAATACATTCTCGTGATTTATGAAAATTTATTATCGTGAGCGGTTTTAGGTTTACTTCGTTAAGGAGAAAGGGGAAGGTGCTTTAATACACGGTCGTGTCGTAGCCTTATGCTGTATACCCTAGATTAAAGCTAAAGCCTCCGGGGGAGAAATTTGGGGAGGGGGTACTTCTATGAGTTTCCCTGGACATTGATAGAAAAGAACGCAAAGTCTTGTACAGCGACACTTATTTTATTTCACTTTTTCGCCGTGGGAATGTGATTGTGTTCACTCCCAACAGTTAGTGTTTAGAGATACATAATATAATAATTTATAAAATTTACCTATGCACCTTATTTATGTAACGGCATTTGTTTGAAATCAATGACATGCCTAGCAACGATGCAGTTACATCAAATATTCTACAAAATGGTGAGACGGATCCTTAGGTCTACAAAAAAATACCAAAATATAGTTCGAGTTTTTAGAAATGCAATGTAAGTCGTTCCTTGGGTGAGTTTGTACCGTTAATAATATTAATAAAAAAGAAACATTCTTTGGTTTCGCTCGTCTTTGGTTCGGCTTAAGCGTTTCCTTGAAGTATATATTTTAAAAAGTAATAAAAAAAAATCATACAAAGAAAGACTAGCTTTGAACCACATAAATTGTCATGGACGTGTATCGTTGTCTAAAAGCAACGCTAGACCATTCATAAAATAAAAAGGAACGTACACAGTACGTCATATACTATAAGAAATTGGCCCCAATTTGGTTGTCCGAAAATGTTAAAATTAACATTTTATTGTAAATTTATATTTCACTACACGCATTGTGTTATCATGTTCTGTTCACATCTTTATATAAAGAGACTTTATTGTTAATATCATGAGAGATATGATTGGATATGATTCTGATTGACTCTATGAATTGAATTAGGCGTAATATTTACTTAATTTGATTTAGATGATTAGGTAGAGTATCCATGATTGAATTGGATAGCTATGAGTTGATGATAAATGATAAGTTTATTTGGTATAGATATTAAGGTATAATGGTTAAGTTATTTCATTGATTAATTGATATTCATTGGTAGGTAATTTGATTATTTTAATATGATTATTTCTATTAGTGACGTGAATTGGGTTACTATTGTTTATATATTAATTTTGTAAGTCTTAATTATGTTGCATTTATATGTACCATTCATTATATGAATGTAAGAACAAATCGCAATGCGAGCGCTTTGCGCCAGCGTCTCTAGGAAAAGCAAAGAGAAAGTGGCGTTCGTCCTCACAAAAAAATTAAAAGAAACAATTCGGCTCATGCTCCGAGTTCACGGGCAGACCCCGGCGGGTCGCGAGCGCGAATCAATTGAATTAATTTTCATTTATTTATTTTCTTTAATTTAATTTTATTTTGGTAAAAGGTAAAAGAAAAAGGAGGACAGAGTTTCACAAGTTGTACCATAATTAATAAGCTCTAGCTCGGTGTTTTCTTTTCTAATACCGTATGGGTAAATTCAAGAGAAAAAGCTAGTATAATTTCACACTTTCTGCTTAGCATTTATTTATAGTGTAGTGTTTTTTACATAATTAAGAATTTATGAAGTTTGCAAGCTCACAATGATGGCCTGATAAGTAATCTGACACAGTTAATCAAATCGAAGTACAAAATGTGTACAATCGCGATATTAAAACCGATATCCTTAATTGTGGTTACTGGCTTTACGATGTATAAAGTGTGTTTCCTGTTCACTTACCCAATAGCAACTTACTAGTATCTCGGTAATGATTTAGTGACATGTTCTGACGTATGAAAAACGTCACTGGAGTGGTTTTCTTGTTTTGATAAATGACGCGCGTATTGGGTTTATCATTCAAGGATTCAATAAATTGTTTTTCTAAAACTTACAGTTAAAATAATGTATAGTACTAGATATTCGACCGACCTGCGCTCCTCAGGCACAATCTTTTAGTATCAATTGATAATTTTCTACTAATAGTAGTTCTTGCTTGGAGAGAGAAGTAAATAAAGAAAAATAAATAAAAATATAGAATTAAAATGACAGATGTATGTACAGCACTAAAGGTTAGGCGATTTCCAATTTTCTTCGGAAGTTAAATAAATGTCATATTATCTCTTAAAACAAACGGTTGCGAAATTTCTATTTGTAATAATTGTTGTGTGATACGCCGCGTGCTCATATTAAATATGCATAGAGGCCTTTTTAGTCAGAATTTCAGAAATCTCTGATGTTTTTGATAAAAGAAGCTATACCTGTAAGTCGTAACGTGTTTCAGCGTAGAATAAATCAAATCGTATAAAAACGTATCCTTGTAAATTAAGTCGCAACAGACTATTTATGTTAAACCTGTTATGTACTAAAACTAATATATTCCTTTTTCGTAAATATATCGTATACGTATTTTTTCTCTCCTCTGTCGTATTTATGTATCATAAATCGGCACAACGAACCCATCTCAAACAACGCTTAGAAAGAGAAAGGTGACCGTGACCAACGGCTTGCATCGATACGCATTCCTCTCTCAAGCTCTAAATATGTGATACTTTAATTGTTCAGTTCTCTCGGAGCGATTCTCCAACTTCTTACTTCCTCTTGCTTCTTGAGTGACCGCGGTTGGTGACCGACCTGTCGTCGCTTATTCTTGAGAGTTTCTTTTAAATTCAGCAAATCAAATAGAAATTATTGCTCGTGAACTAGTACTCATCAAAATGCTATCCAAAAGTTATTGTTGCAAGTAAACTCCCGCCAGATTGATGCAAAAATAGAGTAGAGTGTCTAATTACTTTTGGCATACACCTCGTATGTATGTCTCTCTCGTGTGTAATTTTCATATGTATATATCGTACGTCTGTACGTAAGTGTGTGATTTTCATTTGAATTCTGGACGGTGAGGCAGTGACATCCGTCGGCTAGTAACAGTGAAACAATTACTACGTCATTATTGTGAGTCGGCGGTAGCGGCGCGCGTTCGCCGAACGCCTTTTAATCTGAGGTCGCACACCGCAAGTGCCGTATGTTCAAAGGCTTACACACGCTTGAGCCGACACCTACAAAGGCAGCGTCTTCTGGGTTCAGACCATAAAGGAAACTCTAAATAAAAGAGTAGAGAAGTTTCAACGTTTTAATTCTCTATGGACTTCGTGAAGGTACAAAATCTGCCGCAGTGCTTCATAAGTACCGTGTTCACTTTTTCAAAGAGATCTTGAAGTTGATGTTTTAGTTTTATTTCTGACGCAAATGTGACGATTATTTAATATTAAAAGGAAACCCGGGTTTAGGATGATTTTTTTCGTATCAAATAGGATAAGTTGCAAAGTTTTCATTTCTTGATCGTCCTTATCGATCACTAAAATTAAGTTGAAATTCTATAAATCGAAAACATTTAGCAACTTCTATGATAGAATTAAAATATTTTCATAAAATACTAGAGCACCTCAGTAAGACCTGATTTTGGTCAAAAAAATACATTACTGTACTAAATACAAGTCAGCGGCTTCAATTTGTATTTTATTGTTATCTGTACGTTGTTCTATAATATGTTAATTCCTAAGCACCGATACCTAGTAAAACGTAGTAGTATCGTCAACCAAATCGGTTGTATGATTTATTATCATGTGGTCATCTTATTGTACGACTTTCCTATGAGTCGACCCAAATCGAATGCGACGGATGGATATGCTTTATCTAGCCGACGTTTCGTATTTGATGCGGTTTGATATCGTGCAGGTTAAAAGGACTTCTTTCACTTAAAGTAATTTTATTTTTCAGCAACTTATATATGGTTGAATACACCGACACTTTTCTCATAATCCATGACTTAATAGTTACTCATCGGTTTAAAACATAAAGTTCAAAATTTATAAACCTTATTAAAATTTCTAAACCACATAACCCACAGGCAGGGGTCAGACCGCATTAATAATCCGTCCCTTTTTATTCTAAAACATTGTTTTAGTAATTGAGTGATACATAAGTTCGAGGAAAAAGTGTTTTCGTATTTCATTTACAAATTCAAGATATTTTTTCATCATGATTTATTAACGTTTAATTATAATATATATATATAGGCCATTTTGTTCAGCAACTTGTTGCCATTTTGTAGTATTAACACTTACCAACTAAATGTTGTTTTTCGAATTGTTGGATTTTTCGACTTAGGTCATGTGAATCAAATGCAACAGATGAATTAGCGCACGTAAGACAGCGGCCAAGAGCGAGACCGGCGTACACTATAAAGGCTTCTGAGATTAAGAGTCCGAAACAATACTGCAATGGCCGCAGTAAAAATTATTTGGATCTGCATGTAGGCTTCATCCAGGTAACGTTTCGTATTTGATGGGGATGGATATCATGTAGGTTGAAAAGGCTTCGCAGATACTATTTTCTCTCAAAATAACTCTATTTTCAGCAGCTTTGACATTGTTGAATAAAAAAGCACTTTATTCATAATCTATGGCTTAATAGTCATTAAACGTATTAAAATATAAATTTACTTCCAGAAAAGTAGGCTATTAGTAAACTTTGAGCTGTATCAATAAGAATAGCGGTACATAAATTACGACTTTATTAACACTTTTAAGTCACATAAACCATAGACCAAAACTGAAGTCAAACCGCACTGACCATCCGCTCATTTTAATATAACACCTATTTTCTAATGATTGACCAACACGACCGCGCCATCAAGAATATACAATATAATTTGTTGGTCTTATGCTTAAAGTACGGCTGTGCGCACTAACATCGTGGAAGTTTAAATCCCGGTCAAGTTACAACCGTGCTACTGTTACTGCGATAAATGGAACGCAATCATAATAATTTTATGTTTTTGCCGCATTTCAGTGGTGTCGCCAGTTTCTCACTTTTTTTCTACTGAATATGCGTCGCTAGTACCTAAAAATGTATTCTTTCATTATTTAACATAACTTCCTCTTTCAAATTAAAATATTTTCTTTATTTCTGCTAAATTCTTACAGTTACAACACTCAACGTACCGACTTTCGCAGATATAAAATTAGAGGTAACAACGGGGTGACGTGGCATTTTGACATTCCCAAGCATATCGATGTTTTTTATAGATCAATTTGCTACACCATCTCAACTTAGTCTCTTACTCTAGTTATCTCATCTCCCAAACCACATCGCTATTTTTTTTTTAAATTTCAAAATAGGGTCGAGTCTCCAATGCTTTGGGTTCACATTTTTTTTGTCATATCTAACTCTATTGCGGATGACTATATAAAAGCGCTTCCCAGAAACTTTTTTTTTTCTATTTTCATACAGCAACTATCAAATTTAAGAATCACTTCATCACAGTGGCTGAAGAAATAAATCAGCCAAGAGCCGTGTTTCAGGTGACATCGAACCCCATCAAACCCTAAAAGCGAGCTATATTGCTAAATGACCGAGAGTCTGATTGAACTTCCAGGCAAACCGCATCTGTTGCTGACAGCCATCAGGACTCATCAGTTGCATATGCAGCAGAACTAAGTATTTTTGGCAACAAACTGATATGTTAAGAAAACAGTAGCATTAATAAATTCTAAAATCTCATTAACAACTTAATGAAATGGTGCCACATCCATGTTTTACGTTCGGAAGTAAAAATATTTACGATATTAAGTTTTTATACATGTTTACCAATATTATGTATATTTGTATATATGAATGTGGTTAAGAGTCAAATATCCAATTATTAGACTTAAACTAAGTTAAAAATATATAGATGGTGAAACAAAATGAATAAATATAATAAACAATAATAAATCACACTTTATTAGTTTATCTTTGGTTCTTCACGGTCACATAGTAACTGCTGGCCGCTACTAACAATGAAACAATTACTACTACGGCCTTCCAACTAGCTTGATGACGTCACGCGTAATCGGCGGACATCATTGCTCATTTATTAATTTGAAGAACATTATTAGGTAAATAGGACAATATCAATAGGGCATAATAAGGTTATTTTATAGAAACAAAATAAATTTATAAAAATTCTTTTAATATAAATAAACATTATTTTCAAACAAGGAGCACCACAAGTAATTCTATGGATTTTCTCTATCATGATATATATTATATGTATTATACACTAATTTAACAAACAAAAATATTATTACAAATATTAATCGACTAACTAAAAAAACATAACTTATTAATCATCTTTATCTTAATTTTAATTAAATACTATATTAGTGATTAAAAATAAATAAAATACTTAACTCACATTAATATATTAACCATAATACAATAAGCGAATGTGCTTTGTTTTGTGAGAAATGTGTACATATTTATATGAGAATTGGATTTATTTAATTGAAAAATTTATACAATTATTTGCAATATATTTTAATAGGACTGCGTTTATCAATCATAATAACAATATAAGTTTGAATTACAAAAAAAGATAATAATAATTTGGAGAATATGAAAAAAATGATAAAAATCATAGTAACACATTTTATCATTGTTATTTTAAATTAAAGTGTTTCCAATCCATCTTTATTTTCTTTAACTCACAATTTTATTGTAATTTCTTAACACAGTTGTTTAAAAAAATAATTGTTAATACTTTTATTAAATAATAAATTACAAATAGAGTGTTGACTTGACAAGAAAAATTCTATGGATATGGATTAGTTTTGTGAAATTATTTTTGATGCTATATTAATAACTGTATTTCTTTGATTTGTATATTTACAAACTTCTCTTTGTTTTATTCATTTATCTATTTATTTACAATTAAATATCTTGTAATAATATGTTAATTACATTACAATGTGGATATAATGAGCTACCCCTATTTAGATTCTTAATAATTGAATAACAACAAACAAGTAAATGTTTTGAACAGTATTTCTTATAATTTTTATTGTCGAACATGCACAACAACCTATATAAGTCATATCCAAAAATCATTCATTTCAAAATTAATGTTAAACTAGGAATAGTTTGAAATTGGTTTAGTGCCTTTATTTGATATTGATTGAATATATAAATTCAAGAATATTTACTGTAACATTTACCGAATCACACAATTCTGAATTTCATTTGAGTGGCAATAAAAACTGAGCTCTAACTTAAAGTCAGTTTCAAATACTTGTATAATTGGGATTAAATATGATGAACCAGCTATCATATGCTTGCCAAAACGTACCTCTAGATAATATTTGAATTTTGTCTGGCATAATATATCAAACTGTTACTTTTCAAAACAATAATTTGTTCATAGAAAACCTTGAATTGAATATGAAAAGATAGTGAAATTCTCATTAGTGACTGTGATAATTGGGTTACAAAAAGTCAATTTTTCCTTGATATTTCTACTTTGTAAAAGATTCATATTACTCGTTTTTCTTTAGAATAAAATTAATGCATAGTATTTAGACAAGGTAAAGTTGTGTCTCTATTTTTTTTTTTGTACTGTTATAAATAAAAATTTTTATCAATATAGTTGTAATCAGAAGGTGGATTCTGTAAAAGTGAACATGAATTTATCACATTTTTGAAATTCATTTTTTATTGATTGCGTACTTCGCAACCCAGAATTATTTTCATTTGTACATACCTTTGAACAAGCATTATGGTAAGTTCACCCACTGTCGATAATATCGATATATTGGATTATCACTAATATCAATCACCAT
This sequence comes from Eumeta japonica, assembly GCA_005406025.1. NCBI lineage: Eukaryota > Metazoa > Arthropoda > Insecta > Lepidoptera > Psychidae > Eumeta > Eumeta japonica. The sequence goes on from BGZK01000877.1 coordinate 169,602, forward strand.
TAACATACAAACTTTATGACGTGTGGGATTCGAAATTAATCTTTAATTTTTTTTTATAACCACTGAATTCACGACAATGACAATAACTGTTTGTAAAGTATCGTACTTATGGTTTACGTGAACACACTCTTGCACATAATGTTAACTCTTGATTGCTCGTTTCCAAACGTTAGATCTGATTTATATTATAACGAACAGAATTGCTTATTTTGGAATACCTCTAAATACTTATAGCACAGTATCGAATTTTGAACGCACTCTTTTCATTGTACAATATTTATGCCGTTTCACTAGGCGTACGTCTTTGCAGCGCACCGAATTTGATCTTCAACAAAATGTAATTGATATAGGTACCTGAAAAAATAATGTTTGTTTATTTTGTATCAATATGGTAATTCATATATATGAACATATAAAGAATAATTGTACTTACTCTTGAATGTATTGTTGGGACGTAATCTTTCTATGAATGGCAAAAAAATTTATTATATGTAAGTCTGTGGAAAATAGCTCGAACTGAATGTGGGCGACGGTTTTTATCTTTAATAAAATAAAGCTATGACGTTTTCTTTAACGTAATTGATATTTCAATTAGAAAAAAGGAATTAGTACACCACGATGGAAAGTTTACTACAGATTTTTAAGTCGATTAAATGTGAAAACAAAAGTAATAACAATAGACGATACAACTGTAAAATATGGATTAAACGTAATGGCGGCTAAACATAGAGTCATAGAGTAGAATGACCAAATAGGGCGACTCCATCGATTAATACTGAAATCGATTTTCCATACGCTATCGATACTAGATTTTTCAAATAACAAACTTTATAATAATTTTAAGTTTAGATTGTTGATGATAAAGGCCTAACATATTTTTCGACATATCGACTTATATACTTTTATTTTTTCTGCATTAATTTTTATTTATTTTCATAAACATAAGAATGAGTATCGATTATGTGGTAACTTTAATATCGCTTGAATCAAGATGGTACAAACCTATGAAATGAAGTTCTTAAATTCGCTCTAGAGGGTCTAGTGTCTATGCACTAAGTAGTTAAACCAATGATGATGACGTAAAACGCGTCATCAAAGGTAGTTGGATGGCCTGTATTATCGGTGGTGCCGGTCGGCGGTAGCGGCGCGCGTTCGCCGAACGCCTCTCAGTCTGAGGTCGCACACCGCAAGTGCTGCCCGTTCAAAGGCTGACGACACACGCATGCGCCGACACCCACTGCAGTATACTGTTGGTAGGTTTGTATCGATAAACCAGTCAAAAGCTAACTGCCGCCATTAATTGGCATACATTACCCACGACAAGGGCATCTTCTGGTTAATGATTAAAGAGAACGCCACGTAGAAATTACAGAGAAATTTTAATGTCTCTATGAACTTCATAAGCGTACAAAATTGGCCAGAATGCTACACAAGAACCATTTTTACATTTTCAAAGATAAATGTAAATGAATGTGTCCCAGCTTTATTTATAACGCATATGTAACGCGTACATAAGACTAGAAGAATACCCACACTATCAAAATTATTTGTGAATTTAAAATTATTATACAAAATATTTGTAATCTTCCGCGATATATTAGAAAATCTATAAGGGTGATTTGTAATTTTACAATTTTTTATGTGTATAACCCGGATATATTGCAATTTTACTAAACTATTTGTCAGGTTTTAAGAGGTCTTCATATTTACGAACATGGTTTGCAATTTGTTAACTAAAGTTTTATGTAAGATTACAAAAAAATTGTAATCTGTGTCTTTTTACGCACGTAAGAAGATATACTTCGTTGGTGTAAAAAAAAATAATCCCAAAAATTTCGTCCTGCGTTCCATTTTTCTACGTTTGTAAAAACAAATATTTAAATAAATTAATTGTTCTATATATCTGCATAAATATTCAATTCATATACCATAAACAAAAAACAATTGGACTGAAATATTTCTTAAATAGTAATGTAACAATAATAAGAATAATGTAAAATGTGAACACATTAAAATCATAAATACCGTCAATAACCCTCAAATCTAAGAAAGTAATTACAAAAAGTGTTTTTAATTGCATGAAAATAATTGATTACAATAAAATAATAAAAGAATGAGAACGGGATATTCAATACGATTGATAAAATTCAATTACAATCAGAAAAACTTAATAAATCAATGTTTATTTTCTTGTACAAAGTGTAATATCAATTTTACTAATACTTAGTGACAGGAAACTTAACAGGAAATAGAAAATAAAGAAAGGATGTAATGTGGGGGCGTCGTAAAGACGCAGGAATATATTTATAAGTAAATAGGGAGTAAAGTAAAAACCTACCCCTGCAAAGGGATAGGTAAGTCGCCAAATTGGTGACCTATATATGTATATATTAAGGTGTTTCGTTTGAGGGGACTATTTTTTTCGCTCCATTGACGGATATTGCTCTAAACGTATACAAAAAAATCCCACCAAATATGAACTCTTAATTGTAATTTTTAGTACTCGCTAAATGAATTTGAAATTTTCCCATTTATTAACACGTCATTTTTTTAATTATCTGTATCTCCGCGACATTTAATGCTATTCAATTGACCATAGACGGAAATTGTAGAGGAATCCTTCCTCTTTAAAAGCGTTTACAGCTTATACTCAATCTACGAACTACGTCACCAATAAAAAAATAGTAAAGACTTATCCCCTTTGAGGGGTAGGCTTTTACTTTACGCCCTGTTTATCTATAAATGTATTTCCTTTGTCCTTACCACCAAATAAGGAAAGGACATAAAGCGGGGATTACATCCTTTCCTTATTTTATATTTCTTAATTTTTAAGTTTTCCGACACCAAGTAGGTGACCATACACTCTCGAGGGATATACCCTCCTCTGCCTTGTCCATTTCCTACTCTCCCCACTTCACCTCTGGGATACCAGACCCCCTACTATCTAGTAGGTGGTGGTTGGTTCTAGAATTTAAAAATTGAGCTTTTTAGAATCGGCATTAGAAGAGTAAACTTTTAGCCAAGACTGAATTTTCACATTTAATAGAGCCGCTGACATATAGGAAAAGTTTCAAAAAACATTTTACTAAAGTTATAATTCTATTAACACGTTTTGAAATAATGATGAGAGTTGTATTTTATTGGAGCGACACGAAAACTACAACAAGAAGTTGCTCGCAAGCGGTTTAGCGCACAACTTCAGACCACTAATAACTAATGTACCAACTCAGTCACTACCGGAAGATGCAATGGCAGTGTACATAATTTAGAAATAGCATTACAATATTACTATTTTTGCCTTAATAATTGATAATTTCCATTAAAAAGATAAAATTGATTTTGTACTTTGTGTATGAAAATAAATATTAATTTATTAAATTTTACAAATTTAAATTAATCTTCATCAACCGTATTCATTATCCCATTCGAGCTCTTTCACCATCTATGTGTAACTAATAATTTGCATATAATTAAAAACGATTATTTAATTTATCTCAAATCTATAAACGTACTTACGTTCATAGATTTGAGATTAATTGTCCGTACTTACGTATTATTTTTATTTGTTTACATTTTAAATTGTTTTTTATAATTATTACATTATTATTCAAGAAATAGTTAATTCTAATTATTTTCGGTATATGAATTATTCGATAGCTGCACTCCCACTAAGAATTTGAAGACCCTGGAATGATTGACAGTGGACAATGAATTCGGAATCTGAACTGCTTTTCTACTTGCTCCGTACAAAAGTAAAGTGGATTCCTGGTCGCTTTTATCAACCAGGCCTAATCTACATGTAAAGGAGCTATATGAATTACAAAATAATAATTGTCAAATGAAATAAATTTTTCCAAAACAATTTAAAAACCGTTTTCAAAATGCTTTTTAATTATTTTTGAACAGACTTCAAAAACAAATAATCAGTTGTCTTTGGAGTCGATTCCAGCTAAAGGTGAATCAAACACAGTTGTGTCTCCTTAAAAAGGGTCTCTTTTTGGTTCGATATTTAACGTTTCATATTCATGTTTTTGTGTTATATGTGCTATTGCCTTGCTTTAACCGAAACCGATTGCAAAAACAAATGATTTTGTTTAAGAAATCTGTTTAAAAAAATATTTAAATAGATTTTTAAAAACAATTTTAAGCTCTTTTTTTAATTTGTTTTATAAAACATAAAAAGACGACTGAATACCACACAACTATTCATCAAGAATTTCACTTGTTTTTAAAAAAAGTTCTTTTTTCGAAAATTTCTTTCACATCTCTGGAACGAAATAACCGATATTAGTGCAGTTTAGAACGTTCAAGGTTATTTATTAAGAAGAAGAGCTGGTATGATTTTAGAATCGATCAGTAGAGTATATAGTTTAAGAAATAACACTTTTGGAAAATTTTATACAAATCTCAAATCACATTAACAAATGAACCGATTTCGATTAATTTAGCAACGATCGACGTTGTTTCTTAAGGAGAACAAGTAGATAGATTTTGGAACTATCGGTACAGCAGTTACAAAATATGGTAAAAAACATTTGTCCAAAAGTAGATCTTAAACAAAGTAACCGAATTTAATACAGTTTGCAGCAGTCGATGCAACTGTTTGGGGAGAAGACGTGATTGAATTTTGGTATCGATGAGTCTAAAATACATTTTAAAAAGTTTTCTGAAAAATTGTTTTAGCCATTTCTCAAAATCTATCCGGTTCAATTAGGTAAACGTTTCAGGAAGTCTCAGTTCAATGGAGCTCTTTCCAATATCGTAAACTCCAATTAATTCTATTAATCCGTTTAAACGTTTTGATCGATTTAAACACGGACACACGCATGCTTACGCATACACGGACACAAACGTTTTCTCTAGGCTTAAAAATTTCGATTATTCGAAAGACCTATTTGTTTATATGCCGTCTCAGACGGTTACAGAATATCGAAATGTGGATGGATGTAACTAAGCGTTTGGTTGCTTTTTTTTAATTAATTACAATTTTTGAAAATGTTAACATAATAGTTAATATTGATCAACATGATAATCATTTCATACTAAAAGAGAAATAATTTGATTTTTTGGTCATATTAGTTGGTCATATTAGTTCATGGCATGAATTCCACAAAGTATTAATTAATTCCCGCCTACGTAGCTGACCCACATTTAGCTCGGCGTTAGGTGATATCTTGTGTTCCTCACACAGTGGAAGTAAAGCGTGTTTCTTCTTCCATCAGCTGAAATGTTGGTATACCTGGATGAATACACCAGTGTGATATCGGGCATAACGTTGATTTATGTAAATTTATTTAAAAAATATATTTAAATAGGTTTTTAAAGGCAGTTTTAAGTTTTTTCTTTCATTTATTTTATAAATCATAAAGAGATGACCGAATACCACACAACTATCCACCAAAAATTCACAAAATATTTAAAAAAATATTGTCGACATTTTACGACATCTCTCAAACGAAATAACCGATGTCAGTGCAGTTTACAACGTTCAATGTTATTTATTAAGAAGAAGAGCTGGTATGATTTTAGAATTTATCAGTAGAGTAGTTTAAAATTTTTCTACAAATCTCATTTCTCATGCATAAAGGAACCGATTTTGATTCATTTAGCAACGTATGATGTTGTTTCTTAAGGAGAAGAAGGAGAAAGATTTTGGAATTATCGGCAGAGCAGTTTACAAAATGCGAAAAAAAAATATTTGTCCAACGTATCTCTTAAACACATTAACCGATTTTTATATAATTTGCAGAAGTCGGTGCAACTGTTTGAGCAGAAGACCCGATTAAAGTTTGGTATCAATTGACTGAGGAATCTAAAACTAAAAAATAAGTTTTTCTGAAAATTTATTTCAGCTGTTCCTCAAAATCTGTCGGGCTTAAATAGGTCAACGTTTCAGGAAATCTCAGTTAAATGGAGCTCTTTCGAATATCAGAAACTCCGATTCATTCAATTGATCCGTTTAAACGTTATGATCGATTTAAACATGAACACGAACATCCACACGCATATGCACACGATGTAAGTAAGCATAAAATTGTTGTTTTTTTTTAAATTTTTAAAAATGTTAGATAATAAAATAGTAAATATTTATCAACGTGATGATCATTTCATATTAAAAGAGAAATAATTTGATATTTTGGTCATATTAGTTTGAGCATGGCATGAACTCCACAAGGTTAATACCCGCCTACGTAACTGACCCACATTTAGCTCGGCGTTAGGTGATATATTGTGTTCCTCACACAGTGGAAGTAAAGCGTGTTTCTTCTTCCATCAGCTAAATGTTGGTATACCTGCACGAATGCACCAGTGTAATATCGGGCATAATGTTGATGACAAAACCATACTTGGTACAACGTCTGGATGACGAGAAGCAGCAACAGCATATTTTGTAACTATTTTTAGCATAAGTTTCTTCTAGTAAATTTTTGAATACAAATAAACTTGCCATTTCCATAAATTCAAATGTCATTTTCCAGCTTCACCATTTCCAATTTACATTTTCTCAGAATAACCAACGACTTTTTATTTGACAAGAGCATTTTCGAATGTAGAAGCGAGGTGCTAATAGAACTGAGTGCGAGAGGTTTTTGTGTAAAATACCATTATAATGTCATCTCGTAGTACCTATCAATTACGGAATATTTCAAAATCTCTTTTGTATTAATTTAACTTCCAGCCGCAGGCGCGAGTGTGGCGCTGTTATAGAAATCGAGTTTTGTAGAATGGCTTCTTAAAATCTCACGGCGGATTCAGATTCGAGTTGTCAAAATAAAGCTTAGATAATGTAACAACTGCAGAGCCTCGAAATTCGGAATAAATTGTCTATATATAAATAAAATAAAAATAATAGTCTCCAAACATCGTTTTTTATTATTTATCCTTTACATTTCCATATAAATTGCTATATGTTATAAGGACGTAATTAAGTCTTAAGTCAATAGTTAAAGTTCATCGGTCAATCTGCTCGTGTGGGGCAATCGGCACCGTTATCATTTAATTAGATAATCAGGCGCTTACCATTGGAGCATGAATGCTATGAAAGTTGTAAACGTTAAATATTATAATAAAATATAGGGCTATTTTTGTTTTGCTACAGGATTCTTCCTTAATGTTGTCCCAAGTCCGCTTCAGATGATGAGCTCCTTTGATTCATTTTTGTTTCTCTGCAAAAACAAAAATAAGTAAATAATGCTATATGGAGTTTATGGTATAATTTTCCCGAAAATGAAAATAATTTTGACGGTGTAATATTTAAACGGAAGCGTGTGTACGTATTTAGGAAGAAATATTTTTGTGATTACGACTCGCTATCTGTTACGTTTAGAACACGTGCCAAACACTCAATTGCCTTGAACGACCAACTGGATTATACACTACGTATGATCATTGGGCTGTTTTACTGTAACATTAAGAACAGAAATACAACATTTAAAATGAGATATTGTCTTATTTGCTCGATCCAGTATATTAAGCTCCTTATTAATTAGCTGTCAAGGGAACAGAACGTATCCTGGAGGACTTAAGGAACTGCATCTAAATGTCGAGTATCAGTTGACGAGAGAACGACCATCAATCAAGTTTCGAGCTAACAACTGAATATCTACTGAGCTCAGAGCAGCCGCGATGGATATTTCATACTCGCTCAGGGTCTTGTATGCACGAACTTTACTCGTCATCGCGAAAGGAATTCAAGAGATGCATCGATAAGCTTTTACATTGCTTTTTTCCCAATAATACTTCGTTAGGTATTATTGACAAAAGTTAAGGGTCGATCGATCGAAAAGGAATACTCCCCTTATATTAAAATCTGTGTAAGCGGTGACGTTAGATAGATTTTTGACGATTGACAATCTGATTTAAGAAAAGACGTATTTGAACCTTCACAAAATTTTGTGTCATGTCTTTATGCTACAATGATTGCTTTACTGAATCGATTTGGAAATATCTATAACACAAGTTAAAATCGATGAAACTATCAAAACTTACGCTCGCTTTATTTGACGTATCACGACTTGCTCCCGCGTGAATCCAGGCCGCTTTCATCACTGCCAAAGATTTGCATAAATATTAATTGGATTTGATTCACTGAATGTGTGCTTAAAGTCACATTTAATTTGTAAAGTATATTTTTTGCATAATGTTATCTATTTATTATTCTATTATCTATCTATTAAAATACTGTTTAATATAATTAATAGAATTGAATCCATTACTGTAAACTGCTAGCTTTTGTCTCCGACTTCACATACAACACACTCATTGTTCATGTTTATTGATTTTATTCCAATTCCGTTCCTAATGTTGTAAGGTTTTATTCATTATTTTACACTTTTAAGGATTGATTTTTGAATAGTGTTGATATAGATATTTTATTATTTAAAACAAATAATATACAAATACTAAACAATAAATAATAGAGGTCTTAGTAAAGACTAAAATTTTCCTCAAGGTTAATTATACAAGCTAGTGTGATAGGCATTAATAAATTATTTAGAGATTGCTAGAGATCTTTTTTCTTTGTTCGTTGAAGGTCCATTCAAAACCCCTATTCTTGAGAGAAATAGTTGGCGAAATGGCAATGCAAAATCGAGAGGATCGGAATCTAAAGCAGGACCGCAGGATGGGAAATTAAAAAGGGATCGGGGATAGTGAATTATCACCGGGCATATGATTCACAGAGAAGGAATTCATTGTCTGCCAACGTGCGCAAAGCCGCAGGTCCAAGCTAGTTTCGAATAGACAATTTTCGCAGATTTCTCAATGTTAAATTTTCTGCATTTATGGAGTTATTATTATTATTATTATTGCCGTAGATATCTCCCGACTATGTCACTAATTGAATTAGTGAGTCAATAAATGACATGTTTGGAAGTAAAACGTCTCATTTAGTGTTAATGAAGATATTGTTATAATAATAACAATTGTTCTTAAGTCACTACATATTCATTTCAGTGCAATGCATTTAAATACCACATTATGGTCCGTATTTCTAATTAAATAAAAAATATATACTTTGCAGTAATAGAGGTCTTTCCAGTAGTTCTTTTCATCGGTGTTAGTACTAAATTCCTATTTTATGTTCTATTCTATTATTTATCATATTTCTACTTGTAAAATACAAAAAACATTTAGGGAAAGAAACATAAATCTTGTTTGTACTCACTCGAGCTGATTACGAATTTGGAATGAGGAATACTCCTGCAATGTCTGATTCTTGTGAATCCTGCGAAAAAAAAGTTAATGTAGTGCATATTTTAACAAAGTATTTTCATTTAATCTGATCGCCGCAAAGTCACTTACTTAGTATCTTTATGAGGACTCATAGATAGATGTTTGAGACGCTTTCACTCAAAAACTACAAAAAGGATTTTGGCTATGATTTATAAAGACATTAGTGTTTCCTCATGTCCTAGTTCACGAGAACGTAGCAAAGGCAGAACCGATAACTAGATGATAAACATAGAAATGGAAATAGGCGTCAAAAGCGAGATCAGGATTTGTATGGGTGTTTTGTATGGCACGAGGTATGAGACTAAGATTTGCTATTAAAGTCGCTTATTAAATACGTCGAAACATGTCTTTCACACTCGGAGGAGAGAAGTGGAGTTGTATGATGTCTAATAAATTGTATGTATACTCGACTTTTCGTGCCTAAATCATTCATACGATACTATGAAATTTCAAACGTACATGCAAAAGGAAACCTTTCCGGTCACGTCGCTCTAGTATCATGGAAGTGAAGACGTGTGTATAGATATGTATGTATGTTTGTTATTAGCGTTGGACGTCGAAAGGATTGCGATGCTTAAAAAATGTAAGATAAAAATCTAAACGAAATCCGATTGCGTCTTACTGAGAGTTCACGATCCCTCAGTATTGCGTAGATTATATTCTACATAAAAAAAAATAAAGTCGGTGCAGTCGTTTATAATCGTTCGAGACTATCTGTAAATACAAACAAATTGCCAGTGTTTTTAATGTTATCGTAAATAAATGCAACATATCACGTTTTACTTACTCTGAGTCAGGAATGCGTCTGTTTCTAAATGAATTATCCTGAGGTTGGACATCTAACTCCCTGCAATTGAAAAAACACACGTCGATGCATTATATTTTAGAGTGCTGAAAGACATCGCAGTCTTTATGACAGTGAAGTGAAAGGTCCAACGACTTACGTCTCATTGAGAACGAGGCGTGCCGCTGTACCTTCTGAAAAATTTCTTTTCGGCACTCTGTAAGAGAAAAACAAATTTAAAAACCGACAGAAAGGTTTGTAGCACGACACGAGAGTGTTCGTTGCACGCCACGACACAGCTAGCGGCCATAAATACATGTAATAATAAACATTGTATAGTTATAAGAGTGACTGCGGCTCGATTGGGTCTGAAGGTTCTATTGGAATGCAGAGGTCTATGGATTTAAAAGAGCTGCTTCGACAAAGAGAGAGCCCAACTTAATAACCCAAAATAAGAAGGGTGTTCTGGGCAAAAGGGAATTTGCAGATTCTTGCCCTATAAATTTTAATACTCTTAATTGTTAGGAAAGCAGAGAGTACCTTTAATACATTATCGAATAAAGAACTATTTCATTAAGTTAGTTCTAATCTAATGATTAGAAATATTAATAATTTAGATAATTGTATATTCAACCTGGTGCATCGGAATATTTAGGGCAAGAAGAATAAAGAACTGGAAGGTTAGTTGTTCATGGATAGTGCAAATATTTATATATTAACTGTTACGGAGCATTGGCTCAGGAACGGTCAGTTTAACTTTGGCTTTCTTAATCACCAGGTTGCAAGCTCTTTCAGCGGAGAGAATTCATCACATAGCGGTTCCTTAATTCTTTTCCGTATCGATCTAAAATTTAAGGATATAATTATTATCGTGGGCCTCACTACTGAGCGGGTTCTTGTTGAATCCTTACTACGGAAAATGTTCTGTCTAATAACATTAATTTAGAATTTAAATGAGTGAATTGGGAAGACATCATTAAGGCATTTAAGTGGTTGGAATTGAAAAAGGCTGCTGATCTCCATGGTCTACCAGGTGAAATTCTAAAGCCCATTATTTATTGTATTGCACCACATTTAGCGATTGTCTTTAATAACTTTTTAGATGATGGCACGTTTCCTGACCTGATGAAGGAAAGCTAAGTTGTTTCTATATTCAAAGGCGGTAGCAAATCAAACCCCACTTACAATCTGTACGCCCGACGTTAATTAAATTTTTGAAAAGTTGATCCAAATTCTATTACATTTTCATACCAATAATTTAATGTCCAAAAAATAGTTAAATTTCACACGGGGTCACTAAACAATCGATGCTGGTGTTAAGCTTGTTGAAAATATTTTTTTAAGTCTGGGAAGACTCCCGGAATGCGATGGGACTGTTTTGTGATCTCTCCAAGCGACGAAAAAAAAGGTAATATTAAAAAACTGTAAACTCTTTAAATATTATGAAGTATTTCGGTTGTTATATTATAACTTACAAAATAAAGATATTTTCAATTTGAATTTTGAACTTGATGTATGTGCGGATGATAAAAAATATTTCATAATGCGAAATGGAATGGAGCATAACCCGCAATTCCCTCCTCATGAACGTAAGGGAACATACCCATATTACGTGACCGGTTCACGGGTAGGGGGGCCATCAAAATACCACGCTCGATTACGGGGGGGGGCTCAATGCTTCATCATGTAGTTGATTCTCGTGCTTTTTCGGAAATATATTCAAATTATAGCGCGCAGCGTTCAGCACTTTTTTAAATTCACAAATTGCAACACTACGCAAATGTGCCGGGACGTCAGCTAATTCAAAACTGATAGTTTTGTACTCATTTAGAAGTGGGGCGATTATATAGTATTCTATTTGTAGTAAAACGTAAGTACCTGTTACAATATGTTTTAAAATAAGGTTGTTTCTCCTTGATTATCTTAACTTTCTGTTAGAAAAAATATACTTTAATATAATTACTACGTGAAAACTAGGCTGGGTGCCTTAGCATATAATGCGCTTGGTCACCCAAGGAGGGGCGGTGGTTTAAAATTATAAAAAGAATGTCACGTTATTTGGGTAACGTTACTAACCGGACCTCGATCGCTCTCGATTTCGGTCCCCATCACGGACTTAATTTTAAAATAGGTTCCGCTCTTGTCCCAACAATAATCGTGCCCCAGGTTCCGATTTTGATTCGGATCTCGATCGCGATCATTCATCGAATATATGTCCCACGCGTCAACCCACTTAGAGCTTATTCCATCCTCTTCTTTAAACTGACGCTTTAAAAGAAAGGCACTCATAAAACAAAATTTACGTACCATGTTTTCCTTTTGACAGTCGTTGGGTTAAAACTCGTCAAAAGAAAGCCATGAAAGGCCAATTTTATTTTCACTACTAAAAGAATTGTTTTTATATACTATTACTATTGTGTAATATGTACTCAGAATAATGAGTATTAAAGCCTAAGAGTATGGTGGTCAACTTGGCTGCAGCACGAAAATGGGCCGGCTCAAACGGGGAGGTGCTACAGAAAACAGAGGTCGAGATTCCGCTGTTGTGTTTCGCCAAGTGAGTGGAGACTTCCTGTGGTCCGTTTTCCCTCCCATCACCGTACTCCCTCCTCCATTGCCCCACTCCTACCTCCATCAATCCACTTCCCCTCCATCAGATATGCTAATCCTATCTAACCCGGCCAGCTACGGATTCGCGACTCCCCTAAAGTCGTGAGGGTCCATGGGCGGCGGTGACCACCTAATTTTTAATGGCTCGCGAGCTTGTTTGTACCTCATGACTGTTATTAAAAAAATAATATTAGACTATAAGAACTTGTTTATGTTTTATACCGTCGCATTCTTTTGTGCACTAAATGAAATGAATACTCCGTTGAAATCTGTTATCTCTGTCTACCCCTTTAAGAATGAGCACGAGCTTATTGTATGATATCCGCCTAAATAATTTTAAGATTATATTTCTCATTGTCAAAAACTCATTACACTTACTCAGGACTTAGGTGAGCACTGGCGTCCATAGGTGCACTGTAACATAAAGCATTTGATAAGAATTCGTACAATATCATAAGCAAAATGAAATTGATGAAAAATTATACAAGTTGTACAAATTTGTGAATTTCGCTTTGTTTTTGTTAATAACTTTATTTGAAGAACATTTTTGTATATGTGTAGCATCTTGAAAAATTAAAAAAATCTTAGCATGTCAACGCAAATAAAAACAAAATCGATTTATAAAAATTATACTTAATTATTAATACAAATATTTTATAGCACAAATACAGTACAAACTAAAAACTTTGTTCAATTAAATAGAAGGATATTGAAAATAGGACCTCTCTGAATACGCAATGTGCATCACGACCGCAAGAATAATGATCCACTTTAATTTGTCGAAATTCATTTTTGTGTCAACCAGGACTACGACTTGTGTGACTGTCGCCCGCTGTCTGTAAATTTCAGACAGCTTCGCTATTCTTTTATAGGGCTTCGGTGACGTATCAGGATTCCATGCCGTTTTCTACGTAATGAAGGATCCGTTTTTCCTATTGGATCACCGCACGCGCAGCGTTTCCTTTATCCTCAATATCTCCATGACGACAACGATATTACTATGGACGAAATTCTTGTACACTCATAGCAATTATATTACATTTGTGGCTTCGTACAAATCTCAATGGTGAAAATTTTATTCAACTCGTCAATTTATTATTTGATGTTCCTCAGAGTTCAAACAAAAAACTTAAATAATTTAAAAATGTTATACATTGCTCTAGATTAAGGACAATTTTTCATTTCATTACTTCTGACTGCAATCAATTCCTGCTATAACGAGAATTTTTTCAAATCACTTATTCATTACGTTCTAGCAGAAAAATCTTGAACCCCCCCATATATTGTCAAAAACTTATTAAAACAATATAATATTTGCGAGAATACATCACTATTCATGTGATTTATGAAATTTTTTTTCTTAAGCGGTTTTGGGTTTACTTCGTTAAGGAGAAAGGGGAAGGTGCTTTAATACACGGTCGTGTCGTAGCCGTATGCGGTACACCCTTGGAAAAATTATAACATTTGCTGATGACACAGTACTACTTTTTAGTGCAAAACATTGGTCGGAGCTATTTCAGAATGCACAATCAGGACTGAATTCAGTTGTGTGTGGTTAAAAAATAATATCTTAACTCTAAGCCCAGAAAAATCTAAATACATAGTTTTTTCTATTACCAATACACTCATACCCATAAACGAATACAATTTAGTGGCCCACAAATGTAGCGATTTACAAAAAAGTTGCTTATGTCCTAAATTACAGAGAGTGGATGAATATAAATATCTTGGTGTTCTTATCGACTATAGACTTAGCTTTCGACCACACATTGACTTACTTGCAAGTAGAATTCGCAAGCTTATTTACATTTTTAAATCACTGAGGCACATAGCTGATTTTCCGACTCTTAAAACTGTCTACTACTCTCTTTGTCAATCCCTTATACTTTATGGTATCACTTATTGGGGCGGCGCATGTAAAACCAGTATTATAAACTTGGAACGGGCTCAAAGATTAGTACTGAAGGTTAGTTCTTTTCTTCCTTTTAGATATCCCACCTTAGAACTGTACAAAATCTGGAAAGTCCTAACAGTCCGTCAACTATTTATTCTGAATACAATTCTTAAAGAGCACTCGGTGCTCACGTTCGATGCATCACTCGTAGATTTAAAACGTGGAAATGTGTGCCCACTAAACAGGACTTCGACTACATTTGCACGTTTCTATGAGTTTTTGGCACCGTATCTATATAACAAATTGAATAAATCCCTGTCAATATATGCCTTAACGAAATTTGAGTGTAAACATAGAATCAATCAGTTTTTATTGAAGCAAAACTATGATGATACTGAGGCTCCTTTAAACATCATAACATGAAATTTAGGAATACTATTTTTTACATTTTAAATATATTTTATTATTATTGTTTTCATATCATTCATTTACATATTTTATTGTTTTCGTCAAATGGCAAGTCGCTTGAGAATTGTTGCTTCTGTTTATATTTTTGATGTGTTCTACTCTGAATGAACATTCATAACATGCAGTACATACACTTTTTCTATACATTCATAATAAATACGTAACCGTGATGATCAAGGGTGGGTGCCTGGAAACCTATAACATAAGTTGAGCTTAGTTTGGGTTCCAGTCCCCAACAGTAATTCCTAATGTTCATATAATGAATGGTACATATAAATGCAACATAATTAAGATTTACAAAATTAATGTATAAAAATTATTAAAATAATCAAATCACCTACCAATTAATATCAATTAATCAATGAAATAACTTAACCACTATACCTTAATACCTATACCAAATAAACTTATCATCAACTCATAGCTATCCAATTCAATCATGGATACTTTACCTAATCATCTAAATCAAATTAAGCAAATATTACGCCTAATTCAATTCATAGAGTCAATCAGAATCATATCCAATCATATCTCTCATGATATTAATAATAAAGTCTCTTTATATAAAGATGTGAACAGAACATTATAACACAATGCGTGTAGTGAAATATAAGTTTACAATAAAATGTTAATTTTAACATTTTCGGACAGCCAAATCGGGGCCATTTCTTATAGTACATGACGTACTGTGTACGTTCCTTTTTATTTTATGAATGGTCTAGCGTTGCTTTTAGACAACGATACATGTCCATGACAATTTATGTGGTTCAAAGCTAAGCCGAAATAAAGACGAGCGAAACCAAAGAATCTTTCATTTTTATTAATATTTTTAACGGTACAAACTCACCCAAGGAACGACTTACATTGCATTTCTAAAAACTCGAACTATATTTTGGTATTTTTTGTAGACCTAAGGATCCGTCTCTGCATTTTGTAAAATATTTGAAGTAACTGCATCGTTGCTAGGCATGTCATTGATTTCCAACAAATGGCGTTACATAAATGAGGTGCATAGGTAAATTTTATAAATTATTATTATATTATGTATCTCTAAACACTAACTGTTGGGAGTGAACACAATCACATTCCCACGGCGAACTGATAAGTCGCCGAGCACAGCCCGGGGCCTTATTACCTAAAAGAAATCGATTTCTGATTTCGCAGGATTTTAAATTTGTTTTACTAATTCCCAAGTTGATATTTCGAAATACTAATTGTCTTTCTATTTACAGTATTGCCTCTGCAATGAAATCACTAAATTATCATAATGAAATTTAATCGCATATTTGAATTCAAAAACCGTTAGGGATCGCGATTTCGCAATTATTCGAGAATTATCTCAAACCGAAGACTGGTCTATAGCGATTCTCAAGCGATTTACAATCGATTTTCCGTCATTCGTATTTTATACAAAGTGAATAATTTTTTTATGTAAATCGTTAGATTAAACAAAATCTTTACACATTTATCGAGGACCTAAAATTTACAATAATATGGTATAATTGGACTGATCTGATGATGGAGCCAGAAGGTAGGCACAGGAATTCCAAATGGAATAACATATCCTAGACGTGTTTGAGCTTGTTAGAGTTGTCTTGAGATGTACTCTCACCATGAGTGATTTTCAGGGTCTGATGATGGAGACGGAAGGTAAGCACTAGCACTCCATAATAGAACAACGTAGTCTAGACTTATTTGGGCTTAATGGAATTTTTAAATGGACTTTGACCATAATTGGCTTTCAGGGTCTGATGATGGAGCCAGAAGGTAAACACAGGAATTCCATAATGAAACAACGTATCCTGGCCGTGTTTGGTCTTGTAGAAATCGTCTTGAGATGTATTTTGACCATGAACGATTTTCAGGGTCTGATGATGCAGCTGGAAGGTAAGCACTAGTACTCTATAATAGGACAACATATCCAAGCGGTGTTTGCGGTTGTTGGAATTGTCTTGGAATGCACTTTAACCGTGATTGGTTTCCAGGGTCTGATGATGGAACCGGAAGGTAGACGCTAGTACTTCATAATGAAACAACGCAACCCAGCCATGTTTGGACTTGTTGATTTCTCGTGGAATACACTTTGACCATGATTATTTCAGGGTCTGATAACGGAGCTGGAAGTTTGGAAGCTCCATCGTCAGACCCTGAAAGTCAATCGTGGTCAAAATCCATTTCAGGCCATTCCAACAAGCCCAAATATGGTTAGGATATATTGTTCCGTTATGATATGTTAATTCCGGTACCAACCGTCGGGCTCCATCATCAGACCCTGAAAGCCACTATGGCCAAAGTCCACTTAAAATTCTATTAAGAACACATACGACTAAGTTACGTTGTTCTATTATGGAGTACTAGTGCTTACCTTCCGGCTCCATCATCAGACCCTGAAAATCACTCATGGTGGAGAGTACATCTCAAGAGAACTCTAACAAGCTCAAATACGACTAGATATGTTATTCTGTTATAGTGTTCCTGTGCCTACCTTCTGCTCATTCATCAGATCAGTTCAATTATACCATATTATTGTACAGCTATCGGTCCTCGATAATTACGCAAAGTTTAAATTTAATCTGACTTTTAAAGTCACTCAAAATTGCGTATAAGAATAACATTTTTATACCTAACAATTTCGACTCACAAATCGATTCCTGGAATCGCAATCGATTTCTACTTATACGTAATAAGGCCCCTTCTGGGTATCGATTAACAGAGGGTGGAAACATCAGGAAGAAGCTGAGAGACGGCTAAAGACGGCAAAAATGGGTAGCGAAAAAAGACATAGCTCTATGGAAGGAATATAATAAATAATCCGCATAATATAATAACTCTTGTACGAGGTTGGTCAACACCCGACTAGGATCGGCGGAGGAGGAGATGTTATCAAAAGTAAAATAAAATAAGTGTCAAGCAACAAGGCTTTATGTTCTTTCTATCAGTAACCTGTGGGAACCTATAGAAGTACCCTCCCCGAATCCCCTGAGGCTTTAGCTTTATTCAGGGTGTTCGCATAGCTACGACACGACCGTGTATTAGCACCTTCCCCTTTCTCCATAACGAAGTAAACCCAAAACCGCTTAAGAAAATTTCATAAATCACATGAATAGTGATATTCTCGCAAATATTCTATTGTTTTAATGTTTTTGACAATATATGTTCAAGATTATTTCTAGAACGTAATGAATAAGTGATTTGAAAAATTCTCGTTATAGCAGGAATTGATTGCAGTCAGAAGTAATGAAATGAAAAATGTCCTTAATCTAGAGCAATGTATAACATTTTTAAATTATTTAAGTTTTTGTTTGAACTCTGAGGAACATCAAATAATAAATTGACGAGTTGAATAAAATTTTCACCATTGAGATTTGTACGAAGCAACAAATGTATTATATAATTACAAGAATTTCGTCCATAGTAATATCGTTGTCGTCATGGAGATATTAAGGATAAAGGAAAAGGCGCGTGCGGTGATCCAATAGGAAAACGGGTCCCCATTACGTAGACAACGGCATGGAATCCTGATACGTCACCGAAGCCCTATAGAATAGCGACGCTGTCTGAAATTTACAGACAGCGGGCGACAGTCACACAAGTCGTAGTCCTGGTTGACACAAAATGAATTTCGACAAATTAAAGTGGATCATTATTCTGCGGTCGTGATGCACATTGCATATTCAGAGAGGTCTATTTTCAATATCCTTCTATTTAATTGAACAAAGTTTTTAGTTTGTACTGTATTTGTACTATAAAATATTTGTATTAATAATTAAGTATAATTTTATAAATCGATTTTGTTTTTATTTGCGTTGACATGCTAAGATTTTTTAATTTTTCAAGATGCTATTACATACAAAATGTTCTTCAAATAAAGTTATTAACAAAAACAAAGGAAATTCACAAATTTGTACAACTTGTATAATTTTTCATCAATTTCATTTTGCTTATGATATTGTTAAATTTTTATCAAATGCTTTATGTTACAGTGCACCTATGGACGCCAGTGCTCACCTAAGTCCTGAGTAAGTGTAATGAGTTTTGACAATGAGAAATATAATCTTAAAATTATTTAGGTGATATCATACAATAAGCTCGTGCTCATTCTTAAAGGGTAGACAGAGATAACAGATTTCAACGGAGTATTCATTTCATTTAGTGCACAAAAGAACGCGACGGTATAAAACATAAACAAGTTCTTATAGTCTAATATTATTTTTTTAATAACAGTCATGAGATACAAACAAGCTCGCGAGCCATTAAAAATTAGGTGGTCACCGCCGCCCATGGACCCTCACGACTTTAGGGGAGTCGCGAATCCGTAGCTGGCCGGGTTAGATAGGATTAGCATATCTGATGGAGGGGAAGTGGATTGATGGAGGTAGGAGTGGGGCAATGGAGGAGGGAGTACGGTGATGGGAGGGAAAACGGGCCACAGGAAGTCTCCACTCACTTGGCGAAACACAACAGCGGAATCTCGACCTCTGTTTTGATCGCGATCGAGATCCGAATCAAAATCGGAACCTGGGGCACGATTATTGTTGGGACAAGAACGGAACCGATTTTAAAATTAAGTCCGTGATGGGGACCGAAATTGAGAGAGCGATCGAGGTTCGGATCGAGAACAGGACTGGGCTAGGGACCGCGACACAGACAGAGATCACGCGATCTGAAAGGCGATTGAATCTAGGGAACATACCCAAATAACGTGACATTCATTTTATAATTTTTAAACCCCCACCTCCCCCTCTTTGGGCGACCAAGCGCAGTATATGCTAAGACCCCCCCCCCACTCCCTAGTTTTCACGTAGTAATTTATATATTTTTTTCTAACAGAAAATTAAGATAATCAAGGAGAAACAACTTTATTTTAAAACATATTGTAACAGGTACTTACGTTTTACTACAAATAGAAAGCCATACTGAGACGATGAAAGGAGACTTTTCATTTCTAAATAATTTATTAATCTATTATTCATTAAGCGTTCCAAAATTTTAGAGATAGCAGGAAGTATAGAGATGAGTCGATAATTATTTACCGCACCCTTATCGCCATCTTTAAAAATTGGATGTATTATAGATTTCTTAAAAGCCATTGGAAATACAACTGTTGAAAGTGACAAATTACAAATATGAGTAATTGGTGGAACTACAAGGTATTTATTTTGAATGAATAAATTTGAAGAAATATTATCCCAACCAGCTGGGCAGTCACGTTTAAGGCTCATTATGAGTAATTCTATTTCTTCGTGGTCTGTAGGCAATAAAGCCATCGATTGGGATTGTGGTAGGTTGATTGGAGTGTTAAATTTTGGGACAGTATAGTTCGAAATAAGTTTCTCCGCTAGGTGTTTTCCTGTGGGCAAAGAAATGGTTAACGTCATCGATACTTTGGTCATCATTTATTAATTCTATTGCTGTATTGTTAGGTTTAAGTCTGGATGTGACACGATTAATTACCTCCCAGAGGTTTTTATTATCCGGAGTTGCCTGCTTTAATTCATTTTTTTCAAATTCTTGTTTAACTTTTTTAAGAATACGATTACAAAAATTTCTGTATCTAATATAAGTAGTACGGAGGATATGATCATCAGGTGAGGGTTTGCATTTTTGGTTATCTCTATTTTTATGCATATCAACACACCCGGGGTAATCCATGGCTTAATAATATGCTTTCTTTTAGAGTATTTTATTGTTTCAGTGTTGTGTGAAATAACTTTTTGCAGTAAGGATATGAACATTGTGGTAGCTATATTGGGATCATTTTCTTTGTATGTAGGGCTAAAGTCGATAGTTTTCATCTCTTTAGAAAGAACTTTTAAATTAACATGAGTAATAAATAATACAGGGCTTATGTACAGAAGAGGAGCAGTATTTGAGACAAAGAATTACTGAATAGTGATCAGTTAATGTTGTCTGAGCAACTAAAACTTTTGAGGTTAGTTTAGATTTGATCATAATGTGATCTAGACATGTATTTCCACGAGTAGGCAATTTGTGTGCTGGAAGAAGTCCAGGAAAGGCGAGTAGATCCAAATAATAAGAGTAATTTCTGTCGCTAGTATTATGACTTATGTCTATATTTATATCACCGCAAATTATGATATTAGTAAAGGAAGATGAACTAGCTAATAATTCGTTTAAAGAGCATAAAAATGATGATACATTTGAGCGAGCGGGCGGTCGATAAATGGAAATAATAAGTGTATGTTTGTCAATTTTTATTGTTAGACAATTTGCGTTGAAAATTTGTGGCTCCTCAACTAAACAATTAATTGAGTTTTTAATAAACATGACCACACCTTCATTTTGGGTAAGATTATGTGTAGTCGCATATTGATTAAAACCATCTAATTTTGGAATATTGGTTACAGTAGTTATCCAGCATTGCGTTAGAACCAAAATGTCCCAGTCTATTTGAGATCGTTGTATGCATGTTAAAAAATCTAGAAAATTATGATTTATGCTACGAATATTCTGGCTTAGTGTTTTAAGGTTTTTGTTTGGCTCTTGGATTAAGGCAGCGCATTGATCTAAGTCACAAAGCATTGATTCAGAGACAGACAATGCGTCAATATCGCTAGCTAGGTTATCGAATATAATGATAAATTGTTATTAACCAAAAGCAATATAAATGTCCGATATATAAATTAATAGTTACCAGTAAATATGGTCTCAAATATGATTTTCTTGTGTTAATGATACTTATGTACATGCGTGTTTTTTGTAATTTGTATAACATATAAGTGTACAGCAACAAATATCCAATTAAGAGATCCGAACAAGACTAAAGTTAAGACAATATTTGTAAAAAAGTAATAACATGCAATTTGTAAAAGATAATTAATTAATACTAACACCATAAAAGACTTTTACAAAAAAGAGGTAATGTTTTATAAAAGCAGTATGATATAATATAAAGGGCACAATATATAGATTTACTAGTCATATTTTATTATTATTACGTAAGTTGATGAGCTCGTTTTCACTGTTTATATGTAAGGGTGGACAACCCTCCTTTTTACGGATGAATACTTGTCCGTTGTAGGTCCAGCAGTGAGCATATTTGTATTCTTTAGACAGTTCACGTGCCATATAAAATAGTTGAGAGTTCATACGGATCAGGTGTTCTGCTATAACTACGTGTTTGGCAGGCCCGTCAACGACGAGATGTGAACCATTTAAATTGTTTGAGCTATTTTTTTATTAAAATCCCTCGATAATTTTATCATACTCTCCTTCATTGAAACTGTAGTCAATTAAACAATAATAGGGCCCGGCCTCGTCGCATTCGAGTACTTACTTTTCACTCGATAAATGGACTTTATGTCTAATTCATTTATTGGGCACTGGATAATGTTTCCCATTTTCTTAGTAATTTCACACAAATTCTGCTTATTTTCTGAGGGGGTGATTGAGACGTTGCGAATTTCAACACTTGTTGTTCTTGAATTTTGTTCTAATAACTCAACTTTATTTTTGAGAGTTTTTAAGTAATATTTGCATGTAGTTAATTCGTCCTGGGTGGCTTTTATTTTCCGTGCCTTTTCATCATACTTATGTGAAACAAATTCTATACATTTTGTGAATTTCACTGTTTTGGGATTTAATTTCAGTAATAGCCGAGTTCAAAGAATCAAATTTCATGTCATGTTCGAGTTTAAGATTTGTTATCATATTCTTTATTTCCTTCATAAACAAAGGAAGCTGTTCCGACCTTTCGTCACTGCCTTCTTTCGACGTTGCGTTACGTTAGTAGATTCGTTTTCCGAAACGGCCGACAAGGCATTATTTACAGGTGTGGTTGGAGGTGTACGCTTTTTCATTGTAAAATGAATTAATGGGTAGCCACTTCCACACAAACAAACACACGAATTTGTTTAGTTAGTGAATCGACAACGGCACTCGATAGTTCGTGTTGTAGTATTAGATTAGTCCGGTAGATGGAGCGATAATGATGTCAATGCGTAGTGAATGCACTTTGTTGTTCTAATGTATATCGGCACGCGGCGCCCCAACGGAGTGCACAATTAAATAATAAGTTTTGAGGTTAGATAGATAATTGGACACAAAATTCAAGAAATACGTACCTTAATTAGGTTTATTTTGGTTAATGAATTTGAATAAAGCTAATATGAAGGTTATGCACTACAATTTAAATAACTATTTAGATGTATATAAATACGAAAACTATTTTATGTTTTTATTCAATGTCGCACCGAACAAAGATACGTGCACTTGTACTAACAGCGCAAGGGTGAATGCTAGTAGTGGGCGATATACATCGATATTTAAAAAAATATTGATGTACATACGCAATATATCCGCTTCAATCCGATATTATCGAATCATCTAGTATCGAATGTAATATAGATATATTTTATCCGATATAACAAATATCGTGTCACATTCCATTTTCTTTCTTTTTATCTACTTATTCACAGCCGCACAGGTTTTTACAGGCCAGAAAAGCAGATTGCAAGCCAAAAGGGTAAATAAAATTTTGTTTTTGCGAGGTTTGGAGAAAAAGTACTGGGATTTATGATGCTAAACATGACTTTTGGGTCGTATGACCTTGTCTACTTTTTCGTATGATTTATAAATAAAGTTGATTTGTTGCTTCTCTCTAAATGTTTTACCCCATATTAACCTGATCCCTATTTAATGTTATAGATAGATAGACTATTTAATATCATAGATAGTAGATTATAGATAGACTGGTTAAATACAAGTAATTACTTACGCTACGATATTTTTAATATATCGATATATTTGTTCGATATACCTTAAAATATCGATAGAACATTACGATATATTATGTCGAAAAAATATCGATATTTTTTTAAATGAACATCCCTAGTGAATGCGCTGTTAGTAAAAGTGCGCGAAGAACAAATCGCAATGCGAGCGCTTTGCGCCAGCGTCTCTACGAAAAACAAAGAGAAAGTGGCGTTCGTTCTCACAAAAAAATTAAAAGAAACAATTCGGCTCATGCTCCGAGTTCACGGGCAGACCCCGGCGGGTCGCGAGCGAGAATCAATTGAATTAATTTTAATTTATTTATTTTCTTTAATTTAATTTTATTTTGGTAAAAGGTAAAAGAAAAAGGAGGACAGAGGATACAAGTTGAACCATAATGAATAAGCTCTAGCTCGGTGTTTTCTTTTCTAATACCGTATGGATAAATTCAAGAGAAAAAGCTAGTATAATTTCACACTTTCTGCTGAGCATTTATTTATAGTGTTATGTTTTTCACATAATTAATAATTTATGACGTACAATATCAATCTGATTGGTTCTATCTGAAGTAAAAAAGTTTGCGAGCTCGCAATGATGGCCTGATAGTAATCTGACACAGTTAATCAAATCGAAGTACAAAATGTGTACAATGGCGATATTAAAACCGATATCCTTAATTGCGGTTACTAGCTTTACGATGTATAAAGTGTGTTTCATGTTCACTTACCCAATAGCAACTTACTAGTATGTCGGCAATGATTTCGTGACATGTATACGTTCTGACGTATGAAAAACGTCACTGGAGTCGTTTTCTTGTTTTGTTAAATGACGCGCGTATTTGGTTTATCATTCAAGCATACAATAAATTGTTTTCCTAAAAACTTACAATTAAATTATTGCATAGCAGTAGATATTCGACCGACCTGCACTCGTTAGGTACAATCTTTTAGCATTAATTAATAATTTTGTACCAATAAAAACTAGTTCTTGTTTTGAAAGAGAAGTAAATATAGACAAATAAATTAAAAGTTAAGAATAAAAAGTGACAGATGTATGTACAGCACTAAAGGGTAGGTGATTTCAAATTTTCTTCGGAAATTAAATAAAGTCATATTATTTCTTAAAACAAATGTTTGCGAAATTTCTATTTGTAATAATTGTTGTGTGATACGCCGCGTGGTCATGTTAAATACGCACAGAGGCCTTTTTAGTCAGAATTTCAGAAATCTCTGCTGTTTTTGATAAAAGAAGCTATACCTGTAAGTCGTAACGTGCTTCAGCGTAGAATAAATCAAATCGTATAAAAACGTATCCTTGTAAATTAAGTCGCAACAGACTATTTATGTTAAACCTGTTATGTACCAAAACTAATATATTCCTTTTTCGTAAATATATCGTACACGCTTTTTTTCTCTCCTCTGTCGAATTTATGTATCATAAATCGGCACAACGAACCCATCTCGAACAACGCTTAGAAAGAGAAAGGTGACCGTGACCAACGGCTTGCAACGATACGCATTCCTCTCTCAAGCTCTAAATATGTGATACTTTAATTGTTCAGTTCTCTCGGAGCGATTCTCCAACTTCTTGCTTCCTCTTGCTTCTTGAGTGACCGCGGTTGGTGACCGACCTGTCGTCGCTTATTCTTCAGAGTTTCTTTAAAACTCAGTAAATCAAATAAAAAATATTACTCGTGAACAAGTACTCGCCAAAATGCTAGCCAAAAGTTCATAACATTCTTGGAGCTTTTAACTTTTTTTGTAATCATGATAAATCATAGCGTCAAACTGAGTTCCTTTACTGCAAATAAACTCCCGCCAGATAGTCGCAAAGATAATCAATTTAAAGAAAAAGTAACTAAATACCAATATCAAATTATTGAGTAGAGTGTCTAATTACTTTTGGCATACGCCTCGTATGTATGTCTCTCTCGTGAGTAATTTTCATAGGTATGTATGTATGTATGTATGTAGGTTTGTAATTTTCATTTGAATTCTGAACCGTGAGGTAGTGACAGCCGTTGGCTAGTAACAGTAAAACAATTACTACGTCATTATTGTGAGTCGGCGGTAGCGGCGCGCGTTCGCCGAACGCCTCTTAATCTGAGGTCGCACACCGCAAGTGCTGCCCGTTCAAAGGCTGACGACACACGCATGCGCCGACACCCACTGCAGTATACTGTTGGTAGGTTTGTATCGATAAACCAGTCAAAAGCTAACTGCCGCCATTAATTGGCATACATTACCCACGACAAGGGCATCTTCTGGTTAATGATTAAAGAGAACGCCACCTAGAAATTAGAGAAAAATTTTAAGGTCTCTATGAACGTCGTAAGGGTATAAAATTGGCCAGATTACTTCACAAGAACTGTGTTTACATTTTCAAAGATAAATGTATATGAATGTGTCCCAGCTTTATTTATAACGCATATGTAACGCGTACATAAGACTAGAAGAATACTCACACTATCAAAATTATTTGTGAATTTAAAATTATTATACTAAATATTTGTAATCTTCTGTGATATATTAGAAAAGAAGAAATCAAGATAATTTGTAATTTGACAATTTTTTATGTATATAACCCGGGTATATTGTAATTTTACTGAACTATTTGTGAGGTTTTAAGAGGTCTTCATATTTACGAACATGGTTTGCAATTTGTTTTATGTAAGATTACATAAAAATTATAATCCTTGTTTTTTTACGCACGTAAGAAGATATACTTCTTTGGTGTAAAAAAAATTATCCCAAAAATTCCGTCCTGCGTGCCATTTTTCTACGATTGTAAAAACAAATATTTAAATTAATTAATTATTCTATATATCTGTATAAATATTCAATTCACAAACCATAAACAAAAAACCATTGGATTGAAATATTTCTTAAATAGTAATGTTATAATAATAAGAATAATGTAAAATGTAAACACATTAAAATAATAAATACCGTCAATAAACCTCAAATCTACGAAAGTAATTTCAAAAATTGTTTTTAATTGCATGAAAATAATTGATTACAATAAAATAAAAGAATGGGAGTGGGATATTCAATACGATTGATAAAATTCAATTACAATCAGAAAAACTAAATAAATTAATGTTTATTTTCTTATACAAAGTGTAATATCAATTTTACTAATGCTTAGTGACAGGAAACTTAACATGAAATGAAAAATAAAGGAAGGATGTAATGTGGGGGCGTCGTAAAGACGCAGACGATACTTATAAGGGAGTAAAGTAAAAACCTATACATAAAATGGATATGTACTTTTTATAAGAAAGTAAATATTAATTTATTAAATTTTTAAAATTTAAATTAAACTTCATCAACCATATTCTTTTTATTATTTACTAGTTG
The DNA here is from genome assembly GCA_005406025.1 of Eumeta japonica. Taxonomy (NCBI): domain Eukaryota; kingdom Metazoa; phylum Arthropoda; class Insecta; order Lepidoptera; family Psychidae; genus Eumeta; species Eumeta japonica. Next base: position 196,684 of record BGZK01000877.1, read on the forward strand.
CGCCCCGCGGTTTCATCGCGTGGTGATGGAAAATTGTGATAATGATGATAGAAAACGTTTTATTTTATTGTCCGTTTCAATTTTTGTCAATATTTTTCTATTATTTTGCAATTCGGGACGGAGACATATCCAACAAGTTAAAAATGAAAATAGGTCCAGCTATTCTTCAGTTATAAGTGTTTGAACAATTGTATTGTGTAATGTATGTAAATTGGAACTAAGTATTTTATATGATGATCTCACTAATATGTATTATAAGTATTATAAAGGCTATAGTGTGTAAGGATAGATAGGTGCGGAAGTATATGATGATTGATGGTAATGCAAAAGTTATTGGTGGCTACTGCAATATAAACTATGTTAAACGATTAATTTTTTTCTGTATAAACATGCAGATTTTGTGATTTAGAAACGCGTGAGCAAACCACATAGAGCTGGCCGTGGTAAAAAAATGACGTGCTCGAATGAAAACCAGCTACCTTTATGGTCTGACCCTGCCGCCGAACCGCACCATAACATCGCGCACTCGCTTGTCTATCGTCATAACTACTTAAGTATTTGTCCAAATGATGTAGTGTAAAAGACAAAGTTTATCTACCTTAAACACCAGATGCGATAAAAGTATTTATTTTGATATAAAGATCAATTTGTTGCTACCAAATGTGCGTTAGAAATAAATTAAAAATTGTTATTCTATTTATGGTTCACTATTTTGGCAATAATGGCTTACACGTAAAAGATAGATGTATGCTGTCGCGGGCTTTTTTGTAGGACTATTTAAGATAAACATTTCTATTATGCATTATATACGTGTAATTCCAACGGTTTTTACGGCGTACGCCAGAATAGCTCGCAGGTGACAGATTTTTTTCCTACTTACTTGACACTTATCGTTATATTTTGGATAATTCACACCATATCTTTATAAATTATAGCCTGTGTGTTATTCTGATGTGTAAGCTATATATTATTCCACAGTGTCATCTAAATCCATTTAGTAGTTTTTGCGTGAAAGAGCAACAAACATCCATCCATCCATCCATCCATACTTACAAACTTTCGCGTTTAAAATATTGGTATAGATGTCTAACTAATTATTTGTATGCAATTAGAAACGATTATTCATAAGTACGTTTATATGTTTGTAATTAATTGTCGGTATGTATTATCTCTATTTGTTTACATTTTAATTATTATTCAAGAAATAGTTCATTCTAATTATTTTGGTATATGAATTATTCGATAGCTGCACCCCACTAAGAATGATTGACAGTGGACAATGAATTGGAATCTGAACTGCTTTTCTACTCTTGTCCAAAAATAAAGTATATGGGATTCCTGGTCGCTTTTATCAACCAGGCCTAATCTGCATGTAAAGGAGCTATATGAATTACAAAATAATAATTGTCAAATGAAATAAATTTTTCAAAAACAATTTAAAAACCGTTTTCAAAAACCTATTTAATTATTTTTGAACAGACTTCAAAAACCAATAATTAGTTGTTTTTGGAGTCTGTTCCAGCTAAAGGTGAATCAAACACAGTTGTGTCTCTTTTGGACTCGATATTTAACGTTTCATATTCATGTTCATAGTACATTAAATGTTCTTTTGCCTTGCTTTAGCTTGAACTTGCTCCAAAAACAAATGACTTAAAGAAATTTATTTAAACAAAATATTTAAATAGGTTTGTAAAGGCAGTTTTAAGTTTTTTCTTTCATTTATTTTATAAATCATAAAGAGATGACCGAATACCACATAAGTATCCATCAAGAATTCACAAAATATTTAAAAAAATATTGTCGAGATTTTACGACATCTCTTAAAGGAAATAACCGATGTCAGTGCAGTTTACAAAGTTTAATGTTATTTATTAAGAAGGAGAGCTGGTATGATTTTAGAATTTATCAGTAGAGTAGTTTAAAATTTTTCTACAAATCTCATTTCTCATGCACAAATGAACCGATTTTGATTCATTTAGCAACGATTGATGTTGTTTCCTAAGGAGAACAAGTAGAAAGATTTTGGAATTATCGGCAGAGCAGTTTACAAAATGTGGTAAAAATATTTGTCCAACGGTATCTCTTAAACACATTATTTTTATATAGTTTTTTATATAGTTTGCAGCAGTCGGTGCAACTGTTTGAGGAGAAGACTCGATTAAAGTTTGGTATCAATCGACTGATGAATCTAAAACTAAAAATAAGTTTTTCTGAAAATTTGTTTCAGCTGTTCCTCAAAATCTATCGGGCTTAATTAGGTCAACGTGTCAATAAGTCTCATTTGAATGGAGCTCTTTCGAATATCGTAAACTCCGATTCATTCAATTAATCCATTTAAATGTTTTGATCGAATTAAATATGAACACGAACATCCGCAGGCGCATGCACACGCTCATGTGCATGCACACGAACACACGCATGCAAACGTGTTCTCTAGGGTTGAAAATTTTGATTTTTCGAAAGACCTATTTGATTATATGACGTCTCTGACGGTTAAGGAATATCAAAATATCGATGCGTGTAAGTAGACATAAAAGTGTTGTTTTTTAAATTTACTTACAATTTTTAAAAATGTTAGATAATAAAATAGTAAATATTTATCAACGTGATGATCATTTCAAATTAAAAGAGAAATAATTTGATATTTTGGTCATATTAGTTTGAGCATGGCATGAACTCCACAAGGTATTAATTAATTCCCGCCTACGTAACTGACCCACATTTAGCTCGGCATTAGGTGATATTTTGTATTCCTCATACAGTGGAAGTAAAGCGTGTTTCTTCTTCCATCAGCTAAATATTGGTATACCTGCACGAATGCACCAGTGTAATATCGGGCATAATGTTGATGACAAAACCATACTTGGTACAACGTCTGGATGACGAGAAGCAGCAACAGCATATTTTGTAACTATTTTTAGCATAAGTTTCTTCTAGCAAATTATTGAACACAAATAAACTTGCTATTTCCATAAATTCAAATGTCATTTTCCAGCTTCACCATTTCCAATTTACATTTTCTCACAATAACCAACGATTTTTTATTTGACAAGAGCATTTTCGAATGTAGAAGCGAGGCGCTAATAGAACTGAGTGCGAGAGGTTTTGTGTAAAATACTGTACCATTATAATGTCATCTCGTAGTACCATTACGGAAAATTTCAAAATCAATTTGCATTAATCCAACTCCACGTAGGGCGAGTGTGGCGCTGTTATAGAAATCGAGTTATGTAGAATGGCTTTAAAATCTTCACACGGCGGATTCAGATTCGAGTTGTCAAAATAAAGCTTAGATAATGTAACAACTGCAGAGCCTCGAAATTCGAATAAATTGTCTATATATAAATAAATAAAAGTAGCCATAGTCTCCAAACATCGTTTTTATTATTTATCCTTTGTTTCCATATAAATTAATATGTTATAAGGACGTAATTAAGTCTTAAGTCAATAGTTAAAGTTCATTAGTCAATCTGCTGGGCAATCGACACCGTTATCATTTAATTAGATAATCAGGCGCTTACCATTGGAGCATGAATGCTATGAAAGTTGTAAACGTTAAATATTATAATAAAATATAGGGCTATTTTTGTTTTGGTACAGGATTCTTCCTTAATGTTGTCCCAAGTCCGCTTCAGATGATGAGTTCCTTTGATTAATTTCTGTTTCTCTGCAAAACAAAAATAAGTAAATAATGCTATATGGAGTTTATGGTATAATTTTCCCGAAAATGAAAATAGTTTTGACGGTGTAATATTTAAATGGAAGCGTGTGTACGTATGTAGGAAGAAATATTTTTGTGATTACGACTCGCTATCTGTTACGTTTAGAACACGTGCCAAAAACTCAATTGCCTTAAACGACCAACTGGATTAGACACTTCACGTATGACCATTGGGCTGTTTTACTGTAACATTAAGAACAGAAATACAACATTTAAAAATTAGCTATTGTCTTATTTGCTCGATCCAGTACATTGAGCTCCTTATTAATTAGATGTCAAGGGAACAGAACTTATCCCGGAGTACTCAGGGAACTGCATCTAAATGTCGAGTATCAGTCGACGAGACAACGACCATCAATCAAGTTTCGAGCTAACAACTGAATATCTACTGAGCTCAGAGCAGCGGCGATGGATATTTCATACTCGCTCAGGGTCTCGCATGCACGAGCTTTACTCGTCATCGCGAAAGGAATTCACGAGATGCATCGATAAGCTTTACATTGCTTTTTTGCCAATAATACTTCGTTAGGTATTATTGACAAAAGTCAAAGGGTCGATCGATCAAAAAGGAATACTCCCCTTATATTAAAATCTGTGTAAGCGGTGACGTTAGATAGATTTTTGACGATTGACAATCTGATTTAAGAAAAGACGTATTTGAACCTTCACAAAATTTTGTGTCATGTCTTTATGCTACAATGATAGCTTTACTGAATCGATTTGGAAATATCTATAACACAAGTTAAAATCGATGAAACTATCAAAACTTACGCTCGCTTTATTTGACGTATCACGACTTGCTCCCGCGTGAATCCAGGCCGCTTTCATCACTGCCAAAGATTTGCATAAATATTAATTGGATTTGATTCACTGAATGTGTGCTTAAAGTCACATTTAATTTGTAAAGTATATTTTTTGCATAATGTTATCTATTTATTATTCTATTATCTATCTATTACAATACTGTTTAATATAATTAGTAGAATTGAATCCATTACTGTAAACTGCTAGCTTTTGTCTGCGACTTCACATACAACACACTCATTGTTCATGTTTATTGATTATATTCCAATTCCGTTCCTAATGTTGTAAGGTTTTATTCATTATTTTACACTTTTAAGGATTGATTTTTGAATAGTGTTGATATAGATATTTTATTATTTAAAACAAATAATATACAAATACTAAACAATAAATAATAGAGAACTTAGTAAAGACTAAAATTTTCCTCAAGGTTAATTATACAAGCTAGTGTGATAGACATTAATAAATTATTTAGAGATTGCTAGAGATCTTTTTTCTTTGTTCGTTGAAGGTCCATTCAAAACTTCTATTCTTGAGAGAAATAGTTGGCGAAATGGCAATGCAAAATCGAGAGGATCGGAATCTAGAGCAGGATTGGAAATTAAAAAGGGAATTATCACCGGGAACACGATTCACAGAGAAGGAATTCATTGTCTGCCAACGTGCGCAAAGCCGCAGGTCAAAGCTAGTTTCGAATAGACAATTTTCGCAGATTTCGCAATATTAAATTTTTGATTCTGCGTTTATGGAGTTATTATTATTATTATTGAGGTTTTCTCCCGACTATGTCACTAATTGAATTAGTTAGTCAATTAATGACTTGTTTGGAAGTAAAACGTCTCCTTTAGTGTTAATGAAGATATTGTTATCATAATAACAATTGTTCTTAAGTCACTACATATTCATTTCAGTGCAATGCATTTAAATACCAAATTATGGCCCGTATTTCTAATTAAATAAAAAATATATACTTTGCAGTAATAGAGGTCTTTCCAGTAGTTCTTTTCATCGGTGTTCGTACTAAATTCCTATTTTATGTTCTATTCTATTATTTATCATATTTCTACTTGTAAAATACAAGAAACATTTAGGGAAAGAAACATAAATCTTGTACTCACTCGAGCTGATTATGAATGTGGAATGAGGAATACTCCTGCAATGTCTGATTCTTGTGAATCCTGCGAAAAAGAATTTCATGTAGTGCATATTTTAACAAAGTATTTTCATTTACTCTGATCGCCGCAAAGTCACTTACTTAGTATCTTTATGAGGACTCATAGATAGATGTTTGAGACGCTTTCACTCAAAAACTACAAAAAGGATTTTGGCTATGATTTATAAAGACATTAGTGTTTGCTCGTGGCTTCGTTCACGAGAACGTAGGAAAGGCAGAACCGATAACTAGATGATAAACATAGAAATGGAAATAGGCGTCAAAAGCGAGATCAGGATCAAAATTTTGTATGGCTCTTTTTGTATGGCACGAGGTATGAGACTAAGATTTGCTGTTAAAGTCGCTTAATAAATACGTCGAAACATGTCTTTCACACTCGGGGGAGAGAAGTGGAGTTGTATGACGTCCAATAAATTGTATGTATACTCGACTTTTCGTGCCTAAATCATTCATACGATACTATGAAATTTCAAACGTACATGCGAAAGGAAACCTTTCCCGTCAAGTCGCTCTGTATCATGAAATCGAAGACGTGTGTATAGATATGTATGTATGTTTGTTATTAGCGTTGGACGCCGAAAGGATTGCGATGCTCAGAAAATGTAAAATAAAAAATATCTAAACGCAATCCGATTGCGTCTTACTGAGGGTGCACGATCTCTCAATATTGTGTAGATTATATTCTACATAAAAAAAATAAAGGCGGTGCAGTCGTTTTAGAGACTACCTCTAAATACAAACAAATTGCCAGTGTTTCTAACTTTATCGTAAATAAATACAACATATCACGTTTTACTTACACTGAGCCTCCAAATGAATTATCCAGAGGTTGGACGTCTAACTCCCTGCAATTGAAAAAAACACAGTGTCGATGCATTATATTTTAGAGTTCTGAAAGACATCGCAGTGTTTATGACAGTGAAGTGAAAGGTCAAACGACTTACGTCTCATTGAGAACGAGGCGTGCCGCTGATTCTTCTAAAAAATTTGTTTTCGGCACTCTGTAAGAGAAAAACAAATTTAAAGACCGACAGAAAGGTTTTTAGCACGACACGAGAGTGTTCTTTGCACGCGACGACACAGCTAGCGGCCATAAATGCATGTAATAATGAACATAGTCTAGTTATAAGAGTGACTGCGGCTCGATTGGGTCTGAAGGTTCTATTGGAATGCAGAGGTCTATGGATTTAAAAGAGCTGCTTCGACAAAGAGAGAGCCCAACTTATTAACCCAAAATAAAAAGGGTTTTCTGAGCAAAAGGAAATTTACAGATTCTTGCCCTACAAATTTTAATACTCTTAATTGTTAGGAAAGCAGAGAGTACCTTTAGTACATTATCGAATAAAGAACTATTTCATTAAGTTAGTTCTAATCTAATGATTAGAAATATCAATTCGGCTCATGGTCCGAGTTCACGAGCAGACCCCGGCGGGTCGCGAGCGCGAATCAATTGAATGAATTTTCATTTATTTATTTTCTTTAATTTAATTTTATTTTGGTAAAAGGTAAAAGAAAAAGGAGGACAGAGGATACAAGTTGTACCATAATGAATAAGCTCTAGCTCGGTGTTTTCTTTTCTAATACCGTATGGATAAATTCAAGAGAAAAAGCTAGTATAATTTCACACTTTCTGCTGAGCATTTATTTATAGTGTTATGTTTTTCACATAATTAATAATTTATGACGTACAATATCAATCTGATTGGTTCTATCTGAAGTAAAAAAGTTTGCGAGCTCGCAATGATGGCCTGATAAGTATTCTAACACAGTTAATCAAATCGAAGTACAAAATGTGTACAATCGCGATATTAAAACCGATATCCTTAATTGCGGTTACTAGCTTTACGATGTATAAAGTGTAGGTACTAGTTAGTTGCTACGATGTATAGCAATTAACTAGTACCTAGGTAATGATTTGGTGACATGTATACGTTCTGACGTATGAAAAACGTCACTGGAGTGGTATTCTTGTTTTGACAAACGACGCGCGTATTTGGTTTATCATTCAAGCATTCAATAAATTGTTTTTCTAAAACTTACAGTTAAAATAATGTATAGTACTAGATATTCGACCGACCTGCGCTCCTCAGGCACAATCTTTTAGTATCAATTGATAATTTTCTACTAATAAAAAGTAGTTCTTGCTTGGAGAGAGAAGTAAATAAAGAAAAATAAATAAAAATATAGAATAAAAAATGACAGATGTATGTACAGCACTAAAGGTTGGGCGATTTCCAATTTTCTTCGGAAGTTAAATTAATGTAATATTATCTCTTAAAACAAACGGTTGCGAAATTTCTATTTGTAATAATTGTTGTGTGATACGCCGCGTGCTCATATTAAATATGCACAGAGGCCTTTTTAATCAGAATTTCAGAAATCTCTGATGTTTTTGATAAAAGAAGCTATACCTGTAAGTCGTAACGTGTTTCAGCGTAGAATAAATCAAATCATAAAAACGTATCCTTGTAAATTAAAGTCGCAACAGACTATTTATGTTAAACCTGTTATGTACCAAAACTAATATTTCCTTTTTCGTAAGCTAATATATCTTATACGTTTTTTTTCTCTCCTCTGTCGAATTTATATATCATAAATCGACACAACGAACCCATCTCGAACAACGCTTAGAAAGAGAAAGGTGACCGTGACCAACGGCTTAAATGCTTATTTTGAAAATAATAAGCACCTAGCGAATCCATTGCGTGCCAAAGCGAAAGTCCATAAGCTAGGCATCTACGGGGTACTCTAGGAATTTAGACTTTAAAGAGCGAACTTCGTTTTGAACTTCTGTACCTTAAAATAAAAAAAAAAACACATAACTTCGAAGATTTCTACCTTGCCCATCTGTTATTAACATTTTCACGAAATCTATGGTTCGTGGCATAACATAATTTTCCATAATCTTGACGATACGCTCATACTATTATGAACTTAAGTCGGGAAAAGGTTTTAACGTATTTTATAAGTAAAAAGTTGCAGTGAAATCTCTTCGGTTGTGCTGTTTGTATCTGGCTAGCTTTGATACCATTAAATAGATGACCTTTAAAAAAAGAAAAATAAAAAGTAAAAACGCTGCCCCGTCATTTTTCTATCGTTCTTCTGTCCATCGGATAAGAAATTCCATGTCGTTAATACATGGGTCTTGGATCTCGTGGGAAAATTAACAGATATTTTTGCGTATATTTGCATTTTAATTGTGTAGAATATGAAGATCTCTGTACTGGTGTTCGACCGCGATTCATGCCGTTCCGCCGACGTCAACAAAGAACTTATTACTCCATTTTAACTGTATATACCGAGCGATCCCTCTTCCGGTCGTAAATCCAATCTCGGTCATGTTTTCGGTTCCGATCTTGATCATAATCCCTATCAATTATTACGCTGTTTATTTAAGTTGTTAGTCACCTGTGTGTATATATTCGTATATATATACGAAGATTTGTTGCGAATATTTTGGCATTCAACTTGATATAATGTAGTTTTCATGATACACAAACGATTGTGGTAACGGCAAGGATTAAAAAAATATTTTGAAAGTGTTTTTTAGCAATTACTCGAAAACGGTAAAAGTTAGGTTAAATAGTTCTAGTTAAAATGTGTGGGGCTACAAATTTTGTTAAAAAAAGTTTGATGACTTTTTTCCTCCGTCAACACTAACCGAGTTAAAAAGGTTTTAAGTTTAAGGGATGAACGTAGATTTTAAAAATTCGTACATAGTAAAATAATAAGGGGATTATGTATTTATTTAATTGCTTAAAAGAATCTAATCTTTAATTTTAGAGACAACAGATATTTCTTAATGTTAAAAAAATATTTATATTCAAATTGTTAAATTTGAAATTTTTAAATGGAAATTTGAATGCTTAAAAGTTAATTAATTTTTTTAACATATTTAGATTCTTTGTCAAATTTCCTAAATAGTACGATTGAAAAAATTTTTGCACTGAAGTATATTACGTCTTACATAACAAGCAAACAAATAACTTATTGTTTAATTAAATATTAGTGCAGAAAAATTGAATAAAATACATTTGACTCACTTCAAGTTATGCTGATTTTGAGGATCGATGTCGATACTGCAAAAGCAAATTGTCATTATTTTAGTTTTGTCATAGATATTGCTGGATCCATAAAAACGAAATAGAACTTCAAGCGACATACCTGTTATTCAAAATGTGAGGAACGGTTTTGTTTGGTAGATCGCGTTTGTACTCTCTGCAAAAGAAAAACAAATTTAAAGTTTGTGTCTATGCGGATAATAAATATGCGGAAGAAAAAATTAAGCTTAAGTTTAATGAAAATGGAGGCGGTGTAAATGAAAAGAAAATTCTTCATAAAAAAATACACCTTTTGCTATCAAATTTGTGACGTGATAAAGATAGGCCAAATCTTAAGTGTCTCAAGCCGACCACCTTGCACAAAGCTATCGTACTTAGGTATAACAGTGAAACAAAAGAATAAATCGTGGAGATTTGTGATCTCTGCCCACCCGTTTGAGAAATTGGCGTGAATTACAGTACAATTAGTTACTTCCGTTTTATGTAATAATTATTAGAAAATATAGAAAAGTTCAATACTTACGTAATATTATTATGATGGATGGGGTCCACAATCACACTGCAAAACGAATTTTTTTGATAAAATTTACTTATCACATCACCACCACAAACGAAATAAATTTTATAGACATTTATATAAGTCGTACATATTGTAATACAATTAAAAACACTCTAAAATATGTTCTCTGGTTTTTTACGCCATTTATTTGCATAGTAGTAACCAAAAAAAATCAAAAAACTGTTTTATAGAGATTTACAGTTAATCGTTACACCAAATATAAATTCAGTAAATAAAAATATGTATTGAATATGAGACCTTTTCGAATGCGTAACGTTCACCACAGCCACCATCACAAGAATAATGGACAATTTTAATTTGTAGAAATCCATTTTCTTTTTCGTATTTTTCTTTTGTGTCAATCAGGACTCCTTCGTTTATGATTGTCGAATGCTGTCTGTGAATTTACGGGATTCGGCGGGCTGCTTTTATAGAAATTTCATGAGTTACCTTATTGGAATATCATACCTATTGTCTACATAATAAGTAATGCATTTTTCCTATTTAGGCTCTGTTTGCGTTTCGACTAGTTTATGCGTAATTTCTTCATGACAACAATGGATTAACTATAGGCGAAGTTCCCGTATTTATCTTTGTATACTGTAATAAAATAAAGAATTTGCCAGTCTGTTTGTCCTGGCCAATCGCTGTTAAAGATGGACGAATCACAATTGAATTTTGGTAATGGTAGATCATGTCCTACATGTGATAAGTTTTATCAATAAAAACATACCAAAAAAATAGAAGCGATTTACAAGAGAAGACCAAAATTTCCATCGGCATCGGAATAGAGATCAGAAACGGGATCGAAGTCGAGAGCGGGGTCAGGATCGCATGAAATCGCTGCTAAATTTTAAATTACGTCCACAAAGCGGGCAGAAAGGGGCTAGTACTGAATAAAAAAAAATGTAAGGTGTTATAAAAGTCGTTACTGGAGAGTTGAAATTTTTATTCAACTTTTTAATGAAAAATTAAACATAAAACGGCTCACGACATTATCAATGAGGAGTAAGCCGCATGGTTTACTCCTCATTGATAACGCAGACGCTCAATGAGTTTTATTTTACGTTTTTTAGTGTTCTAGAAAACATTTATGACTTGGCGGTAGAAATATATTAAACTAGATACAATAATAACAGAAGCGACTAATGAGATAATAATTATTATTCGTATTTATTGCTATTAAAAATGTTTGTAATGCATTTGGCATGGTGCTCGTGTATTTATTTGATAACGTTATTAAACGTAAAGAAAAAAATATGTCATTTCTTTACTTCAGACAGCAATATATTTCCTGTTTCTATTAGAATCGCTGAGAGGGGATCGCGGCACCGCGCGAGTTATCGAATTGACAAATGCGAGCCGGTTATTGAGACCGTTAGGTTACTCCGGCTAAAAGAGATGATGCAAGCTCATCGCTGCATACTTAACTGCACTCGTTGTAGCTCGGCGTACACCTATACATACAACATACACAGATGAGCACACAGATCACTGGGACACACACTGCACTTGCGGAGTGCTGTAGCGCAACCGTTCGGTGCAGAGGCCGGACGACGAGAGTCACTAGGGGTTCCTGAAGTGTTCCACTATCCATCTCCTAACTTCATTATCAGAGCCTAGTGATAAAACGTGATGTATAAAAATCATCAAAACAAAAAAAGAAGTCCCATCTCGAGGAGTTTACTAGTAACTACTGAAGAGTCTCACTACCCACCTCCTGCCTTTATCATCACGTCCTCGATACAAAATATAATGTATGAGACTTGTGAAAACAAAGCGAATGACCCCAAACTCAAGAAGTGTGCTAGTAACTACTGAAGAGTTCTACTATCCACGTCATAGCTTTATCATCAGAGCCTCATTACGAAATGTAATACATAGGACTCGTCAAAACAAAATGAATGATGTAAAACTCGAGAGGTTTATTGGTAATTAATTATTGAACAGTTTCACTATCTACGTCTCGGTTCCATCATCAGATTCTCATTAAAAAAAATATTATGAGGTCAGGTAAGTAGGTGAGACTAGGTAAAACAGAACGAGTGAAACTAATTTCGAGGAGAACATTAGCAAAGCCAGTTATAGAATTTCATTAAAAATTTATATTAAAATTAAATAAAAGGTATATAAATTGCCTTTTCTTTTGAAAAATTCTTTGCTAGCATTCCAGTTTCAACTACACAATCTCAAAAACCATCGCTCACTCTCGCTGAATCTTTGTTGAAGCGAAACGTTCATATAGTGGTACGTGTTTGAATTTACTCATGTCAAATACAATACGTCACTAAAATATTAAAATGTATAAAAATGAAAAAACCTGATGACTGTGATGGTTTTTCTGTAAAAATAATAGAATCAATAATATACTGCATTGCTCCATGTTTAGTAGTGAATTTTAATGATTGCGTTGTGGTGTGTTTCCTTAACTAAAGAAGCAAAGTAAAATTATTTCGTTATTTAAATCCCGTACTATAACTTTGGACTAATGGGAATACTACCGATATTCAGTAAAATTTTTGAAATGCTCATTTTAAATTTGGGTATTTTTATAATAATAATTTGATGAACGTTAGACAATTTGGATTCACAAGAGATCGCTCAACAACCGAAGCCGGTGTTGAGCTTATTCAGCAGAGTTTTGATGACTGGGAGAATTCACGGGACGCAATTAGTGTTTTCTGTGATTTACCTAAGGCATTGAACTGCGTTCATCATAACACATTGATCAGGAAACAACATCATTATGGTATCACGGGTCGATCACTAGGACTTCTTATTTAGGAGGTAGAATTTAAAAAATTGATGATAATGGTGAGAGGTCATTGGGATCTGCAATCAATACGAATGTGTCACAGAGTTCAATTCTTAAACTATTCCTATTCCTAAATCCGGTTTTAAAAAGTAATTAGCTTAATAATAATTGAGCACTTCATTTTTTCAAATAAAACTTAACATGGAATCGTCCATATAAATACTACAGCTGTTTGTACTACGATATAATTTCCATTACCTACATCATCAATTAGTTGACTAATAATTCGGTTTGCTATATAAGGCCTATAGCCGAAACCGAAACGCACGTGACTCAGTTCAAAGAACTGAATTCAACCATTCCTCCTGAAATGATACAAAAGTCTTGGACAGCTGTGATAATTTTCGTCCGTTGACATTTAAACAATACTAACTTTAAGGAAAACTCGAGTTCCCACGGCTTTGATGTCATACGATGATTTACCCCATTGCTTACATCATCAGCGTGAACTGAGGACATTCTAATGAATATGCATTTTAATGTAATAAAGGAAATGAATTAAATTAAATCCTTAATAAGTCAAAGAGTAAATGTGGTGGCTAAAATAGGAAAAAATATGTTGCTGTGGTTTGAACATCTGACAATGATTAATAAAAGCAGACTGACAAAACAAATCTATAGATTGAATATATCCGATGAAAGGGTGCCTTCAAATATCTTATGCAGATAAAATTGTTGACATGTCAATAAAGGGCAAATGTTAAACATCTAAGACCGAGCAGCTTGCACGAAACGATTGATAGATATCAGTAAAGAAAGAGAGATATGTAAAGATTGTATCATCTGCAAATCAGTGGTTTCTTTCTACCCCTGTGAGCAACAGGCATGACCTTATAAAAAAAAAGGCCCTTCGGTAGCCGAAATGGAAGTAGATTTCATTTTATTTTCATATGTAATTTATATAAAATATGTAATTTTCGGATTTTCAAAATTTTTAAATACTGTAATTTCTAAATCAGTCGACCAATTTGGCTCAAATATGAACTTGACCTTTGTAATCGTCCATAGAACATGTACGTTGAGTTTCATTAAGATCTCTAAAGAATTGTAGACGCTATCGTAGTGACAAGCCCCGCGTTATTTGTAAATACATACGTATATAAACTTTTGAACCATACGTATTTTCTGACTCAGCTCGTCGAGTTAAGTCGGAAAACAACAAAATTTTTCAAAAGTTGCGTCATGAGGACAAATACAATACTTAGATTTTTATGAAATCTACTAAAAACAAAATACAAAAGTACTGCACGATTTAAATATTCATAAAGTTCAGTTGAGGTAGTATAGAATACAGACCGTTTTGCAAACAACCCTTTTAAGTCCATGTAATGAATTTGTCAAGTATAAAAATATGGAAAAAAATATATGAAAAAAGTATATGAGCTTATATTAATATTTATATTAGCAATTTAATATTTATATTCTATTTATATTAACAATTTCAGGAGGTGAGTCTTCGATACATTTATTGTCTTTGATAATAACTCATGTAAAAAAACGGACATATTATTATTCGATATTATTATTTATAGTTTAATGATATTATGGTTTGAATGAGAGATATTACCTCTATGGGTACTCTTTATTAAGAGTTTCCCCTACATGTAGATCATCTGTAAATAAATATTGTTATGCTTTAGAATTTAAATGACAATATGGTACGTGCGGAAGGTTCATGCAATTTTGATTTATAATAAATTTAGAAAATTGTGAACTTAGAAATTAGATAATGACTATTAGAATAATAATTATACTCATACAAGATGTTATTGCACAAAGAAGGTAAACTTAAAAGGAGATACTAGTCTATACATACAATAATATAATAGCAGGATCAAATTCGTACATTACATATTTATTGAAATTACTTGCTGGAATGAACATTAATATGAGCGCAGATGATATATTTTATGAATTGTGTCTGTCTCTCTGTGTACTCCTCACGAACAGTACGTAGATAATAGCACGTACCCTTAATAAATTTTTGAAGTCTGGGAGGATTCGCGGAACACAGTTGGAGTATTTTGCGATCTATCCAAGGCTTTCGATTGCGTAAATCACGAAACGTTGGTGGGGAAACTGCGTCGTTTCGGATTGACGTCCTCTACCTTATAAGTCACATTTAAGCGACAGGGTGGAGGAGATCGATGTCAATCGTCAAAGATCGTCTGCGTGTGTAGTTCTCACGAGAGTACCACAGATATCGATTTTTGGTTATTTCTCCTTTTAATTTGTAATAACGATTAATCTAGCCATTCTGGAGGTGTTCGTAAGACATTACACTGCTTGCAGACGACACATCACTATTACCTATTTGAAGTCAATAGACAGCAACTCGCTTATGACAATGTGAACGTCACTGTCTCGAAGTGGAGGTTCGTTGATGATGGTTTACTAAAAACTACCTCTTAATTAACAGAAAAAGAAGTGTATAAAATTCACGCTTCCAAATATAAACCAAAGATCCGGAAATATTTTAGTATGAAACCGGGAACTAGATATTGTTCATACTTTGTATTTCTGGATATTACTTTAGATGAAAGGCATTAATGGGGTCCTCATATTAACAAATCGTAAGGGCTTACCTGTCCTGCGCATTCAGTTAAAAAATAAGAAATTCGTCATGTGTATAATCTGCCAGACTAGTTTATTTTGGCTGTTTCTATGACTTGATCTCATGTGGCAGTTTGCTCTGGCAGTTAGACGTACTGCAGATACTCATTTTCATGCTGGAGAAGCGGGTCATTCGGGCGATTTTCAAACTGAGAACAAGAAAATAAATATGCTCGAAAAAAAATAGTGATCGACATAAATTAAATATAAGAATTAAAATAAACTATGTTTGTATGTATTCGAATAGATAAAGTCACAAATCAATTTACAGGATTTTGTGTGCGCTTATTTAAATAAGGTCTCTGTAGACATTTAAAACTTACCCTTAAACAAATTTAAGAGCATTATTAAACAATTCTTGGTAAAAAGGGTATGATAAAATTTTCGATTATTTTGTGAACAAATAAATGTCCATGAACATAACCAGCACGACTTTTTATCGGGTTGTCTTTTTCTGCAATACGTTAGTTAGATTTTGACCATAAAAGTAATTATATACAATTCGAAAAGAGCTACCCTTAAGTTTCTTGTTCGTCTTTTTGAGGGAAAACTGCCTTCTGAACTATTGGTAAAGAAGAATTCATATTATATTGATAAATTTCAAAAGTTATGTATTTAATCTATGAAATAAAAAGATTTTTGTTTTAGAATTTTAATTTGAACATATATTCTTTACTCTAAAACAAAATATAAAAAAAAAATCATTTCAACATCTATAATAAGGCTTTATAAAAGAAGACGCATTCAAGTGAACGACAGAATTTGTAAGCATAAATCGAGTATGCAGTCATTGGGGATTGCCGACGGGACTGAAAACTTAAAAACTATAAAATAAATATGGTGTTTTGAAACTATCAAATTAATTGTAATATTAAAAATTAATATACTACAATTTGTATAATAAAATAATTAAATAATAATTAGTTTTATATATCGGCACTCAAATCAATGATTTATTGTTTTCATATAAATCATATGAATGCTGTAACTTAAATCCATTCTGACCAGTAGGACGTATATAAAATATAATAAAATAAAAGTTTAATGACTATTAGATATGTTGGTCGAATAAATGTTTTTTTTCGCTCTAAATCCTACATTGAATGTGTTAGATCGAGTACTACCGTTATCTCTGTCCAAACAAACTTTCAAAATAAACATTAAGAAATAGATTAATATACATTTGAAATTATGAAGAAAGCTGAATTCGACTTAGTATCTTGTACTTAATTTTAAGTCTCACAAAAACTAATTCCCTTGACTTATGTATGGCTTATTAAGTTTTCTCGTCCCCGAAAAAACTTATTGCTTCGAAGAAATAATATTCTTTTTTTTTATGAAAATTAGCCCTGTACAATTACAGTTTCTCTAGTTTGTTTGTGCGTATCACGTGTTGTCGTCTTCGGTCGGTGTCTGAATACAAAGACCAGTGTTCGACATCAACTGAATATATTAAGCAATTAAATTAAATAAGTTATAGATCCCAAATCAAAGGCCGATGCAGGCGGGGACCAACGATGTCATAAGCTCCCTGGGCTGAGCCTACGACTGCCTATTGTAATGGAATTAAAGCAAGCTCTGATTGCACCTCGTATGTTTGACCTTCCCCTTACGCGAAAACTTAATAGTAGCTATTGAAGAGTGTTTTCTGTCTATAAATTGAAATAATATTTTTTAACTTTTATCCATTAAGGAGTACTATGGCTTTCATTATCAGCTCGGTAGCATGAGATGACGACTCCCAGACACGAACACCTGAATAACTTCAAATAAAGATCTCAAACACACTCTACCTATGATATCGGAGAGTATCCCTCAATTTCCCCGGGATCCTGACGTGGTGTCGATGGGACCACCTCAAGAATGCTGGCTTCGAATTAAAAATTATTTTCGGAATCGGTCCAAAGTGGCAAAGACATCGCGTAACGTACACCAATAAAAATGCAGAGGAATTGATAAACTCCTCCTTATCTTTTTGAAATTGGTTAAAAATGGTAGTCGAATAGTGTAAGTAATATTGATAACTAAAATATTTTTAGTATTTTCCTCAATCGTCAAACTTAATAACAGAAAATAGAAATTCTTATTATTGATGCAAAATTCCGAAAATCATTCTAATTAATAAATGTTGATTCTACAAAATAATAATAATTTATTTTAAATAATATGCTTTTCATATATTTAAATTAATAGTTTTGTAAGTAATAAAATGGTTTTTTAATTAATGTAGCATTGTTTGATAACAAAATGAAATCAACTCAACTATTGTATTAAAATGAAAATATCTGTGCACAATTTTAGTTAAGTTTAATTTAACAGCTTAAAAAAAATCAGCATTTTCAAATGATGTGCACTTCAGAGTTTGTTTCGTATTTGCAGAGATGCAATGCGATGGATAATACGGAATATTACATCTGAAGCTGACATTTCTCAGTTAATAATTTTGTTATCGTTAATAAGCTTAAGTAGCATCGTTTGAAATTTGAATAAAAAAAAATTGGGTCATAAAACACTTTAACGTTGTTGTATAGATAATTAAGTATAAAGATACAAAATAATTGTTTTTCACTTCATGAAAACTATCAAAAAATGTATGCTGACTAAAGGAATCCTTCTGAATGCGCAGTTTGGTGTCTGAAAGAATTTCTTCGAGATGCTCTATATATTCACGTCTGTTTTTTCGTCATGAACCTACGTATGTTTACCAACTTCTACCTAGAAATTGCTGAAATATAAAGTTGGAGAGAATAACGAAGTGATGGACTGCAAATACGAGATATTAGGTTTATGATTAAATAAAGTTTTAGTATCAAATGGCGTTTAATGACAATTATTAAAACACACAAACATAAAATTTTAGTAAATAAATACATCATTCTGTTTCTATTTTGTATAAAAAGTATCAAATAAATTCAAAGCTTTTTACATTACAAAACATTAATGTAACAGTCTCCATATTATGACATTATAATTAAAAATACCTCTACAATTTTAGCACATTGCATCTAAAACATTAAAAATGTGGTATTGAGATTAAAAGATCTACACTATAAGTAAATAATACTGGGTCTCAGGTATACTCAGTAAAATATTAAGAAATCATTCAATAACACGATGTTACAAACCATTTATGTACCAAAGACTTCTCTAATTATCTATTTGAAAGTTTCCATTGGACCCCTAAAAATTTTAGTTAAAGCTTGACACTAATAAGTTGAAGCAAATATTACAATATCAGCCTACACAAATGACTATTGTTACAGAGATAAGAACAAAAATAAAAATCGCTACATCGACAAGAACTTATCACTAATGTACGTTATAAAGCTGTTCACGAAGATGGCTGTAACACTGGAATTTCCACTTCAGAAATATCGATTCACTTACAGTACACTGTATTACGCTATCCAAACATTATTATAAAATGAACGTTTTTATTTTAGCAGTCTTTGTTAATCTACGAAGTAGATATGCAATGCGATTAGTTAGCAGAACACATAAGGACGCACGCATATCGGACAGCGGTCCGAAGCAGCCAGGCACCGCCGTAGGCAGTCCGCATGGAAAAAGTGCGCGCAGGGTGTCACGCGCGCCCAGTGCATCGGCCCCAGGCACACCGCACACACGTCCTCCAGGGTTGCGAGCTCGGCGGACGTAGCACGTCTGAACCGCGCGAGCACATCCTGCGCCTCTCGCAGACGGCTCGTCGCTTCCTTCAGCCGATGTCGACCATTTACCCAAACACACACATACAACAGCAACGCTGCCAGCCTCCAGCGGCCTATCCACACTAAAGCCGGTGCTAGAGGCAGGGCCAGTGCCGTGGTGGCGGTGCGGGCCCACGCACCCGCATACAGGGCCTCCATGCCTTCGAGACGGTCGAGACGCAACGCGGCCAACGCCGGCGGCCAAAGTTCCAGGAACGTACGCTCCGTCAGTAAGTAGTAGAGCGCTGTGACGGCCGTGTACAGGGCGGTGGGACGATAGTGATCCAAACCCTGTTCCAGGCCCAAGGCCAACAGCACGAACGTGACTGTCACCACGAACGTTACTGCTTTGGTCCACTCGAGGACGATTTTGGTGGCGGACATAGCGAGATGCTTGACACGCGAATGTCGCGCCAAGTTGACGTAGGGCGACCAGTCTTCTTTCAGGCAGAGCTCACGCACGTAGCTTACCGAATATGTGACGACGTTATAGAACATGAGCGAATACAGGCAGGTCAACCGCCCGCCCGCCACCAGCACGCGGTCGCACGCTGTAAACATCACCAACTAAAACAAAAATAAAGAATGTTATCATGATTAGAAGCAATATACACATTTCCTATCCCAAATACAAATTCATAAATATCTACATTATGTAGCTAATTTCATAAACAATAAGAGTTAAATATAAAATTAAAAAAATTAAAACAAAGAAAAAACCTAATAGAACTCGTCTTGATTATCTCCATAGATATTTGTTCTCTAAACAATCGTCAATTTTATGATACATCATTCACATTTCATACAGGCTCATATAAAAAGAGTTCTTGGCTTTATATAATTGACTGTCATGATAACACAGTCTTTTTTTCTAATTTTGACTATATGTGAATTATTATCTTTCTTAGACGTTTCTAATATTCTTTTTTCAAATATGTTAAATAGTATTTAAACTGAGTTACTGGAATTAAGATCCCAGTTTTTGTAAACTTAACTCATAAATCGCTCACAAACGGCCAGCCTGCCTTCTTCAGGAATGGATTCCTTTAATATCTTCTACATGTCCCCATGCAGTATGGCATAATGAGGTTCAGTTATAGAAACAGCCAAATTAATTAGAGTTTCGATTTGGATATATTTGATAATGGAATGGACGGAATTTGGTATCGTTGTGATTGCATGGGTAACAGAGCTAATCCTTGTTGCCCACCACTGAGGTGAGGACCTTGGTATCCAAAGTAAAGACCAAAAATACGAAAGTATCAATATATAATAATTCCTTCTTTCGTACAAAAAAAAATCCTTATCTGTGTTCCATATTTGGAAATCAGAAATTTACAGAATTAATGTTTTCTTTTCTTCGAGAAGTAGGTTATTTCCACTAAACGATTTTTCTACTTTCGAGATAGCAACGCAAACATCGCCATAAGTGAGCTCTTATCTTTTAATTTCGAACGAAAATGAGACATCATCTGTAAACAGTACTACATTATGAATAGCTCTAACAAGATTGGATAAGTAGTTAATATGAAATAAAAACAGCATAGGCCAAAGATAGATCCCTGTGGTACGTCCATGCCAACTCTAGATTCAGACGGATATCATTGTTGACATCAACCTTCTGAACTTACTGTTGCTCAAATACAATTTCAAAAAACTGAATGACTAACACATAAACACATAATCGCGAAATTTTCAGATCAGAGTTCCATGATTTACGCAATCGAATACCTTGAAAAGATCGCAAAATACACTAACTGCATCCAATGAATGCTCCCGGGCCTCAAAAATTTTGATCAATAAACTCAACGCCGGCATGAATTATTGAGCAACTCCCAGTAAAACCGATTTGTTTTCTAAACAATAGGTCTAGTATTTGTGAAGTTTGATGTACTCAAATAAATTTACAGATTTGAGTTAATAAGATAAACCCCGAATGTGGTGCAAAATCATGGAATTTATGATTATAAAATAACAACAAAGAACACCAGTGTGTGGCCTTTTTTGTACCTAAGGACTTATATTTTTACAACCTTTTCGGAATGCATATATCAAATTCAAAATTTATATTCCGGATCGAACTATTAATAACATGTAAAAAGGAAGACTCTGAAGTCAGTTTTATCAATTATTTTGTGTTTATCACAAAACAATGCTACAAATAAACCAGTGACTTTTCTCAATGTGATGTTAGACTTTGGCATGTGTTTATTTCTTTTCTTTTCACTACAATTTTAACATGCGCAGTCACACACATATTAAGTCCAGCTTGGAGGTTAAAACACTAGTTAATGCTAGCCGAAAATGTTATTTTAGTATACTGTCCTATTAAGGAAAGATATTCAATGAATTGTACACAAATACAAACAGTAACAGTATATGCTGTACAAAAAGTAATTCGGAAATCGTAAATTAATATAGGGGAAAATTGAGACGAAAGGAGGAAAATTCGAAACAGGTAGAATGAGCGAAAACATCGAACCGAAGTACTAATCATACAATCACAAATCTTTCTGGTCAATTGACTAAAATTTACCTGGCTAATCATAGTGGATAGATTGTTCATCTGCATGAACATAAGCTCGGCGCGGTGAATGGGCGCGTACACGGCGCGCAGCACGCCCAACGCGCACGCGCCCGGTGCCCGCAGTCGCCGCGCCAACTCTGTAACGAAGACAATCATCTACATAATTAACAGAATCAGGAATATGTGTTATTCATGATATCAAGAATATGATAATATGGGTTTTTATTATTGAATTCGGTATCATCGAAAAGGTCTTTACTTTTCGTGGTTTCATATGATTTTCGGTGATAATTTATTATGTCAAGTTTTCGAAGTAGTTCCAATTATCGCGGGAAGTCATTTGTTTTTTTTTTTGTTTGTTTTATTTTGTATATATTATGAATGTCGTTGGAAGTCAAATGTCACCTGTTGCTAGTTTTACGAACTATTGACGGTTTCACTATCGCATATGATTTGAAATTTCAATGTGTATGCTTGCTGTAATTGAAGAACTCATTTTATTTACTTCATCATCGTATCAAAACCAAATTTGAATGAAACCACTATGACGGAACGCTCTTCCTAATAAAGAGGACATTACAATTGCAATATCTATGCCAATACAATTGACGAAGACATTGCGTACTCTATGTCCAAAATACAAATAGAACTGACAATCTTATCCTTTATTGTAGTCGCTTAATTAAATAAAGCACAACTTTACGCAATCAATGTAGGATAAACACCCTGCTGTCTTAGAAACAAAGGATAGCAGGATTGCTATCTTTCAACAGATTGTAATAAATTGAAGAGAATCAATAAACGTTCTAGAATATAAATATTAAAATTATCCTTGTTAATGTCTATTTATTACTGTCATTTTAATTACAACTACTGACAGGCCAATTTATGTTTTTCTCGAAAATTGAAAAAAACTTACTGATAACCTACATCAGCTATGGAATTGCAAAAACTTGATTATACAGAGTTCTCTTTTTGTTTGGGAAAAGGACACTAATTGCTTTTTTCATTCCTGCCAAAGGATGACGCTTTTCGTGGGTTTATCAATATATACAAACCGACAACCTCAGGAAAAGATTCACGTTCTTCCAAAAATTTTTTTCTTAGCATTAGAAATGGGTTAGGTTTAAGTTTATTGGTGACAAGGTTAAATAGATATACTGTACGTCACATATCTATTCCGATATGAACATATATTAATTTAATTTAATTCGTTTCTTAAAAAGTAGAGAAATGTTGTATTTATTTCATACTAGCTTTTGCCTGCTGCTCCGCCCGCGTAGATATAAAATGATGAAATTTTTAAATAGGATTTGTGTAAAATCACAACGTAATAGTGAACGTCTACGTCGCAAAAAAGAAACTATGCCAAATTTCAAGTCAATCGCACCGTTTCGGAGGTCTCGTGATGAGTTAGTCAGTTAGTGGTACTTCGCCTATATATGATATATATGGATACAGAGACAATACTCAATTGACTACATACTTGATTCATGGACATTTTGAATATTTTGGGTTATTGCATTTTTCAATGAGTAACTAATCCTAAAATCTTTACTTAATACAATATTATAATTGAGTCACTCACTGACTGATCAACGTAAAGTAAAGTGTAGAAATCAAAACTCTGAAATATGGACGCAGTCGGTTGATTATGTCCAAAGAAAATAATAATTTATTAAAGTAACAAAAGTAACTAAACACATGGATAACAAAAACACTGGAGTTAGATTACAATTCTACTTAGATTTATGCAAATTATTCATTGTAATATACTAAATTTTCGACAAGTTCTGAAATTTTATTTGTGTTTATTTCGATATGTTTCTCATTTTATTTTCACAACCGTATCTATATCAGAAAGACCACTAGCATGGCATTTTGCGTCACGCGCATGACTATGTGCGTGACGTAAAACATGTGCGTCTAACATATCACATCACGGTTTGAGCTTAAAGTATAGCTCATTTACGCGTAGAAGTGTTTACGACTGCACATATTTAAGTTTTTGATAAATTAATATTCCTATAAAAAGCGAACCTAACTCAGAACCTTTAGGAATTAAACTCTTAGGGTAAACAGAATAACAGTAGGGCATAACAGTTTTCGTGCGGTTCCTATAATTTCTGTTGTAAGAATTACTATATTAATCATTTGATTAACAATAAATATTTACTTGTTTCAACTCTTTTGGAAATTCGTTTCGTAAAGGTGTAAAACATGAAATAGTCGGTATGAGAATAACCACCATTTAATGAAATAGGGGTTGGTATAAGAATAACCGCCATTTAATGAAATAGGTGTTGGTATGAGAATAACCGCCATTTAATGAAATAGGTATTGGTATGAGAATAACCGCCGTTTAAATTAAATGCATAAAGATATTTGAGGTTTTAACTAAAAAAAAAAAAGATTTCGCTATTTTAGTATATTTATTTTCAAGAAAAACAATGCAGGATGTAAATCTCTTTTACGGGTCCCATTATTTTTTATTTTGACAACAAGACAAAATAAAAATCACTATTTAAACCTCTGATTATAGACAAAAAGATACGATTTCGTCATTTTTAAAAATGTGACAGAAAATGTGAATGAAAAATGTGACCGAAAAATAAAAATGTAGCTCATACTTCGGATATGATATGTGCGGCGTGATATAATATGCAGCATGGTGACATTCTGTTGATAAACCAGTATGTAAGTGATTATGCACTTGTAGATATATCGTCACATATGCACACGAGGACGTCGACCGGTGCGAAAACGTAAATTTAGGATGAGAAAATGTGACCACGAATAAAAACTACAAAGTAGAGAAAATCACAATTTATCTTACTCTGCGTGCATAAAGGAGTCCAATTAAAACGTTCTATAAAATACGTTCTTCACTGCTTGCAATTATTTTATTAATGGTATTATTTTTGGGTTATAGAATTTGATTACTATACGAGTATACCTAATACTCGATGGTATGACGTCGACAATGGCGTATTATTATATTGCGTAGTATTTACCGTTTACGATATTTCTCGTGCATCTTCCTCGTAATTGTTTGTGATTAGCGAAAATCGTATAATACATTAAGATTTTCAATTTAGTTGGCAACTGATTTTTTTAGGTAATAAACTCCATTCATTACTTATTTCTATTAATCGTGATATTTATGATTTCCTGAATAATATTATTTCCTAAAAGTTCTATTAAGCTTAAAAAAAAATTAAGCTTGATAAAATCGAAATTAAGCGAAAAAATTCGGATTTATATTCTTTCAGATTTTCATCATGTCTGTCCAATCGAATTACTTATTCAAGTGTATGAACCTTAGATTTTTTTTGTTCATTTGCATATTGTTTTATCATCAATTCACAAATAATTAACACGGGCCGCATTATTCGCAAACGAACCAATCTTAAGTTTTTGCCTATTCGTAAAAAGTGTTTTACATAGAGAACGCTAACAGTCCAGCGGGATAAATCTCTGCTTCAATACAGTATATATTGACTTCGATTCCCCGGCTTGCGTTCTCATTCGGGAAATGTGTTAATAAATTAATCTTCCCATCTATTTGGCTGTGTTTTTCTATATTTTAATATGTAACTTAACTGATACCTTGTCGTTTGAAACTAGGTTGAAACTAATTAGTCAAACACACATGTATTATAATTATTATCTTGTGTCAATTAAAAAAAAGGTCGGGTCAAAAGATGACCAACTCCCTCAGAATTTCTAGTACGTAGAGGTACTAACAAATAATATTGATACAATTTACGAGTGCATCACAAACAACAGTGTTTAGATACATCCGGAGACGATTTCTCCAAGGTGTAATAAATAAAAACAGGAATATTACAACAAATCGAACAGTTAGGTTGACTATGGTTAAAGTGGAGTAATGGATAGTCCGGTGAATTTAGATGAGTGGACGACGCTAGCTCAGTGATTGAAAGCGTTGCCTTTGAAGAAAGAAGTACCATGCTCGATTCTGGGCGCGGGCGAAACGACCGAAGAGCTTTCAACTAAAGCCAAATCAAAACCTTTCGCTTCATACCTCGGGAAGCACGCGAAGCAGTTAGCCACATTGCCATCTCAAAAATGATAATCGGCCATTGGCAACTCCCGACTCGCACTGGACAGACATGTTAGGCTTCAAGTTTAAAATCCCTGAATCTGAAATGAAATATTATAGGAGGATATGACTCGGCAGTGGGGCATATTGAAATCTGACACGACCAGAACAACATTGATCTGATGAAATCATTCTACCGATCTTATGTAAACGGTGATCTGTGGTCTCATAGAACAATCTGTATGAAATGGAGAGTGTTTGTACCACAACATCAACGGGAAGATCATTGGTCTTGATGACGCCTCCCAGCACTCTCCTCGGGAGATGTCCGATGGCCTCTCTATAATAGAAAGAGTTCTAGAAAAAATATATATCCACTGTCGACACCGAGACATTAGTTAACCCAACTCTCGCATTTCATTGGCCACCCGCTGAAGACAGTCTTTTTATTCGTGCACGCATTCTTGTAAATGTACCCGCGTGTAAATTTTTATTTACTCATAACAACTAATTTCCTTATACTCATTATACAGACAGCCGGGCCACCAGAGAGCAGATAGTCATCGCCGCCCGTGGACATCTGTGACCTCAAAAGTCACTAATGCGTTGCCGACCTTTTAGAAAGGAATACGTTTTTTTCGGGACGCATATTTTGTCGTATTTAATTAGGGATATAGCTAATGTTAGATCATTCCAAAGTTTTACTGTACGTGGCAGAAAATTGCGCATGAAGTGTACGGTGATAGAATGGCCATCATCGAAATTGTGATGATGATAGTTCCTCAGAACACTCCCCACAACACTGATATATGTGATAAAGCATGCACAAAGATTCTACATGTCTTCACAAGGCCAACAAGGTTTTATAAAGTTCTTAAATAGTCAATTGAGGTAATGTTATAGGAAAAATCTTACATAGGTGAAATATCAAAAATACAGGAGAAAACTATAATTTTCGAATAGCTTGGTTTTCTTATGTTGAAACTAATCGAATCGGCAAGATGTCAAGAGGGTTGTTGCCAAGGGTAGCATCATATAAAAGCGGATCCTCACCGACTTCGAGCCAGAACAAGGACTACGTTCAAACCTTAAGTATCTACAGCAAAAATCGTCCAGATCCATAAATTGGTGAGATTTTTTAATATTACTTTATTCTTCTCTATTTCACTATATTAATATACGAACGAGTTGAATACTTATCTTTTTATTTGTTTATAAGTTCACGTTTATATCCCAGAAGTGCGGGCGGTGACCAAAGTTTTTCATATGATATAATCTTTGAGTAACTTTCTCTTACCCCACTATCTTTTTCACTCTTTTTCATTTCTGTCTCTTCAACTATATATGACATGTAAAATTCTGCTTACGATTCATTGTAGGTATTATTTATTTCTTTATGGATTGAATTCGCAAATTATTACTCAATTGGTTTTTACAACTTTTATGGTGAAAATGATCTGAATTTCGTGAAATAAGCGCATTTATTACTTACAGCCTGTATTGCATTATAATAGAGGTTTTAAAGTTGAGGAATAATGTTAAGTGGAGTTTAGGTTCGGTTTAGATGCGCCGCGCCTTGGCATCGTATCAAAAAAATGTTTTATCTTACATTTGAGGCGTAAAATAATAATATAATAATAAACCATTAAAAATATTGGCGTAGTTATAAATTACACTTTTACCATATTTCTACAACAACTGAGATCTGTGAACCAGGCGATTCATGGATTAATTAATTAACCAAAAATTATTTCTTAGTAGATTTTATTAGAAATCTAACTTTTGTATTTAGTTTCATGGCGGAACTTTGCGGAAATTTTTGTAATATTATGTTCTATGTGGCCGAAGAGGTCAGAAAATAACATTGGTTCAAAAGTGTATATATGTATAGGATATAACATGGGATGTAACGCGGCTTGTCATCACTATAGAGCCGGCAATTCTCGAGGGATCTTAATGAAACTTTGCACACTTATTACATAAGCAATTACTTTAAAGGGCTTCGAAGATGAGCTAATTCGGGTAATTAGTTTAGAACTGGTGGCCGTTTTAAATTTCAAAAATACTCAAAATATATATTGCAATGGATTTTTCGAACGAAATAACTTTTGAACGTAGAGGAAAAATTTGGCAAACAAAAAAAATTAAGTTTTAAATAAAAAAAAATAACTATTTAAACTTATATTCACTGAAATTTGAATGGGAAATGTACTCCATTTAGGATGCCGAATGGCCTTTTTGTATATTTACTCTTTGCAATATGCGAAATAAGAAATATATCCTTCACTAGTCATGCCTAAATCATTTCTTTTGTTCACAATAAGCTAGTACCTGGACAACCGAGCATTTATCGAGGTCGTTCTAGTTGGGAAAATGATGACTTTCATCGATAATAACCTCTCATGGAAAAAAAAACTGCTTCTGTTCTTTTCCAACAATAAACATGTACACACATATTTAATTAATGTCAGATGTAGTTTATATCATGTAGTAACATTTATTGCTGAGAACCAATAATATAGGAACAATATGATGACCTCAATGTTAACTTTACGGGACTGCACTATAAAGCAACGTTTAGAAAACTTTTTTTTTAATTAATCTTTCCTTTTTTAATTTTTGCAATATTATATATAATATACGTATATATGTATGTGTGTGTGTGTATATATATGTGTACGTACACTAGAATTGTTGATTTAAAGTAATAAAATATTTGAAAGCGAAAGAATTTACGTGCGGCAACTAACTTTATTCGTTACAGAACAATGAAAATTACGCTCTCAAATTTATTATGGACTTGTAGTGAGATTACGCTCGTGTTTTTTTTTCTTTTTGGCTAAGATCTCATTTACGTAGATTCATTAACAAAGAGAGTAGGTTAAAGACATGCGATAACACATTATTCGCTCGATTCTTCGTACACTCGCATGCTCGTCCATGAATGAATCGCCGTACATAAAGATAAATTATAATTTTCGTTCGGAAATCCATTACGATATATTCTGGGCCTTTTGCGTGGACGTATTTAGAATTTCGGTCTGGTACAGTCGAGAGATTAAAAACTTAAGCACGAACTGTAATTATTGCAATCCTAATTGAGTTTGTGATGCAAACACGTCAAGGTCGTTACGAGCTGCGTTGGTGGGCTAGGCACCTTATTTTCGAAATATTAATTTCTTATTATTCACACAAATACTCTATTTCAAAATACCGATCGTCATAATACGGTCTAGCCAAATAAATACAATGTAGTAAGGAAGTATATATTCTGGCGTTAGTCATGTAGAGAATAAATATTTATAACTAGATTGCATAGCTGTCGCGATTTCTCCTTTCCCTAATAAATACTATATTGTTTTCACTGCCGACAGCAGGTTGATACGTGCTATCGTACGAATAATATGAATGTATTTAAACATTTCGTAAATACCGTACACATCCCACACGCTGTCGACGGTGCGCGTGACAATCTTGACGTATTGTATCCCAGACTCAATTAGGTCTAAAGTAATGTAGTCTGCGCTCAAATGTCACACATGATAAGTCACATTTTGTTTTACATTCTTTTTTTTATACCAAGTTCAGGGGGTAAACGAGCAGGCGAGCTATCAGAGTATACGATCACGGCCGTCCATGGACATTCGCATCTCCTATAGGAGTCACGGGTGCGTTGCTGGCCTCCTGGAAGGGAATATAGTATTTAATGGAAGAGGGATTACAATGATTTAAAAAGAGAAGGGCCACCGGAACTCTCACTCACTGGACAAAAAGCAACTTGTCGATATTTCGACTGAAATCGGTTGTCTCAGTAATAATTACACCGGTATTATATTAGGCCTTAGGTTTTTTTGCTCTAACTACGTGTACAATAATAAACGAACCGAACCGAAGTGTTGGCCGAGACAAGCTACAAATCGTTTCATTTCTACAAATGTTAACGCAACGCGGTGTCCGATATTCGTCAACTAAAATTGAATTTCTTTCTCTGGATCTAGGAAGATACATGTATGGGTTTGATATATTAGCTTATGAATTTGTCACGTAGAAAAGCGAAAGTTTAATTTTTTTTTTCGGCAAATATCGGATATGTTAAAGCGTGAGCATTTGAAGAAATAAAAACTATTCGCTTATCTCGGCCTTCTGAAATATATTATCTCTGAACATTACTGTTGGTGATTTTAAGATGAGAAAAAATTTCGAAACCTTATTATATTATTAATTTATACATTAAATGAAG
This sequence comes from Eumeta japonica, assembly GCA_005406025.1. Classification (NCBI taxonomy): domain Eukaryota; kingdom Metazoa; phylum Arthropoda; class Insecta; order Lepidoptera; family Psychidae; genus Eumeta; species Eumeta japonica. The sequence goes on from BGZK01000877.1 coordinate 226,971, forward strand.
GCTTATTGGATTTACTTTTATTCAAAACGGTGACAATGTAGAAAATACTTGTGATTAGCAGCATTCTGTAATTACAGACACAAACTTAGTTATTTGCAGAGACAGACTTAGTTAACCATAACCACAAATTAGTAAGTTAAAATGCTTACTAAATTATAACAATTAAGTTTTAGAGTTAATCTTAACTAATGAATTGGTAAAAAGATGTCTAGAGAAGTTTCAATTAAATATAGGAAGTACAACGCTGCGCAGACGTTTTCGTTATTCCGATAGGTTTACAGAAAATGGGCACTTCACTAAATATTATAAATAAATACCAATATCTGTTTTACATTGTGTCCGAAAGAAAATAATCAGTCTGAAAATAAAAAGAGCCACGGCCAAAAGCTAGTATAGATGTACATTGTATGGATGTTATAAGTTATTTTGTGTAGAGTAGAGACGCAGAAAGCGTGTGTTATATTGGTGTGTTAGTGACGCACGCGGCACGGCGCGCCTCTTGGCGCCGCGCCCGCCCCCCGGCCGTCCATTCAGCCCGCGTCCGGCAATGACCCGATCACCGACGCCCACGTCTTATTTATTTTTTATTTTATTTACACACCTATATGCACGGCTATAACACACCGTCCTCCTGGTTCATAAACGAGTATGAAACTTTTCAGGGTTCCGTAATTAAACGGGCGACGTTTACACTTTTAGCGGAATAGTATTAGGATTATTAGAGCTTTCTTTTACATAAGCAAAAAAATGAAATGAGAATAATTTTTGCAATAACCTCGAGAATACATTAAAGATGCGAATTAAAATTAGAATTAACGATTAGAAAGTGGGCATTTAAAACGTGCGTCGAATAACTACAGTATAATTCTATTTCGGTCCTAACATTGAAATCGCAAACGAGAAAGCGAAACTGTCTGTTGGCGTTGCATTCGCGCTTCTGGCAAACATCCGGATGGACTCTTAGACACAAACACAATACGGGTATATGTGTGATCGAGAAACACAAATATTCTACTTATTATGGATAAGAAAAAAAAAATCGGAAACAGTAGTGAAAGTGCAAAGCAAGACCGAGACCGTGACTCAGATAATCTTGGTATCGTCCTAGCTCTTAATCTGCTTATTTGTCCTGTCACTAAGGTTTTTTTTTTTAGTTTTTTTCAAACACTATCATCGTAAAAAATTTTTAAATATATAAATTCAGTATAGTACATATTAATAAAATACTTCATTTCAATCCAATACAAAAAAATATATATCGCAAATCAGTATCAAGAACAAGACTATAAGACCGAGAATAATTTTGTTCGTGAATAAAAACGAGAGCATAACTAAGGTAAAAACAGTTAGCGGAACTGGACATACAAACGAATTTACGAGTCGTATTGTTGACCAAAAAAGTTTCCTTATGTTGCGAGTGACAAAGCAAGAACATCTAATAGGTTAATGAATATTTTACACATATGAGCATGTACGGTCAAAGAGCTATAAAGCTAATTCACAAATGCGTCGTCCGATTGGCAATCATGCCTAAATGCTCGCACATTGACTATTCTCTCGTGAATAATTGGTGAATATTAATCGAAAAATGAATATTAGTATGTAGAGACAGTTTCTAACCACTAATATCATTACCATGTACAAATCACTAATGATATTACCATGTATGCTAGATTTCTTAAATAATATTTCCTATCAACGTTTTCACTATTGTTCAATCTAAAAATTTGATATACATTCCAACGAAACAAAAATAAAGCTTTTTAAACCTTTTAACATCCTTGTGTTGTAAATTGAATTTGAATACAATGGCGACACCTTACATCTTTTTGGTTCCCATAAATTTTAGAAAAATGTAACGTTTGTGGGATTATATTTAGGGAATCATCTGTCTAACTGTGTACAGGCGTCGGTCAAGATACAAACATGTATAAGTCTAAAAATAACGCAATAGAAAAATAACATATTCCTAGGGGCTGTTAATAAACTATGTCACACTAAATTTCGCCATTTTGATAAGTCGCGCTGTGTCATATTCTTTACGACCCCCCTCTATAAACTGTTCATTTCGATTAACAGTAAAATAAATAATATTGATAGTGTAAAACATTTATTATTTCAATAATAAAATTTAAATTTAAAAATGAACCCCGTCACCCTCGTCACTCTGAAATAATACCTCTAGGTTTGTGAACGTATTTTACGAATGGCCCCTTACATTAAACTCCAAATTCAGAAACACGATAACAAAGCAACCGCCCATCACTATCGATGACATCGGAACAAAGGATTTAGGAAAGTTACGTACTTCTTATCTAAAATGACCCAATATTTTATAATGGAACGCCAATGACGCAAGCACGAGTAACACCGAACTATTTTTGTACTCGTACAATTTGCGAAAATAGACTGTAAACCGTAAATAAATGTTTTCCTAGCATCTCGCCTCGTGGCATGCGTCTGTACACACTCATCATACTCGCATATGCTAAAACGCAAAATTACTCAATTGATCTTCAGGAGGCGGCGTCTACAGTTTAGTTGGATCTAAAATATGGAATTGGGCAACGGAAATATACGTAGACAGTATCATAAAAAAAGTGTGGTACTTACCAAAATACTTTAGTAGAATGTACCGGATTTAACGGTAAAAGTCGCAATAATTAGAGTTGACGTCAGATGAACCAAAAGTCAGATGAACGTCAAAAATCGGGACGGTATAAAAAAATGTCGTGGATAAATTTATTAAATCGCCACATCAGACGTTCCACAAGCGGCAATATTTAATTCATTGGTGTTGACTACACTGTATTGTATTGAATTCACTGGTGTTGATAAATAAACCAGGAAATTCTCTAGTATAGATGGAATTCGACCGCAATAACCACTATTAAACTCGTTTTGATTGCAGTCAGGAAACGTATTTAAAATCTCACACAATGTACACAATTTATTGGCAAATTACACTATTTCGTGAGTAGAATTTCTTGACATTCGCTAACGTTAGTATATAATTGTTTTGCTTACATTACAGCTTTTACTTTTGGCACAGAGAAATTTAGCCTTCGGTTGAAAATAAATGTTTCTTTAAGCATTTCGGAAAATCCTTTCGATTTTCTATAGATTTCATTTTATACAGAATGTCTAATCAAATTTCGAGATCGGAGATTAGAAATACGGAACGCTAAAAATTAAGTGATCCCATCCGATAGCGATCGATCTGGACTTTAATAAAATGTTTAAAAGTATTTTTTTTTTCATTGGTAACACTCGGAATGCTCTGAAAGCGACGCATAAAAGAGATATATTAGTCATTGACCGAAGTCCAAATATTTTTTGGAACGTCCATCTGCTCGTGTACAGTGTATGCCTCGTTTATTAGCTTTCGATATAAAAGTTCCGTTCCAGACTTCATGCGTCACGAGCGAAGTCGTAAATACGTTTATAGTCCGATATGCCCGCCAAAAGTCATTCAACCATTGACTGTTTCGATGTTTAAAATTTCTGGAAGCGAATCGGGAATTCCTAACACGCAAATCCATCAATCACGCCCCGGTCTGAAGCGGAAAACGTTCTGTTTGAAACGATACTGGTGTTATGAATAAACACCTTTTCTTAAATATTTTTCCCTTAAATGTTATTGACACAATAATTATTAATACAGATCATCACTACTGGCCGGTGTAGTTAACGATCGATCGATTGATTATGGCTGGTTGATCTGTCAACGCGCAAATCAACCCGCGAGATCATTTGGATAGTTCTTATTCCTGACACGGACAATAGTTAAAAGGATGATTTTGAAAAACCTCGCAGAAAATAATGAACAAAGTAGCAAGATTGTGTTGTTATCAATGTCGCTGGTGACTTTTGTCTTATGCTTGATATGTGATTCAGGAGCGGATCCAGCTTTCGAGCGAAGGCAGGGAGGTCACATGATAGTGGTTCAGTCGGGACATGTCCCAGTTCAACTACAATAATAAGACAAAAACTTACCCCGGGTGGTTATGACCCCCGTGACTCCCCTGTATTCGCCCTGGTATGATTATACTTAATGGATTTTAATATGGTTCTTAACTATTCACAGCTTAATCGGCATCGTGACGGTGATTCAGATATAAATTTCTAATTTTAAGCGAATCGCAAACGATCACTAATATACTATAATGTATACAACATGGACAACAGATAGACTATAGGATTAGCGAAGAAAAATCAAAAAGGACAACCGCCTATTGAAGTTAGATAAAATCAATGGAAAAAATATATATGAAGGCAATTGTATATTTCGAAAATTCTCCACGATATTATGGCCTGGATCAACCATTTTTTTTTATATAATATAATGAATTATAGCTTACATGGCGGTGTCGATTGAAGGTATGTCTTCAATATAAATAAACTTAAAACTCATAGATCCTATTTATTCGCCGTGCTCATTTAAAAAATCCTAACGCACTCAGAGGCGGTCAGTTCCATTTCATCACCTTCGTAACCGCAGGCGTCTTCTTCAACAATAAAATTGCCGATTCTATATCGAAAGTGACAAAAAAAAACCGTCCGAGTGATAATAGAAAAAAGAAAATAGCGGATGCTGCGAGGAACATAGGTCGGGAGCCGTCGGTAGTTTGGCACGACCACCTGTTTACCGCCGTCGGATAATTGCAGCGGCGTGGCAAACGACGCGGGCGCACGTCGGGCGTTTATCGTGCCGCTTTAAATGCGGCACGTGGACATCGAAGCCGTTTATTGATGCAAGGAAACGATCCCATTAACGTGTTTTATGTCTATCGAAATCACAGAAAATAAGGTTTCACAGAAGCGCTGAAGGGACGGTCGTGTGCAAGATCCTGAATTTCGTTTATTGTGTCCTTAGAATAACGTGTTCGAAATGCGTCGTTGATAGCGCCAGGAGTGATCGCTAGGATATGAAATTTTACGTAACGCTATAGATGGCCGCATTATTTCACGAGTAGCGATGAAGTTTTGGACAAAAATGCCTTATAATTAAAAAAAAAAACCAAAAAGGTCAAAGTCTTCAGTATTGAGGTTGTCAAAAAGTGGTACGAAATATATTTTTTTGAGCAAAAACGAAAAACCATTAGAAATAGCTTTACTTGTTTTTTGCGATTTAGTTATTAATATTTTTTATCGTCATAAATCAATGAACAAACGTTACTAAAAATACTTTCTATTTTATTTCATTACTTAAGTTTTATGTTGGCCTCGTTACTGATTTATTCGAGAAAATCAAAAGGTTAAATCACTTCATACAATAACCGTTCCTATATAAAAACATATTAATCATGTACAAAATTATTTTAAGCAAGACGTGTGTGCAAGAGCGGTAGTCGCTTAGAGATCAAGAGCGTCCGTTTCGAAGCGGAAGGTACTGGGCTCGATCGTGACCACGGATGAATTGACCAATGAGTCTTCCGGTTGCGTCAAATCGAACCACCCGCTCCGTTCCTCGAAGACCACGCTAAGCCGTCAGTCACGGACGTTGTCATCGCATCGGTGACGACAGTCGGAGCCGCCCTGTACCGATCAACTGGGCCAAGCTGGATGGCGTTAGGTCCAAGCTTGGAATAAAAAAAGTGTAACGAAATGTGCATGTGATTGCACATGCACCTACGTCAGGCATTAATGAGTGCATCACTTCGAGGAAATGCGGACGAGGACCGGCTCGTCCGTGGTAATTCCACCAATACGAACCGATGCATTTCCAATCGCTATCAATTGCGTGTGCACCCCATTTGTTTGTGCGTATTTGGAATGTCCGAACGATAAATAATTTCCTGCTTATAGAATTTATGTCTCTTTGGAGATCATTCAATAAAAAAAACTTTATAGTTCGATAAACAGAATTAGATAATTTACAAAATTCATAGTTTAATACAATTGAATTTAGAGTAGGCATATATGGCAATGTAATCATAGACGCGCTCCTCCTATAGACAAGGACGGATCAAATTATTCTAAACCGATCACAGATCATCGCTTCATCTCGGCGGGGACTTATTCAAAGTCTTACGCTGCGACCGCACCATCGGGACTCCGCGAATGTTCAGCATTCGGCGAATGTCAAATCTTCAGGATTCGACGGGTTTCACGTTATTTCGTCTTTGAACAAATTTGCTGGGGGCGGTTATTATTTTGGTATTGAATGAAAGCTGTAGAATATTCACGAAAATAGACGACGCGGTAGCGTTGTATGCCGTAGTCCTAAGTAATTACTCTACCGAAAATATTTTATTTAAAAAAAAAACAAAGAAGAAGGTGGTTGATGTTAACTATCTATAAAAGTTGAGCAGAGTACAGAGAATTAGAATTTCTAATAAAATAAATTAATAATTAATTTATTTTTTATATAGTAAAAAATAAATTAATTAATAATTAATTTATTTTTTTCTTATTAGAAATATTCTCTTTAATTTGCACTATATTGAAATACTGAAGACTCTATTATACAGCTTTTATATAGCTTTGGTATTAAAGTAAAATACTATTATTTGTAAAATAATACAAAGTAATCTCGAGGAAAATACAATTTTGTTATTGCATTAGTAGCAAATTGTATATATATTTGCTACTAATGCAATAACAAAATGAGGTGTGCAAAATATGACATTGCTTGATGAGTGATGCCTAAATAATTCATTATTATATTTTAATTATCAATATCATATCAAATGTGATTGATTAGAATTCATCTTGGAATGTGACCGTAAAAAAATAATTTTAGCCGTTACGATCTAATATTCTTGAAAAAATCCATATAAAAAATGGAATACTTGACTTTAAGTGAACACAAATGCTGATGATATTGCAAATGAAATATATTAAAAGTACACATACTGCTATCAATGGATCACAATTTATATGGCTTTGAATATTATTTAGAAATTAATCCTATCTGCATGCGATCTAAGCCGCGAACAACCACCATTAACATATATTAATGAGTAATAGATGTAGTATATTTTGCTGTTCAATATTATCATTATATTAATGTGTAATTTGAGATTTATAGTCCGGCAGTTTCCTTAATTATTAACTGTAAAATAAAACATTAAGACATATGAATTCACAGCAGATCGCTAATACTAAAATATTAACTAATTGTTACCTTGCGCAATCTTAGCGACGGCGGGATACCATCGAGCGGGATATCGGTAGTTGGCGGATATCAGAACCGGCAACACCAGGCAGGTGTAGGCGGCCATCAGCCACGCACCGCCCAGGGCCACGAGCAGACCCCGCGGGGCCCAGTACGGCAGCAGCAGGACCAGGGACAGCAGCCATACTAAAAAAAAATGTTAAAATCCGATAACACTCGTAAAAGATTTCGCGCAAAATAACGAATGAAATAAAAATCACAATTGTAATTGGGAATATGTCGGGGCACTTACACGTATTTGATAAGTAACAACATTGAACAAAAAAATCAACAAAACTTTGGACCGTAAATAACAAATTTTGACCACAATATATGCGACAGTGTTGCAACAAATGGAGGTGTCACAAACTGCAAATTTATAAATGGCTTTAAAACGTCACTTTAAAAGAGATCGACGGCCTCGTTCTTCTTTTAAATTCGTTTCCAAATAAAAATCACTTTTAATATGAATTTTGACTTTAGAACTAACCTGTAAAAGTGACTTTTTATGTTAGAAACGAATTGAAAAGGAAATCGTGGAAGATGAGCTTAATATAATGATCCTCGCCATATGCGATGGTTTAATAAAAAACATCGCGTTGACTACTTAATAGCCCAATACGACCCGGCTATTAAATAGTCAAAACATATCCAATTTAATATTACCATCGACTTTACAAGTAAAAACATGCAAACCCTCTTTTACCTACATTATAGAAATATGAATTTTAGCGTTCATTTCTCTTATTTCATTTAATCGAAATATTATGATGAAGTTAGCGCTGGTCTCGTGTTTATTGTGCATACCATATTTTTAGTGTAAAATAAAATATTGGAGTTTTTATTTGAAAGCGGCTGTTAGATGGGATATTTTAGTAGAAAAAATATACCATGTTTATCTTCCTGATTTTGACGATTTTTTGATGACTCTATTAGACTTGGTACTTTAAAAGTATTTTTCAATTATCATTTCTGAAAATTAATCATAGAAGAAATTCAAAAAAAAAATCAGCTAATAAATAAAATTATCCTCAATTTGCGATGTGTATATTTGGCAACACTAGACATGGTATAAAATTATACCAAATAGAAAGTGAACAAACACTAAATAGTTGACACTTGGCCATCTGTCTAGAAAAATAAAAATTTAAATACCAGATTGATTACAATGGAGACAAAGCACTGTTTATATATTTTTAAAAAATGTGCACTTAGAAAATTAACCAAAGACGTGTATCTTTGAATTTCAACATGAGAATTTTTTAAATGGTTCCTTGAATTATCTATGAATTTCTTCATCACAAAAGAGTCCAAACGTGGCTATTTAGAAGCTTATTGAAAAAAAACATCCCCGAATAAAATACAGTTTTAAATTCGCCTACAAATTATTTTCTCGAAATTTCCAAAAAAAAAAAATGAAATTTAGTTCAAGTTCATAGAGGCCCTGCGGGTTGTGCAGTGATTTTTATTTCAATTCTCTTTGTTTACCAAAGACCGTACGCGCGAGCGGTCGTTGCATTTGCAACGTCACCGAGGCCCGTCGCTTGGACGGTGCACAAGAACACGGGAAGCGGAGGTAGAGATGAGTAAAAATAATAGATCTTGAACTTTGAAAAACACGTTGTCAGCTGGAGTGACGTCAGCTGAAGGCGCGCGCTCTTATCGAATGTCGTTCCCGACATTTAAAAGCTTTCGAACTTTCTAGACCACTCGAGTTGTCGCCTTCTCGGAAACCCTCCATTCACGATCCTTTATTTTTTGTTTTCTCCGCGTTCCGACGTTACAGGAACGAGCGTGCGGAGTCACCGCATACGCATGGAGACGAGAGTTGAACACGCCACGCAAACAGCTGACGCAATGCGCGTTTGCGCAAAAGTTTTATTCGGAATCGTATGTGTTTCCTCGTGGAAAAGCTGTCAAAAGTCTCGTGCGCTTTATTTACCAATTAGCAGTTTAGATTTTTAGTCATGAATCTTAATTTTTATTTAATAGCAGTGGATAAGTTGATCCGAGCTTAGATAAATTATTATTTATCCTTATTACAGAATCTTATCGTACATATAGAAAAATTATAAACAGAGAGTTCTTAGGAATTATTGAACAAATGTTTCAGAAATCAAGTTCCTCTATATGTATAATAATTATTTCACATATGTTTATTTCACATGTGTTTTTCTTGTTCCCTCTTACTTAACACATTTTTTTCGACAATTTTTCTACAATGATCGAGGTTGCACATTCTAAATTTTTTTCACAACCGCCTTCACGGACACCGATTTGCATCTTTCTGCTTTGTACATGAAAAAATACGGTTGCGAATTTAATACTTTCATTAAAAAAAAGTTATGTATTAAGGGCTGTTATGCTCTATCTTAATATATTAACGAAAAAAACCCGTGGGACTGAACTGCTCGACTTTCAGGCAGTTTCATGTTATTTTCACATATTGTGCTAGTTTTATTGACATGTGTCTTTGAACGAAACCTAAAAATGAATCGGCATTCGGAATGAGTGTCAATGTTACTACCAAAAAAAATATCATAATGATGTAATTCAAGTATAATTCCATTACCTACGAAATAACGATATTTTCGATCGTACAAATTTACCTTTTCTCCGACTATAGTAACACTAAAAATACTTCCGATGAAAACTATGAAAATACCTACTAAATGCTATCGAAAACTATGTCAAGGATTAGATCGTGTTGGATGCGGCGGCGTATCCACGATGTCAAGTTTTGTGTGCTAGCTGTAATTTGGACAGGCGGGACGGAAGCGGCCTCGACCGCGTTCCGACGCGAGAACGGGCGACTCACCGATGTTAGCGATTTTGTCTTCGGACTTCAGCGTGTGTATCTTCGAGAAGGAATCGCTCCGGATCCTCCCCCGGACTCGGGAGATCATGCCCATCTTTTGTCCAGGAAGTATGTAGCTCTTGGTCACAACGGAACTGCTCCACTACGAGACCGGGTTTAAAGAAAAACGACCAGATTAACGAAAGAACACCGAAGGAAACTTGCGCACACTGCGTGGAAATGTAGCGGAGTACGTTCTCATCCGGTGAAGTTTGACACATCAATGCGCGCGCGACGGAAGTTTGGGCGGGCGGGCGTCGCATGGCGTCGCTATCGCCACGCCTATCGTACCAATCTCGATCGACGACTTGTAAGATTTGATCTGCGACGTATCGTATCGCCCGTCTCGAACTGGCGAACATTTATCTCGGCCTTGACAAACGAGCAATGTATCGCATCAGCTTACGAATCGAATGGGAAACAGATTTTTTTTTCTCAAAGGAAAAACATGCGTGAGACCACGCAGATACCCACGTTGCATTCACGAGTTTATTATTAGAATGTCCATGTCACTGACTCACGAAGTCGGATGTTGTTTATAAAATAAAAATGATTATATTGATGGCGTGCTTACAAATTATTTGTGAGAATATTTAAATTATGTTACAGCGAAAGTAACTATACACGGAAAAATAAATATCTAATAAATATCCGGCAATTAGTTAATTGCATTTAACTTGTAATTAGTTAATACATTTAACTTGTAATTATGAGTAATAACCACCCATAATTAATTAATAGTTTATAAAGCGTTTCGAGAAAATTAAAAAAAACTATAGCTCGAGTCCTAAACTAATCACTAAGTTGGTAGTCTGTACAGCGATAGCAGTACATTTTTGTATAGTATTTACGAGGAGCAAACAAACAGGCCAGCCACCAGAAAGTAAGATAGTCACCGCCGTCCATGGACATTCGCAACCCCAGAGGAGTCACCGGCGCATCGCCTGCCACTTGAATAGGAATACGATATCCGATGCAGGGGGTCACGGAAACTCTCACTCACTGGACGAAATGAAACATCAGTGGCTGTTATTTCACGCCTGTATCTAAAGTTCTACTTTGTCTTCATGATATTTCTTTTCTTTTGAACTAAATTTTGCTCGACCAATTAAAACTTTGTTTAAAATATTTAATATTTAAAAGTGGTTTACATAGCACTCTAAAACTGGCTTAAACTGACATATACCTATATATACAGCACATATTAAATACGATAAAGAAATACCAATAAGATTTACCTCAATATAGTACATGACTTACGTATACTTACCTTTATATAGATACAAGATCGAAGAAATTTGAGATGCAGGAAATTGTTACAACTGACTTTCTAAATGAAATTTCAACATATTCAAAAATTTATTTGGTATTTCCACAGATTTGAGTGATTTCATTGCGTAGCCCACTTTACCGAATTAGTAATTTAAATATTATTATATTACATATAATAAATATATCATATATATTACTTTAAGATGACATGCAATTATTAAGCATAGACAACAACATTTATTTAATTTTCTTAAATTACAGGAAATAGAATATTAATATCAATTAAGAAAATGAGTAACGCTAATAATATTCTTAATCAACGACAGAATTTTTCTTATCAATACGAAGAGTTCCTGAACCATGACGAAAATCATAGTAACATATGGCGTTTAGTAACAAATATCTTTTTTTTTTTGAGAAAGAAACGACCAAAATATTTTTAAACAGCCATAAAGATATTAACACAATAATGTAATTAGATTTAATGTAACAGAATTAACATGAAAACACGATTGTTTCATGTTAATTTTGCTACATTAAAAATAATGATCAATCAGCTAAACAAAGCCATTTCTTACTGAACAATAATAATTGGACACGTCCGAAGACCGTTTATCGACCGCGCTGCGGTTTGCAATTAATGAATTATTACGATCGTCGCAAACCGCAAACCTCATTTTTACCAGTAACTCCACGCTAGGCGCGATGTCACAGCATTATTGCCGGCCAAAGTTCAATACAACGCCGTTATTTAATGCATGTCGCATTGTACGCGCGCGTGTGTGCGGCGTGTGTATGTGTGTGTGTTTTTTTTCTTTCATTTCGAAAATTTTTATGAAATCAATAAATGATTTTTAAGTGTTGATTCGAGTGAGCGTCGATACAGTCACCATTTTTGACAGGTGAGAATTGTATTAAAAGTATATATTAATTCATCAAAATATTCAAACTTGCAATTGTATTAGGTACAAATGGTACACGACTCACCACATGTAACACGATATCATTATAATGATTTATTTTATTCTATGTCATACGTTCCATACTACTCGGCTAATAGTTCTCATCGCCCGTAAGACATACATTTGCCCTCCCGATATAGTTAAAAATATGTCAACTATATGTATACATATGTGTGTGTAGTTTTTTGAAATGTATAAAATAAGTGTACACAAAAAGTGTCTGTAATACACGGATACCTCCGCAACGTTACGTCTGGAACTATCCTGTGGGGATAATGTAGATATTGTTGTCGGATCGGTATCACGGCGGATGAATCTCTGTATACCCGAATCATAAAACGTGATTTGACATTAAATCAGACTTATCCCTATTCATTGGATGTCTATTCATTGCGGATACCGAATTAAATAGCTTTAGTTACGGAAAATTACGGAAACTAGTAATCGTCGTTGGCTTGGTTTTGATGAAGTATTGTTCACGCACATAACTCAACAAAACAGACTCATTTTTTCGTTTTATTCCGACTGTGATATTATTGAGACTACACTGAGAGACGAGTGATATACGAGAGTAGGAGTAGGTCAGCATAATCTGGTACAAACGATTGATTTAATCTACCAAATATATTTCGCTAAGATCCTAAAGTCCATAGATTTAATGTGCTGGTTTTCAAAAGGCATACGTTTAATGCTCAGAATGTAAGACATATTTTAATGAATTATTGAATGTAATTAAAGGTAAAATTTCATTTTACAAATCCAATATGTCTCAAAGACAAAAAAACTTACTTAATATCATAGATAACATAAAATATGAGACTAATTCCGGACAACTTTTGAAATATAAATAATCTGGAATCTGGTTTGAAAGTTAAAAGTCAGTCTAGTTAGAGTCCTTGAAGTCAGAGGCGTTGACATTATTCATTTTTCAATTTTTCTCTTTAATGAATTATTGTAGTAGAAAACATCAAAATATCTATTATACTCCTCTCCACAGATGCAAAATAAATTTTTAGCATCGTCCAACCCTCAGCGCCACCTTTGGTATTTCTACAAAAGTGTCTTGCATCGATATATCATTTAGCATATGCAAAATTAATAGTTTTTTTCAAACATTAAGGATACCTACCTTGAATTCAAAAATAACATGATAAGTATTCTAAATTCAAAAGATACTTTACCTATGGATAGTAATTCCCTCAATTTTGATGCTTTTTTTTTTTATTTACATGGGAAACCTAGCTTGCGAAATATTTTTATGTTATTATATATTTATGTCGTTCTCAATAATTGTACCATTTCAAGGAACATTGAAACAGAAACACACAACTGACCACCAAGAAGTGTAACCTCATATATACCAACTCCACAGGTCCTGATTAAGTAAATTAAAGAAAACCTATCATCATATTTTAGAAGACATCTTCATAATCTATATATCGATACCACAAAATTGTGAGAATTTTTTTACAATTTTACAGCATAATAATTCATCGAACACACGACCAATAAAGCTATTATATTAGTATTTGGTTTTGATAAGAACTTATACCCAACTTTCAAATAAGTTTTAAAAGTAATAAAATGCTCTAAGTACTAAGTGTTGTCTTTTATATACATCTCTGTAACGAAGGTGCATACTTGTGAACCATGTTCAAAGCTGAAACATAGATTTTACACAAGAGCATTCAAAAATTATGTCGAATAAAGAAACTTTATTGGAGAATTGGATTATTATTATAGAACAATTGAATTTTATTTTTCAAGTGAGCGTCCACATTTTTGTGGAAGTTTACTTAGGGTACAAAATCCAATTAATTGACATGTACTGGAATTTTTTTTTATGAAAAATTAACCTATATTTATTTTTTAGGAAAGTAATTGCATTTTTTTATTAAAATGTGTCCAACCTAACTGATTATTAGCATAATTTATTTCTATTATGTTTGATAAGAGCTACATCTAAGTCTCCAGTAATTAAAATTTAATTCTATCTATACATTAAGAAAATATTTTAAAAACCGATTCGCGAATAGATGTATCGAATTTTTCAATAAAACTAAATGCATTCTACATTTTCAACAGATTATATATAGCCAAAATGCAGCTACTTCGTTTGATGGTCATATGCGCTGCGGTGGGTTATTCGGCCGCCTACTATCACGACTCGCCGCAAGGCTTAGGACTGCGTGACGTCATTGAACCTCGTGACGTCATTGAAAATTACGAAACAGCCGTCCAGAAAAGAGACGAGTACGTACTACAATTGTAATATCCTAGTGCAATTTTCTATTCACAATTAGAACTCGTAAGAATAAATTGTTTTTATTCCGTCTCACATTTTATAAATACTTTTTCTTATCACTTTGCGATTTGGTAAGAGTAATAATGGTTGGGTGGCAAAGAATTTTGGCTTAAAACCAGTAGATACCCAGTTTTAATCCTGACCGCAGGCAAAATTCTTAATAAATATTTTGCTTGAGTCAAATTTACCCACTCGCTCCATATCTTGGAGAGTGGGTAAGTCTGTCTATCCTGCACGCTGTCGCCACATTGGCAGTCCCCAACTGGTGGGAAAAGCACAAAGTGTAAATTCTTTGATCCGAAATTAAAGAAATAGTGGGAGAACATGCCTCCGCAGTTGGGTAGAAAGTTCTTTCTTTCTCATTTTCAGTGTATTAACGTATAGTATTTATTTACATTCCAAAAATTTATATGAAAAAAATTCAGGAAACTTAAATGCTACAAAAACCATTAAAAAATGTCTTTTTTTTTGCGAAATATTTATTTTTGCCCCATATTTATTTTTGACCTTGACCGCGTGCATTTAAAATAAGTGGATAACAAACATTCATAGAGATATAGAAAAACATGTGTCGTTTTCAAACTAATGTTATTTACACATTTACTTACGTTTACGTAGGTAGACGAAGAGTTCGACGAACGACGTACTGTCACGCACAACATGGCTTGACTCACTCTCCGTTTATATTCAAATGGATATTTTAATGTTCAATTAATTCTCCAGGGAGCTAGTAGCCTGCCCGGTCTGTGATCAATTCTTGGATGACGAGTGCACGGTGCTGAAGAACGGAAAGCGCTATAAGAAATGCGCGTTCGGCACTTACATCAATGAGGTCTGCGGCAACCAAAGGGACTGCTACAGGGTAAGGATTGTACTGTAACCGCGGGCGAGTCCCTTTCAGTTAGCCTTCTCTCAGGATAATGTACAATAGCGTTGCGGCGTTATTTTGTTTTAACATTTCTAACCCTTTCTCTCCCGCTTTGCCATGCGTTAATTAAAATTTAGTATTATCGCATGTACTATTGCGATAAATAAGATATGCTTGTAACTTTAGGACGAATTTAATGTTAGATAGATTTACAAACGTATTGGTTAAGAATGATTTATATCGGGTAAAACGAGCGAGTCTGTAGCTGCAGCGAGAATGAGCTGTCCCGCGCACGGCGCGTCCGCTGCAATCCTCACAATTGATCGTTGCTGTTAATTGATGCCTTAACATTTAGAAATAATTATTGTTTCCAATCCTGATTCTATTCTCGATTTAGAACCCGGTTCTGTCCTCAGATTCCAATGCAGTTCCAGACGCGACGGAAGGAGCAATAGCGAAGGGAAGGGTCTCTACGCTATTGCTTTTTCCATTCCGGCGGGCCCAAAACAACGCCTTAGAGAAGAAGAGTCTCTCTATAGAACTATCCTTCTCATGCAACGTAATGAATGAAAAGGACAGCCCTATAGAGAGACTCTTGTCTAGGGCTTCATGCTAGGCCTGCAGAAGATAATCTACGTCTGTATACAAAATTATATAGAGACTTTCAGCCGTTTCGGACAACAACTCGGAAAAACAAGCAGACAGATATTTTATTAACATAATACATGGCCTATCATTTGCATAAAAGCATGTTCTTCATATATCCCAATTTTAATCAACTCCGAATGATCCTTTGTTTAGTTATAAGAGGATACAGGCAAACAAACAGATATGTATACAATTTTTTTAAATTAGTAAACGTGGATTAATTATGTCATGAAACGAATATTTATCACAAAGTTTAACAAAATAATTTTATATATGTGGCCAAATTTATATATTAATAAGTATTGTAGATCACAGATTGATAGATACTGCTAATGTTAATGTCCTAAAAGTAGAGTAAGAAATGGCGTAACTCTCATTATCTATTGCACTCTATTCGCTTTCCGGTTTCATCATTTCACGTTTTGATTATGAGAATCCTGAAATAAAAGTGTATCCTCAACTTTTATATCATTACTTGTGTTATTCAACAAAGACAATGCGTTACTGAAACCCGAAAAAAAAATCATTTTTCAGGGCCCGAAACAATACTGCACGGAGAAAATGGCGGAAGATAAATTGGGCGCGAAATGTGCGCACGGCTACACGTGCAACGCGCAGCTGCACGAGTGCGTCGGGCTGTTCAACGAGCTGGACAGCCTGCAGCTGGCCGGCCTCAGGCACTACTACATTCTGCCCGAGGACAACACCAACAGCTACATCGATAAGTACCGCTTGGCGCGTTCACACCACCTCTACTGAAAATGCTTTGGACCTCCCTGTTTCAGAAATAATTTCCTGTCGACAAAAGATCTCGTTATATTATAATTGTTATTTATTGCTAGAGTGTAGTATTTATAATTGCAAGTATTACTAGAAAATATGTATAAATATTGAAATATTTAAAACCAGTTGTGACTGGTTTGCCTATTCATTCAAGCATTGTATATTAAGAAATTGACACTAAATACTTTTTAAATTATTATTAAAATGTGAATGACTGCCGTATAAATATTGGACATTTACATTGTACAAGGCTGCAAAATAAATGAATTAATTTTATCCATGTCTTTATATATATTATTTCCTTTATAATTTATAAATTATGTGATGTCGCTTTTTTTTTTTAAACGTGTTCATATGTACATTGAAATCAAAATCCTAGCGAAATCCATTATAGCTCCTATTCGAGCATGACAGACTGTTTAATAACTTTTGAGATAACTTATTGTACTTAAACATACCCATCTTCAATTCGTTATTTACATTCAACATAAAAAATCCATTTTCGATAATTTAAAAATCGACTCTTGCTACATATTGTACGATTATTAAATAATACATAAACAAGATTCTAAACATTATATTTTTTTTTTGTAATTTTTTTAATTTTTTAAACTTAAATTAATTTATCTGTTTTCATTTACAATCCTTATTATACCTCCAGAAATATTTTTTCTGTATTAAAGCACTTAAAAATTTGATAAGAGAAAATCTATAACTATAGATACGTATTTTTATTGATCATTGAGTATTAAGAAAAAATAAATTGACTAATTTAGATAACATGCATTTTTGTTTATTGTTCTTAAATATCTTTAGGCTGTAGCGTAGAGCAGGGCAGTGCCTTGACAAGTCGAACTCCAACGGAAGAAGTTACCAGATCTTAATTTGCTTGAATCGATTTAGCATACCTTTCATTATTCTTATTATTAATCTTTCATTATTTCGATCTATAGGTACTGTTTTATTTTTAAATATTTAAAATACACCTAACGGACTATTTCACCTAATTTATGAGACATGATAAATTTATTATGATAGAAATGTGTGAATTGTTTTTTATAAAAGGGAAACTGTATAAATATCAAAATATAGTAACTACTAACGTCATCTTATGACACACATTCAAACTAAAACCGTTGTGTCATTGTCTTCTTGTCATAAAGTTATTCGTTAAGGTTCTAAGATGGCATACGTTGTTTAATTACAGAAATGATCTTTATGCAGAAATAACTACTTACTTGGGATTGTTAGAAATAGTATACACATTTTTATTGTTTGCAATAAGACGTATTTTATGCTATTGTAATGTAAGTTTAAATAGCATTTTCAAAAGTTACCGGATTTGTAAAAACAACAAATAACAACATACAATAAGGGTTGAAATGAAATTGAAATAAATAAGAACTCTATTAGAATGGTAATTACCATATACAATTTAACTCACATTTAGACGTTTTTTAATAGCATAAAACGTCACGGGAACGAACGATGAATAGAGCAAATTAAGCATTCTGGATCGTCCGTGGATAATAAAATTGTTTTAAGACAAGTGCCATTAGGCATCGGTGACGGAACCCTAATCCATACATGCATTCACTGAATAAAAATTGGATGTGGCAGAAGAAACGTAAAAAATAGAAACAATGCTGCATAGATGGGGACCTTTCAATACCCTGTTTACGTTATTACGTCAGAAAAAAGATTTCACTCGAGTCGCGCCTACAGTTTACTTCGAAAAAAAACGAATTCCAAAAAAAAAACGAAAAAAATTTTGCACACCAAACAAAATTGAGTGTCTTTCTGCGTTCGTTCGGGCCGACCTCCGAAACGCCGGAACGGCTCGTAATTCAATGTTGCGTACATGTAGATCACCTCCTGGATTACAATACAGGACACTTTTTAACAAAATTGAAATGTATTGATACCAGAAAAATTGAATAGCGTGCGAGGGACGAGCAAAATCGGCATCGGAACCGTTATTAGGTACCAAGAGCGGGACAGATATCAAAATCGAGAGTGGGAGTGGGACCTAGATCGGAATCAGATACTTCCGATAATTACTATTATTTATAATATTACTTTATAGTAATAATAATTATAATATTACTGTGTAGTAATAATTACTATTATTGCTAAACTTTAATTTAGACAAGATGAAGCAAGCGGTAAGTGCATAACATTGTACGATCGTCTTGAAGATGACTACCAATTAATGGACTGTTGTATTTTATAATAGGATATTTAGTAAAATTAACGAACTTATTGAAAGTAATCATTCCTTTGTCTACACCATTCGTAACATTCTTTGTATTAGACGATAACAATTATTGTATTTCCTATATGGAAATGTACTTTTTACAATGGTACATTATTGTTAACAAATCACATTTGTATTTTTTAATGATTCAAATAATCGAAGACATCAAAGATAAAAAAATATTAAGTAGGATCTTCAGTGCAAGGAGCGTACCTACGGAACTATGTTGTAACTCAAAGTTGTGCACACATAAGCCGTGATAGTAAGACAGAGAAAACAAATACTGCAAAATATAAAAGTATGACAGTACCAAATATTCACTCCAACGCATTATAATGGATTAACATCCACGATATCTTGCTTTAATCTGTCGTTTTCTCTTGTGACAGGCATATATAAAAATTTAAGTCTTTGCAGTTTGTAATTTATATAGCAAATAATCTGCAACTAGTTGTAAATTAAAAAATACATAAAATGTAGAAATACAATTACCTTGGCTTGGACCTCGTAACATTGTACATAATGTATCTTTTATTTTGTTCATTTATTTTCATTTCTAGTTATCATTCATTTTGCACTCATGTCCAATATCCACATACCAACCTTCACTGTAGGTCAGGAATTAAACATTTTTGTTGAGCCATATGAATTTTTTCTATAACATTTTTCGTCGGCCGCACTACAACAAAAATTAACAAAGTAGTTAACCCTGAGGGCCAACTCTGAAACTTTCCGCTATTTTCGAGCTCAAAACACTCTAAAATATACAGAATTTGATGCGACTTTTTGAGTAAAAAATTTTGAGATAACGAATTTGATTCGATACAGAATTTTTTATTTTTTTAAGAGGTTTTTTTTTTATTTTTTGGTTTTGATATCTCTTGAACAAATTAATCGATTTTGACTGAACTAGCGACCAGCCCGGTGGTGAACGACGCGGGCTTTTATATTCTATAAGAATACTCAGAATATCCTTTTAATTAGATACAAAATTTCGGTGTATTGTGAAAAACCACTTTTTGCAATTTTTTCGTTCACGATATCTCGTGAACGAATCAACCGATTTGGACCGGCCTAGTGGTGGTCGACGTGGTTTTTTTTTTTATTTTAAGAGCTAATTAGTTTCTAGAATCGATCGGTAAATCCGTTTAAAAGTTATCCAAAAAAAAACATTAAAAAAATATTTTTTTCATAGTTTTTTTTTTAATTTCTTGGAATATATCAATCCCAATCGGTTCAAATTTTCAGGAAATTTACGTTTAATGGAACTCTTTTGAATGCCAAAGTTTGGTTTCAATCGGTCAAGCCATTCAAAAGTTATAAGAGGTTTACATACATACACACACACGCGCGCGCGCTTACATACATACAGATATCATTGTAAAATCGTCAGGAGAGTTTCCTAGGACTTCAAAACGTCAAGATCTGGTGAAAACTTATTTTCGAAAAAAGGAGTAAAACCAATAACTTCCCGATTTTCAAAAATTTTCAATTTTCTTAGCGAGAAGTTAAAAATGACGGCAAATTATGATAACGAGGTTCAAAGAGATGTTTTGAAAAATATGTTCTCTGAAGCTTGGCTTTTTTCGGTGAGTTTCGAAAATATAAACCGGAATCCTGTGAAGCCTAACTTCTTAGCGTGCACCAACATCCATTACCACATGCTGTTGCACGTCTTGCTTCATTACTTACTCGGGTAGACAAACCATAGGAATAATGTAAAGTTGTTGTAAGGTGAAGCCTGTTTACTATAGACCTTCATTTTAAGTTTGTGATACTTTTTGTTACTTTTACTCGGAAACCAAAGATGCGTTCATCATTGTATATGTTCTGTGTTCATTGGTTCCACGTTTTGTTACTATTGATGTTACTAACAATAAAAATTATCCTTGGACTTAAGTAAAACATTATTTAATAAAATATTTTTAGTTTAATTTTAGACATCCAATAACACATGCGGTTACACGCCTTGCTTCACTACGTACTTGGGTAGACACCAATTCTCCGAATTCTAAGTTAGACCAATTCTAAGATTTGGACAACACTGCAAGTAAGAGCCCATACATCGAGCTGTCCAAAGCAGTGAGCACTTTCCCTATATTATACCTTCTGTGATAATATAACTACTATGGCGTTAAAATTATATTTGCTTCGTATTTACTATTTTTGTATTTGATTTGTGTGTTATCAATCACCATTATACATCGCACATTATCATCTAGGCTAGTTGCGTTTATCTCCACCTTACCTGCTTTTCTCATTTTTATACTTATGAAAAATTATACTCACTATTTTCACTTCTTTTGTCTTCTTTTTTTATTGGCAAGCACTTACGAGCTGGTCACTCTGTGTCCAGGCCCCCCGGTACCATTTCAATCTTTACATTTCGTAGGAATACAGTATTAGTAGTGAAGGAGTCTCCGCTAAGTACGTATACTCCATCCACGTGCAAGATGGACAATCATCTCATGCTAGACAAATTAGAACAGGCTAGATTTACTTCTTAGATTTATTACTTATTTAGTTCACTCTAGTCAAGTCTAATCTGCAACCAGGTGGAGAAATCGAGTAACTGAGAAAACGTAAATCAATGCTTAGGCCATTAGGTCGATCCGGTCGACATGGGTTATTGAGAGCGCAGAGTTCACCAAATGCTAAAAAAATAAAATATTTTAATATCCTTTAAACAAATCCATATATTTAAGACGCCATCACGAATCCAATGAGCTATCGCACATCATTTTAGGAGCCGTAACGAGAATTTACACCTTTTTCATCTTGTTCAACTTGTGAACTATAGACTACTACCTTTTGCCCGCTGTTCCGCCCGCGTCCATATCTAATTAATTCTTTCATTGTCTATATAGACCCATCACGCTGTTAATCATGATCCCTAATATAGTTACTTCTTTCAATTCTAGATTCGTTTTCGATTCCGATTCTGCTTCAAATATAGATCCGATTCTATTTAAAATATTTATAATACACCCATGTTTCCATCCGCGTGGCATACAAAGAATTCTTTTGTATTTTATAAATGCCCAAGGTGGTAAAATTGAGGGACGCCAAGCTGTTGTACGGAGTCCTCAATTGTCTCTTTAGGAAAGGAAAATTGTGTTTGTTTTGGTATTTATTTTGAAAATATGTTTTAAAATGTACTTTAACGACTGTAAATCGTTTTCCAAAACCAACCACCTATTTCAATTTGTAACGATTTTTGTAACTAGACTATAAAAAGAAAATTTCCCGAAATTTTATCAATTTAACATTTATGGACTGGCAACTCTTTTCGTTCCGTATATATTTGGCACGACGGGGATTATTTACAAACATTGAGCTATATATAATTATTTCTAGTAGTTTCTATAAAAATACTATAATATGTTCGGGGGACTACCCTTTAGTCTTATACTACTGCATCCCCTAAAATATCGTATATAAACAAAAATGGATTACTATTCCTTAGTTTTTCTGAAGACTTTTGGTATAAATATTCTGAGCTAGAGACTAATTTACGTCAAATAATAATAAAACCATTTCTTCTATTCATGCAAAATTTATGCCAAGCCAAGCAAGTTTTATTCAAAAATTTAAATGTAGCCTAAATATTAATAGAAGAATAATCATACAAATATTGAGGTGCATTTGTAATATATTACGCAAGTACCTATTTATAAAATAAATCTATAGTACATAAAAAATACGTGATTTTTAACACATATTAGATTATTATTATTGTAAATATATTATAGAGATTATTATTGTAAAAAAGTTTTATTTACTAAATTTGATTATATTTAAAAATGACGGTTTCGTTTTGTAGTGTTACATATTTGCATTCTATTTATTTACTTTAAATTTTAAAATAAGTATTTTTTGTGTGTTTTTTTTTTTAATACATAACATATGAACCTTAACTTTAATGAATCTTAAATATTATAACTTACGTAAATATTGACCGACATCACATCCAATTTGATTCATTCTTTTTAAGGCTTTTTGAAGTTAAGGCGTCGTACGTAAACAGGACTAGCCCAAGACAATGAAAAATGGCACAAGGAGAAGAGTCAACGAGTCGAAACATGTTAATGATGATGAAGTTGAAAGATATTATCTACTTATGTCGATAAAAAAATACTATTTAGTAGCTTCCGAGAATTATTTGACAGAAATACATATACTTACAAACATACATACCCGCACTTATCAACTTTTATGTACTGGCTCAGAAGCCTTGGTCAATTAAAATATGCGAATATTTTGCAATTACAACAATTTTACATTATAATATTAGGTGTAACAAAACTGTGAACAATTACTTCAGGGGATGATAATACACATCAATACGAATAACTTTTATTATGGACACTTTTCTGAAATCGCCAAAAAAATCACCTATTCCATACATTTTATTTCAGTAGATATGAACGTGCTGTACGAAACAGCTGATTTTTTTTTTTTCTCCATTTTAAAAGTGTTCATAGTAAGAGGTGTCCCCTAAAGGAATTGTTCATGGTTTTTTTACGCCCTGTGTAACATCCTTTTTTCACATAAGTGGTGTCGGTGAGGGCGGCGAATATGATTTTTGCCCAGGGGGCTAAATAGCTAGATCGGGCCCTGTGTCAAATAGTTGGTGCAACAAAATAAATCACGGTAAAACTTATTCACAAGTTCACTTCTACTATAATAATGAATCAGAGAAAAAAAAATTGAATGTGTATACTTGTGTACGCACGTAAAAAACCAAAATTCTTTGGTGTAACAAAACAATAAAAATTAATTTAAAGTTGAAGAATTAAATAAACTCAAATTTTTTTTCCTTATACAAAGTCTAATATCAATTTTATCTTTTTATTTAAAACTATAATAATTTTTAATTCAAGACTTGGAATATGTTAACGTTATTTCTAAATTATGTCCATAGCCATTGCATCTTTCGGTAGTAACTGAATTGACACTCAAATTATTAGTAGTTTTCATGTCACCCCGATAAAAATTAACGTTCATCATTTTTTCACAGCACGCTAAAAGAAGAATAACTTCAGTAAAAAAATTTGCAAAAGTTTTCTATGTCTCAGCGGCTCGATTGAATTTGAAAAATCGACCGGGGCCAAAAATATCCTCTTCTAACGCCGATTGAAACGAGCCCTATTTCGAAATTCTAGGACCACCCACTACCGAGAAAAATTGCGAGGGGGCTGAGATATCCCAAGAAAGGTAGTTGGGAAGGGCAGGAAACCGACAAGCACACAAGAAATATATTTATGAATAAACAGGATAAAAACCGACCCCTCAAAGGGGATAAGTCACCTAATTGGTGAATGGAGCCCTAGGAAATATATGTAGGAAAACAACTCTAACGCAAACGTTTGGATCATCCGTTATTAGTGGTATGAAGTTGCTCGCTAAACCGCTTCCAAGAGCTTCATACTGTAGTTTTTGAGTCACCCAGATAAAAATTCACTCTCATTATTTTTTCATAACGCACCAAAAGAAGTATGACTTCAAAAAATTGATAAGGTAGAAATACCTGATCTAAACTCCAGTAAACTTGACTGATGAACGTGCGCCACCATATTATGAGCCCAAAAACAAACGCACAGACGTTACGATATCGTCGATTATTGACTGTACTTCATTCGAGAATTTTTAAGAATTGACGCAATAGCATGAGTGCGTGTATTTTTCTCACATTAAAAGCTATTAGATACGCTTATAATATGAAATATCAATGTCACGTAATAATAGTACTATGGATCCTTTATTACATACATAAATTACAAAATACAAAAATTAAAAATATTAAATACATAAAACGTGGTTCGCGGTTAATTTACCTAATGCAGAATACAAAAAAAAATACTGTTTATTCTGAAAAAGATGTATTATAGTGTAATTAAGGCATTTTCTTAAATGTATCATAAATTACATTTTCGAAGAATGGGTGTGAATAACTGTAATATCCCCTTTAAATCACGGAAAATTAAATAATGTAATAGAATCCTATTAATATATTATTTCAATACAAGAATCTATACTCCGTGTGTTTTGGACAATATTTTTAGCTTATCATACTTACTTTCGTTTTATCATATATATTTATTAAATAGTGTATTTACGTTTTTTTTCCAAAACTTATAAATTTTGTGATTTTTATATTGCTTTTTACATATAAGCGAGTATCCCAACACTATGTTTTTTACATGTATGATGAAGTATATTGTAAACAATAATAAATATAAAAGTATTGATGCAAAATTATATTATTATTAGTAATAATAGTAATAATATTATTACTCATATTGATACACATACAACATATACGTGAGTGATAATTACCGATTGACGTTCTTCACGCATATGAACATGGCGCAGCTTGTCGATCGTTTAAGAGACACCTACAATGTACAGTATTTAAACATCAATGGTACTACGCAGACAGTATATTTTATCCGCAGATTGTGGACGATACACCACAGCGATCTAATAGTAATAACGAAATTTAATTATTTTTACAATTTTCATAAATAATCAATCGTAATCTCTCTTGTTTATTTTTTTTACTTTTTAACATGATTGCGTTATTAAACTTAATTATTTCTTGTCACATAGATACTAAAGTATTTGGCTTTTATCTTAAATAAATTACCATTAGTTATAACAACACGAACAAAACTCTTCAGGAGAAAATGCATCTATTTCATTAACACTCTTTCTTTTTAAAGTTTACCAATTTAACTAAGAAGACGTTTTACATTTCCCATATTTAGAGTAGGTAATTTTTTTGAATTACTTTTTCACCAATATCAATAAATAGTATCCATTACATTGAAATTAAATATTCTCTTCATATAAATAAATAAAAATATTAAAATTAGAGCTTTCTTTGTTTTTCATATAAAGTCACAGATGAAAAAAGGAACTTATCTTCTATACTTATGCTCAATTTAAAGTATAAATCAATTAGCAGTTAAAAAAAAAGTGTTTTAAATAAATAATTTGATGAGTTACTACACAATTTCATGAAATTTGAAAGAAAATCCAAAATACCATATT
This sequence comes from Eumeta japonica, assembly GCA_005406025.1. Classification (NCBI taxonomy): domain Eukaryota; kingdom Metazoa; phylum Arthropoda; class Insecta; order Lepidoptera; family Psychidae; genus Eumeta; species Eumeta japonica. The sequence goes on from BGZK01000877.1 coordinate 253,138, forward strand.
TTTTGAATTCATCTATGAAAACTGCAGATAATCGAATTAAATCTTGTAGACATATAAACGACCATAAAAAAACAATCTCATATTTAACGAAGCTTACATGTATTTTATCCATCCTGTCTTTAATAACACAATATTTTCAAATAACGTCTGTGTACACCAATCCCCCTACCATATACGTGAGGCGGTTCGTTGTACGTACTGTAGCATGCTGTCTTGCTCGCTGTTCCGCATGCTGCTTTACGCTGTCGTTCATCCTTTAACAATATGGCAGAGTTCACCATTCTAGGTTTACTGAGATCTATGGTTAAAACACAATCAAAATTTAAATCAGATTAGCAATATAATATAAACCAGAGTAGCAATATGTTTTTCTTACCGACTATTATAAAACTACATAAAACCTATTACTATTTTCGCAATATTTACAAAATCCTGCGAAAGTCCACGCTTTTTAAATACCTGAGCCTATATAATGTTAAAAGTCTAATGATGTAAATAAAACGGCCATTTATATCGTAAATAATAATTGTATCGAATGAAATTAATCTTTTTAGAAAAGTATACAGTATGTGTTATATTTGATATATCATATATTGTGTAATGAAAATTCAAAACAAGTTAGAGACTTTCATTTGAGGTTTGTGGTCGGTACTTTTTATTACTTTTACCTAGAAACCATAGCCGTGTTCATCATTATATGTTCTGCGTTCGTTAATTCTACATTTTGTTACTGTTGATGTTACCAAAAATAAAAAATATCCCTTGATTTAAGTAAACCATTATAACTCTCATTTAATAAAATATTTTTAGTTTAATTTTAGATATCTATATATTCTTTTTTTTTCTATTCGAAAAAACTATCAATATTTTATCATATGTAAAAAATAAGTGAAAATAAATATTATTAAAATGTATTCTAGAAATAATTTCTTAAATTCTCATTTCACAAATTTAAACATTTCACAAAATAGTTTCATTTCACACGTCATCAATTGACACTTGAAATACGTTATAGTGTTTTATGAATTTACATTTCATCACATTTAAAAGTAACTCTTTTTTAATAAATACATAACAATTTCTAAACTAAATCAAAATAAGTCGAAATGATAACACGCATAGATGGTTTCTAAATACTATAATTGTACAATATCCTTTATTACCAAATATTTGTTATTGTAATTATCTTCATTTTAGTAATAATCCAGTTATCATACCATACTTGCGTATTAAATTTAGAATCTAATTATGTTGTATTTTAATATTGTAATACAAATTCATACTATTCAATATTAAAGCACGAATTAAACAAAATGAGTCATTATTTAATTTTGTGATTTAAATTAATTTAAACTTGCTTTTGTAACTCTTTGTCTGAAAAGATAATTTTGCAAAAAAAATAAAAACTTGCCCACCAAATTTAGAGATACTTAGGTATTTTAATGTTATTTAAAGGAAATATTTTTAGATTTATGGCAACATTATAGTGTGTGTGTCATTAGTCATTCGCTTTATTTTCTACTTAGTCTGTGTTATTAAAATTTAACATTTTACCGTTTTATGCTGACTGGTGCTAACGGTGCGAGCATTTGTCTTATTTGTATTATTTTAGTTTAGATATATAGCAAACATTTTTAGAATATAGAGAGAGTAAACTACACGAGTATCGGTGTTTATCGGTATTAAAACTAAAACCTAAGTTTGAATCAACTTTTGTTTTTGTTCACAACATGTTTGATGAGTAAGTATTTTTTTACAGATTCAATAATAAATGTATATAGTAAGCCTTATTTATCACCATTTTATATTTTAGAACAGACGTAGAATACTGTAGATATTGCGGTATAATTGATGCTCATTATGATGAATATTCTGAAGCTGTACATACTGCTACACCCAAGCATAAATATAACGAGATTTTGTACAGATTCAAGCAGGAAAGGTAAGAATATTTTTGAATTTTTCTACATGGAGCAAGATTATTCTGAAACCGTTTATAGCTCTGGAATGAAATACCGTCAACGGTATTGCCAATAAAAACGACAAGGGGATCTGTAGGAAAAGAGGCTATTCTAGTCCTTTCTGCATGACTGGCAACTGACTAGTGACTCCTCTGGGATTGCGGATGCTCATGGGCGGCGCTGACCCCTCTGGTGGCTGGCATGCTCCATTTTCCTATAAAATATAATGAAATGTTTTAAGACAGTAAAATGTATTTTATGATTGAAGCATAGAAACAAAATTTTATGCCTCATGTAATTTCTTTGCACTATTAAGATAATTACATTGATATTTATATCTATAAATGTTATGCCTAATTTTGCATTACTTTTTTTATATACCTAGATTAATTAGGTGTATAATTCTTTGTAATCTCAACAATGTAAAAAAATATAGAAAATTATTTCAATATCAAAATGCCTCAAATAATGGTGCAATTATCACCTTAAATACACAATAATTCGCTAAAATGTATGTCATACAATATCTAAATTAATATTATTAACAGAAAATACTGAATCATCTACATTGTTAACTTACTGTGCTTTTTTAAAAGATTTTTTTTACATAAAAATAAATAATTACACTCATTCAATCTTTTATTTGCATTTTACAATATAATAATAAAACTCAGATCAAATTTCATACAAAATTATAATATTTTAGATAACCCTGCGCCAAAATCCCATATGAAATCGTCAATTTCTTTTTCAAACATGAAATTAAATCTATCAACACAATTAAAATTGCATATTGATAATAATAAGCTAGCCTTCATGTTGTATTCTATGAGCAGACTTAAAGCTAAAAAGTACCCGTAGTCAAATACTTACAATGATTGTGTTTATTTGAGTAGTTAATTCTAAAATTTATTACTTGGAATAATTACATGAAATTCTTTTTCCGCTTCCTTGCATTTCATTTGTTTAACCATGTCACTATTTATATGAATCCACAAATCGTCAATCGAATGTCAATTCTTCCTTCATACTAAGATACCATGCTCACTACAAAATCACAACTTGCAGCTTGGCGCAGGGACATTGCAATTCTAAAATGATAAAAGCCAATAGTAATATAATTTTTTTTAAAGTATGCCACAGACATATTTTGATTTAGGTATTAAAGTATCTTGTAGATATGGGTAAATGCAATTATTAAAAAAATTAAAAGGTTTATTTAATGATGAAAATTTTATGAGATTAGATACATCCACAGGCCATTATGATTATCTTCATTTAATTCTATATTATCTAGACTAATGAGAAGTAAAAATATTTAAATTGACTTATCAAATTAGGTTCAGGGAAAAAAGTTTTTCCATATTTTATATACAAATTCAAGATGCTATTTCATCATTTTTTATTTTATATTTATAATTACATTAAATTATATATATATATATATATATATATATATTACATATATGTTATAATTAAATATGATTAAAAACAATGGCATATACATTTTGTATACTGATTCAAGATTTTATCATATTTTATTAATATTTAATTATTATATATGGCTTATGTATATATATGCCATTTTGTTCATCAACTTGTCACCATATAGTTGGTAGTGACATAATCCCATTGCAGTAAAAATTTTGGGACTTCTGATCATAGCACTGCGACAAGTAGTTTTGACAGTCTTCTCTTGATATTAACCTAACACTACCTATAAATGTTTGAAGATAGTGAAACAGGTGAAAATCTGAGGGCGCGAAGTCTGGACTATATGGTGGATGCATTAACGCTTTCCAATCAAATATTTGCTGAGTGGCTAAAGGTGTGAGTGGTCTGGTGTTATCATGATGAAAAGCCACATCCTTTCTGTTGATCATTCCAGCCGTTTTATCTGTACTTCTTGCTTGAGTCTCACCAGCTATTGGCAATAAAGAAACGAATTGATGGTTTTGCCCAGTGGTTAAAGCTCAATGAACAATGCCCTTCCAATCCCAACATTCACATAGCATCAACTTATTACTAGTTAATCTGAGTTTCACCATAGTCTGTGGAGCTTGCTTGCCTTTCGACCATGATCTTTTTACATATGTTTTTGCTTAGGTAATGCATTGTTCATTACCAGTGATATCCAGCTTTTTTCAAATGGATTGAAATTGTTCTGTGGTCAATCCAAAGCTCTTCAGCTATTTCTTAAGGACTAATATGCTGATTTTGCTCTACTTTTTCCAAAATAGCATCGACTTTATTCGTAACAGGTCGACCAGAGCAAGGCTCATCTTTGACATTAAAATTACTGGACTGAAAACACTTATTTTGTGCTACTCTTACCATACTCTGTATTAAGTCCGTAAACTTCACAATTTTTTTTCACTGCTTGTGTGGCGTTTTTCCCTTTTTTGTAATAAAACTTCAATTTCAATGGTAGGATTCATTCAATTTGGTAGACAGAAAAACAATAGAAAAATGGCAAGACACCGTTTATATTTTCTATTTTTCCTTTTTTAAAATGTCATCTATTTCATGGTATCAAAACTAACAGATACAAACAGCAGAACCAAAAAGAATTCACTGCAACTTTTAACTTATGAAATACAAAAAAGCTTTTATTCCGGCCTATTGCAATACTAATACACCAATGAATAGATGTTATACTAAAAATGTGCATGTGAGAATAACTTCAATTACTTTTGATCAATTCTATTTTTTATTATTTATGTTTATTACTTATATTAATATAGTTATTACTTATATTAATATTTAAAAATGAAAATTGAATGTATGTGAAGAAGATTTTTAAAAGTAGGATTACTATTAAAATTATAAATTTCATTCATATTTGTGCAGTGCTTACCATCGCTCTGGCCAGTATTCTAACATTATGAATACTAAAGTACTCATATCTTTGAAATGCACAAAAATGGTACTAAAACGACTTATTTAATCTCAAAATTAATTATTCAAAATAATATGTAGGTATTGTCATGATATCTTTAGATCAATCGATAATATTTATTATCTCTGTGAAGTACAAATGTGCCCCAACTAATATAAAAGAAAAGGACTATATGGTGTATTTATTGAAATTAAACAGAAACCCTATTTGTTTGTACCTAATACATCATTCTTCATTTTACAAACATTAATAATCATATAAACTAGATGGAAAAAAAAACAACATTTTTAATTTCAATAAATCATACAAATATTAAAATCTTTATGGAATAGATAAATAAGTGACATTAAAAGTTGTATCCAGTGACAAAAAGAAATTATTATAACATAGGTATAATTGTCCAGTATGTCATCTGTAATCAACACTTTCTTTAATCATAAAATATCTATGCTTCATTAGCACCTTTGTATTTAAAAATAGTGTGGATGCTCAGGGATTATCTAAAAATATCCATTGCATTATTATATTTTGTAACACTCTTTTCATAAAGAATTTAGATATGGGTTGGTTGTAATAAGCAATAATAGCATTTTTTATTTTTTTTGTTGAAGTAATGTAATAGGTTTTTTCTGTTCTAGGGACAAGATTGCATTCTTGGATAAGATAAGATTGTCAGCAAAAGTTACAGTAAATTCATCAGATGGATTGAAAACCATACCTTATGGTGATGTACTTAAAAAAGTTTCTAAATTACAAGTTAATGTAAGTATTTGAATTCCGTAAACATGAATTTGCTGTTTTGTTGTTGTGTCGAGATGTGTTTTCTCACTGTTTTTTATTTCACACTGACAGGCTTAAATATTAAGCCCTGTGTTGTAACTCGGCACATATTGAGGAATGCTAACTAACGTTGTCACTAATGTTGTGACAATTTCTAGGACTGAAGGCATATACCTTAAAATACGACATACTTTAGTTTCATTTTCATTAAAAACTCAATGTTCAATTCACCCAATCGTGGTCAATTTTTAAATCCAGTACCTTCCATCTTAGTCGAGAGCTCTTGACCACTTATCCACAACCGCTGATTGTTTTGTACAAATAAAAAAATAATTATATCATTATTTAATGTATGAACCTTTTAGTATCTATAAACTGTCATTTTATCAGCAATTTTTTATTAATGTTATAAATGTTATAAAAAAAAATAATAAAAAAAATATAAAAATACTTATTAAATGTAGAATCAACAAGTAATTTAAAGGAGATGGATTGCAAGAAGTTGTATAAATATTGAAAAAATAGAAGTGTTCATCAGTTGGTATAAGGTTTAGGTATCTAAGGTCTATAAATAGACTTATAAAAATTTCAAGAATCATTAATTGTAATTAAAAATTTCTATAATAATTTCCTGTAACTTAAAAAAGTTATAATACAAGTAATTACAATATATATATGATGACACATAATAAGTAAAATTATAAATATTGCCATCAAACTATTTAGTTTCTATTATTTGACTAAACTACACT
>BGZK01000878.1:0-259471 GCA_005406025.1 Eumeta japonica
AATTAAATGTAGGCAAAATAAGAGTATAATAATAAAAGAATAAAATTATAATCGAGCTAGATTATATATTACATTGCTATAGGGATCAGGAATATGACTGTGATTTGAATTAGGATTGAAAATGGAATTATGAGCGAAATTAGGACTGGAAACTTTTTGGAAGATTAGTATTGGGAAATAAAATAGAGATCAAAATCGAGTTATGAAAAACTGGGATCGAAACCCCAATGGAACCAAAACAAAAACAGGATCGGAGTCAAGCGTTAAAATGGGATTGTAAGTGTAAACAAAAGTGTAATTACAACTAAAAGAGGTACGTAATAGGAATTAATCTGTAGATCGATATCAGAACCAAGAGCTGGATCAATCGAAAATGAAAATGGAAGCAACATTTAAGACGACGCCGGGATCGAAACTCGAGAATGAAAGCGAGATTGTAAATAATACCGGTACTACGAATTGATCAGGATTCTTATAACCTAGATGCGAAGTTAATGTGGAATCGAAGTGAAGACTTCCATTTTGGTTTTATGTAGGTGAAGCTTCGGGTAAAAGGTATTTGAAACATTGAAAAACATAAAAACAAAAAGTAAAAGCACAAGAACTAAATCTATAAAAAAATTACAGGACTCTCAAGTCATTTCAATTGTACAATCCCTTTCTAGTAAATAACTCTTAACTATTAATTAATTGTCTACACCAAAACAGTAAATGAGTTAGTCTCAAACGGGGATATTTTGTGTACTAATACATACCCTGTATATACTCATATTCAAGGTGTATTACTGACTGTTATATTACATATTCAAGGCGTATTAATGTAGACGCCACGGAGTAGCCCCGATGCGGGTCACGGGTTTGGGACATTCATTAACGAACGGGTTGAGAGGTCGCGAGGCACTCTGTCCGTAAATAAACGGTTAATGTCGTTACATCTCAACGTTTAGGTACCGTAATCGAAATTCGGCTCAACGTTCTAGTGTGTACGCGCACGAGATATTCGTGATCGCAAGCATCCCCGAGCCGGTCGGGTCGCATAAAAAGGATATCGATCCTTTTCGCAGAGCCGACAGACGTCCTCGGGCCGGTGACAGAACAATAACACTTGTATAGAATCCTTTTGGATACTTGATCGATGAGAAATCTATTTTAATGAATCGATGAAATCGTATATGGTGTAAGTATTTGACTATAACCTAGATTTATATGTCTGTATTGCTTCCGCTTGCGGTTTTGTCTGCATGGACATAGTATGAGTTCCTTAATTATTTAGATAGATCGATATCGTTATCAATTCGAGTTTCGGTCGCGGTCATGCTTTTCATCCTAATTCCGGTCCCACACTCGATTTTGACTGCGGTCCCTTTTTCATTTTCGATCGCGGTGCCACTGCCGATTGAGGTTCCGGTTCGACTTTCGAATCTGGTTTACGAGTTTAAATTTTTGGTGCAGCATTTTGAAATTTCTATTTAAACATGAAAAAATATTGATGTCATCATAAAAAAACAACAAACTATGTATAAAATTGAGTCAGGTGTCGTCATATTGCCTTATAGTCCATTTGCAATAGGTACGCAACCATAAGCCGGCAGTCCGACTGACTACGCCTCTCTCGCAGAATCTCGTAATTTACTACAATTTGATTTTTAAATGCTCATCACGATGTAATCAGGAGTTTTTAAAACGCTCTAGTTATGAATGTTCTCATGTCAGAATGCCCATGTTGTAACATCCCATATTCTCGTAGCTAACTCCTAGATGTATTAACCTATCTTCTTTCCCAAAACAATTCCAGATTTGCTACTCCTTCCAACACATATCCTATCGCCCCTTAGTTCCTGAAAAACCGGCAGCACACTGGTGCTTTTTTTGATGATCACCAACTCTCTGGCGGCTCCCGTACTCGTTTGTGCTTTGAAAATGCCATGGCAGAAGAACGAATCAGTGACAAATATTGATATATTTATAGATTTCTCAGTTTTTAAAAAGAATTTGCTTAAAACTTTTGGCTATTCTTAATATATATCGAAGTCACTTTTGACAAATAAAACGATTCATGAATAATTCTCGTTCAAGATCTTAATATCGATGAAGGTGATTTTTCCCTACTAACATTAAAGAAACTGCATTGGATTTTTATAACTGGGGTCTTTTTAGATACCTCTTGTTTTCTATGAATATCATGGGATGCAGCATGGAATTACGATATTCCAAAATAAAGTATTTTATACAATAATAGAATTTGATAACCTCCCTACGTAGTTTTATGCAATTAATTCATCTGCTCGCTCACAGAACTTGATTAAATTAATTAAGTAATTTTAACATAATATGGTGCATTGTTGAATTTGTCCCAATGTGTCATACACTATACTTTTTGTTAAAAGCCTGGAATGTGTGTAGTTAAGTAGTACGTAGTTTAAGTATTACGTAAATGCTTAAAAGATACATAAAAGCTTAACAATAAGGATAAAAGAAAGGAAAATAAAAAGTTGATAGTAAAAGATTTAGACACAGACGAAGTATCTAGCTACTAGTATTTGGTTCATATTATTATAATTCAATATGTTAGTCAATAAATTGTGCAAACCTGGAAAGTTAGATTAAATGAAGGAATCGATACAGTTAATATGACTCCTAATTTTTCAGCGTTGTCTCAAAATTTTATTTTAATAAACCACGCTCGAGGTTGATCGGATGTGAGGGAGCATAAATTAATATTGCAAAAAATATTTACAAGAATTTAATTTATATACGTGTGAATTAGATTTTTCAACGAATTTTATTACTGGATCGTCTTAGATGGTCGACTCCTATACATTGGAAAAAGATTTACTTTAAGGAATCAAAATACTTAGGAATCATAATAGAAAATTATCCGTCTGTTATAAAATCACACTACAAATTGGAGATCTCAAATTAAAGTCTTTTAAAATATTCACATCGTATTCGCTGGTTTAATCACAATTCGTTAAAGTAGAATCAGTTCTTGCATAAAGAGAAATATTTCTCTACTTAAAGAATAATTTCTAATCTTACTGCGGTTGAGCCATACCGTGGTCAACTTGGCTGCGATACAAATATGAGTCAAATCGACCGGTGAAATACCACATTTACAAAATACAAACGCAAAGTAGCAAGCAGCTTCCGTTAGCGCGTTTCTTTTCGTCCAGCGAATGAGAGTTAGGATGGCCCACTTCTCCCTCTCCCCTTCTATTAATACGATTCTCTTCGATTAGACACTCTATTCTCTACCAAGAGGCCGACAAAGCATTGGTGCCTCTGGGACTGCGAGTGTCCATGGCCGTACGTGACCACCTACTCTCCAACGGTTCGTCTGCTCGTTTGCCTCTCGTTTAAACTATAAAAAAATAATTATATCTAGGCCTTTAATATGATTAAAGTTTGTACTACGTTAAATTATTAATTTCCAGAAATTTTAGTGCATACATTTCTTTATTATTTATTTTAAAACTTAAAATATTGTAACCTATTAATTTCTTTTTTTTGAACGTCAATCTAGTCATCATCAGCGAATAAAATCGTAAGTAAATATAAAACGCACTCCATAGTAGTGTCGTTACAGTAAATTAAACAATCGATTTGTACGTACTTCACACTAATGCGATTACCACTGCAATAAATGGTCTAACCACATGTGTTTGTAATTTCGTTTCACCGTAAACAATACAACGAAAAGAGTATTCCACAATCAATCTTAAGCTTGCATAGCATAAGGTTCATAGTGTAAAAAGCAACAAAACTTCCCCTGCGCACGAAATAACATACCGACGAAGGGAATTCAACCGACTGGGAAGTTTAATGAAACATGTTTTTTAATCAATCCAAGTTTGTTTCGTTTGTGGTTTGAAAGAGAAATGCGCTGCACGTTTATTGTGATCTATTTTAGTTACAAGTGCAAGTAAAACAAATGTTCTCATTTTCAGCGTATTGCTCTCTTATTAAAAAGAAGTTTCTAATTCTAAATTTTAGACAAGATAGTCATTTCAAACTACGGTTATAAATTTTGTATTTCCTACAAAATATTCAATATAATTTATTAACATTAATAAGAAACGAAAAAATAATTTTTACACCAAATTGTATAGTAAAATTATGCTAGTTTTAATCTTGGCTTGGCTTGTATTTACTTAATCTTTTTTTTCCTGATCTCGATCCTTATATATTAGTAAGAAGATAAAAGTGTTCAACTGGCTGCCTGATGGGCGAAGTCGATAATGACCCTAATAGCTGCGCAAAGAAGTGAGTTCGATTCCTGTACTAGACAAACATTTATTTAATTATAAATAATGTTTGTCTTTCATTAGGATGTACCGATGTATTATGTGTATATATTTGTATAAAAAAAGTATATATGTATTCCATTAACTATCTGATACCATAGTACAAGCCTTGTTGTTTAGTATGGGATCAGATAGTGCAGCTATATGTCGGAAGATATAATTGCAATTTATCGTCGTCATCATCATCATCATCATCATCACTCAACCTTCAAGCCAGTCACAATTACTGAAAAGACAAGTCCCAATGCACCAAAGGAAGCGTAAGTATAGGGGAGTGCAGGTTCTAATCTGGTTTAGGAGTGACAGGAGTGTAGAGCCAGCCGGTATTCGTGTAACTTTCAGCCAGAAACAGCCAGATAGGTAATACATACTATAATGTGTCAGTATATATGGGCAAGTTTCTTCCGTTCGTCTTCCGTTCTTTGTTTTCTTCGCTTGGTGCAGAGCTCTCAGCGTTTGTTTCTGGAAGTTGGTGTTATTCATCCGCAATCTTTAGTTTCTACATTGATATTTTCTAATGTGGTCTATTTGTTTTGGTTTCTATTGTGAAAATTCATATCTGGTCTAAGATTTCCTTTTTTCCTAAATTTTTTTCCTCAGTTAATCTTTCATACTTCAATTTATTTGCATAGTATAAACTTTCTGTGATAGTGAGAGTTGGTAGAGTTCGTTTACAATCTTCCTAATTTTTAATATGCTTTATTCTTATTGTTTCCTGTTGTATGAAGGTATATATATATATATATATATATATATATATATATATATATATATATATATATATATATATATATATAAACGGGGGAAGATAATTTACTTCAATATATATATATATATTTATATTCTGAAGTAATTTTGTTTCTCCCGTTATCCTATTCTTCACTTAGTGCAGGCTTTTTGGTGTCTGTTTCTGGGAGTTGTGGTATAGTTCATCAGCCGTTTTCATTTCTATTTTGTTCTGAGCTAATGTGGGCCATTCCTCTTGGTTCCTATTATGATAACTTAAGCTTTCTCGAAACGAGTATTACCATGTATAAATAGGGCGTCCAACTTTTCTCTTTGTTTTAATATATCTTAGGGCAGAGTTAAGTATGTGGAGTTGGTTTTTTATTAAAAGATGAGCGTAGTAGCATATTCTTCTGAACTGAATGATTGTTTTCCCTTCGAGGATTTCTTGTGTTTTCAGTCTAGTTCTTGCGGCTAGTAACATGTCTTTCAGGATCTCTTTTTCATATTGTTTCAACTTGTTCTATTTCATTTGGTTGGGTTAACTTGTGTTTGTTGTCATTTTGTAAATAAACTTAGAAATTTTCCTGTGCATTTTGGTATTCTTTTGGTATAACCTTACTTCATTGACTAATCATTCGTCTAGAGTTCTTAAGATGTCGTCCAGCACAATGTTAAAAAGCCGAAGTGAGAGTGAACATCCGTGTTTGACACCTTTTTGTCAGCAAAAATTTCGCTGACAAAAAGAAATGGCTAGAAACTAGAAACTTAATAAATTCCCATTTTAGTTCGCACATTAGAAAAAGTCAAAAAAGATACACAAATTATCGGACTACAACAAAATATAAATCTATTTACACTTTGTGACAAGGTCTCTTTGTCCCTTCATCGGAGTCCAGAACATAAACGTAATGATTCGTCACGTAGAGTAATATGCGTTAAGTCAGTATTTCAACTCCGTGCGAGTTCCATGCGCAGTTAAGTACACCTCTCTAATAATAGAAAATATGTAGAAGTGAACATAAACTTAATTTAGTTTTATTTTACGAAGCTCCCAATAACCTACACAAATGTATAAAAATTGTGCACATAAATATATTTAAGTGCATAATTTTTAGAGTTATAATCTCTTCACGATTTTATCCAAAAGTAAATATCATAATAGAACTGTAAGGTTAATTATATAGAGAATTTTATATATTAATTAATATTATATAGAGAAAGTTATGTGCAAAAAGAGAGAAATATATTGGTCTATTACGCCATATGGTCGCACAACTCCCGGCCAACGTTTAAGACCGTCAAAATTTATGTTGCTGTTTCCGAATGCGTTTTCGGAAAACGGTTTTATATACGCTCACATATCGTAAAATAGCTTAACTCACTTAATATTTTTTTATTGGTACTAATTTTTAAATCACAGGCAGACATTTCAATTTCACGTATTTGTTTAGATCGTACAAAATACTTAAAGTGATATTTAAATTCCTTTATTAAGTAGGTTTAACTACTGGTAAACGCTACATTTGATAATCATTTGCAAAGAATACCTTCGTGTATCACATAGGATTAGCCTTTGGATTTTGGAAAGTGAAATGATAATTCATCAACTTTAATGAAACATAAGGAAAATATATTTATATAAACAAGAAATTTATTGTAAATATGCAATTTTAAATTAATCTATCCTTTTTAATACCTCGACTAGGACTACAATATCTAAATGTTACAAATTAAATTGAATCATACAATTTTATTTGCTATAAAAGTAAATGTAAGAACTACATTGTATACTATAATACTGAAAAATACTCTTTGTTTTATGTAATAATAAATATTCTTTGAACCTTGTCATTTAACATATGATCGATATGGGCTTTTTCACGAGTACACGAAGTATAATATAATTACGTAATTCTCCGAAATGAGCCTGTGGTAATGCGAGAAATAATAAATGAAAACGCTGAACATGTGACGTCAGCGTTCCGCGAAATTGTGGAACGTCAAAAGATAAAACCTCCTTCCAGTCAATTATAATGTTGCAAACCCTCATTAAATTTTTTACACGTCACCGAGTACAAAGTTATCCCAGTGGACTACCTCGTTAGATGTGTGTATGTAACGTTTCTATAATCCTTCGTAATATATCGTTATTGTTGTAACTTATCCATTAAGTATACACACGTTAAATTATTAAAATCGCCCAAAAAATATTAATCCTTATACAGAGGCCCAAAATTAAAAACATTTTTTCCCATTTCGACACTATTAAAAAAAAAAGCAATTTTAATCTCTAACATATCTCGCAATAAATGTTGTACCGTGAGAAGCGTAAACATTGATGTTATGATATTAGACCGTAGCGCGGAGTTTCGTGAAGGGCCGTGCGCCGGCGCGGGCCCGCGGCGCGGATGTTTGCATCCGTCGGCTCGTTAAGCGCGAATCTCTTGTACCGATAAATTAAAGATATGTTTTTGATGTGAAAGGGTGTGTGCGTGCGTCTGTATGGTTATATGCGTGTGTGCGGACAGGCAGAAAAGTTCAAAGACATCAGACTAGAATTTCTACGAAATAGTAACGAAGATCATTTTTTCCAGTATGTATAAACCATCGTGTTTTAGTGTAAATTTTGCATATTCATTTATTGGGAATAAATAAATTGAAAGATCTTTATTCTGTAATAACTATTACAAATAAATACATAGCATACAGATTTCTTTTGAATATCTCTATTCCATAATATTTGGTGCTTTAGATGGCGTTTCGTACTAGATCGTGTCGGAGGCAAACTTTTTCAAAATTGTTTTACTACTATCATCGCTTATCCTTTATGCAACGAAACGCAATAAAATAAGTACATAAACATTCACAAACCTTAAAACGTCGATATGTTTTCGTTCATTGAGTTCGGGATTTTGCGCGATTCTTTAATGTTTGCGTTGATTGTGGTATATTTTCAGATCTAATGAAGCAAAGTAGTTCCATTATTAAAATCCGGTAGTATCTGACCCTACAAACTTTAGACCGATATCAATACTACTGACGCTAAGTAAATTTTTTGAAAAGCTTATTTTAAATCAACTATTGCAGTACTTTTGTAGCAATAATTTGATGAACGTCAAACAATTTGATTCACAAGCGGTCGCTCAACAATCAAAACCGGTGTTGAGCTTATTCAGCAGATTCTTGATGTGTGGGAGTGTTCACGGGACGCGATTGCTGTTTTCTGTGATTTATCCAAGGCAGTTGACTGCGTTCATCGTGACACATTGATCAGGAAACTACATCATTATGGCGTCACGGGTCGATCACTTGTAATTTTAGAGTCTTATCCAAGTGATAGAATTAAAAAAAATGACATTAATGGTGAGAGGTCGTCAGGATCTGCAATCAATATGGGCGTGCCACAGGGTTCAGTTTTTGGACCATTTCTATTCCTAGTGTACCTAAATGATCTACCACATCTTGTTAAGAATGGTCATGGGATTGTATTGCTTGCTGATGATACCTCCTTACTTTTTAAGATTGATAAGCATCAACCAACTTTTGACGAAGTAAACAGTATCATCTCTGAAATCGTTCGAGTGGTTTAGTATTAATTATCTATTGCTCAAACAAAATTTGTAAAATTTTCCCTATCTGATTCTAAATTGATCGACACAAATGTAATAATCAAAACAAGGTACTGGATATTGTGGACACGCCCCTGTTTCTTAGTCTCACCTTAGATTCTAAGTTACGATGGAATTATCATATTACGAGATTAGCGAAAAGACTTGGTTCTGCAGCATAGCAGTCACATGGTGGATGGATTTGGTGGCTTACAGACGAAGGCACCGCGAGATTAGTTTAGTTCAGCTTTTTTTCATAGTATTATGTTCTATGGATTTTGTTCACGTAGCCGATATTAACACAATTTTCGTGTTGCAGAAGCGAGCTATTCGTGTTATTTATGATTTGAGACCAATAATATCTCTCAGAGAACAAAATAAAGCGACATCCATAACATTAACATTAGTCATAAGACTGATTTTGCTGCTCATGAGATCCTTCTATGTAAAGTTAATAAATAATTTAAGGGTCTATGTGTGCGGCTTTATAATAAGATCCCAGCTGAAATTTAAAATTAGCCACTTGCTGAGTTTAAACGTTTCATTAAAGAAAGTTATATGGCAAGGATTATTACACCGTGTCGGAATATCTTAATGAAAAATGCCCCTACTTCATATTGTTTTAAATGTCGCCTAAATTATTAATTACTAAATCCTTAGTATTGATGAGTAAAAAGAGTAAGCCTTGAGTTTCTTACCCATTCTTCTATGGGCATTTGGAATGGGTGGTAATGTCGAAAAAAATGACTTGTTTTAAGTGTAATTTCATTACCTACGAAATAAATATGTTCTTGATTTTGAAAATGATTTTGCATGGACCCCAATGTATGTTTGCCAATTTTGGAAAGTTTCAATATTATTCGTGTTTAAGTATTTTTTTGGTATATATTCCGATTTGTCTACTAATTGCGTAGCTGTGACGAACCTAAGAGTTCTACATTGCTAGTTTTTTTTTAGAAACATATCTAAATAATGGATTCATTTTCATAAATATATATTAATTTTTTCTGGCTTCATCTATATGAAAAAAATGAAAAAAATTTTTTTTGATGAATTTTTTTCCTTCAGTTTTTAAAGTTTTCGTTGACAATAATAAGATAACCTAATTTTTTTCTTTGTATCTCAAAAATGTCTCTATTTTTTTAGCAATTTAACCTGTTAATTTTATTCAGTTACTTCTATGGGTCTAAATACAAATATGTAAAACTTAATGCACAGTACAAATATTAAAATATTAACTTGGTCAAAAATAAATAAAAAAGTTAAAATAAAAGAGAAAATATTTTATTTTACAATAAATGTTCGAAATGACGGTCTTCCACTATAATAAAATGACGGCATCTTCTCAAAAAACGTCTTTTTGACTTTTGAAACTCGTCTCTCTGTTTACGTACATTTGTCTCTGCTTGTATCAGTTTTCGTTTTAACTATTCTGATGTTGAACATTGTTTTGAGTACACTACCTCCTTGCAAAAGCCCCAAATAAAAACAAATTGGGTTTCGGTTTAGTGACCTCTAGGCCATCTTATGGGGCCCCCGCGGACGATCCATCTGTGGCTAAATTTCATTTAAATGCGTGCTCACTATATTAGAATAGTGACCAGAAGCTCCATCATTTTGAAAATATATTCGTTATCGTACTTCTAGATTTATGTCTTCCAATAAAATAGATAAATTATTTTTTTTTAATTTTGGTAAAATTCTCCACTTAGTCTCTCTGGTAAATCGAATGACCCTATTAATTTCCCGTCAAGTATTCCCGTCCACATATTCAAAAACAAAATGAAGATGTCTTATTTATGTTAATTAAAGTTTTACAAAACTGAAGAAAAGAAATTGGCCAAAAAAATTTTTTTTATGTAGGTGAGGTCCGAAAAAAATAATATTGTATATATTTATTAAATAGACCAATTATTGAGGTATGTTTCTAAAAAAATTAGCAATCTAGAACTCTTAGGTTAGTCACAGCTATTTAATAAGTTGACAAATCGGAATATATGTCACAAAATAGTTAAATGCAAATAACATTGAAACTATCTAAAATTGGCAAACATACTTGGGGGTCCATTCGATGGGTATTGGGGTCACCTACTACACTGTTTACGTTGATCCGTCCTCAATGTAACACCTTGTATAAACAATACACAAAGATAACAATACATACATATTGGACATAGATTGATCTGTGCATGCTATTTATTTTTTACATGGAGCATATATTATAATTAGAAAAATAGGCAGATGTGAAGAATTTAAACGAAATTGCAATGCAGACGATTTCTTAGTAATACTTAAGTAATTGCTTTTATCCTGTACTTATTTAAATAACAATTTTATGCCCTTTTAGATATCGCTCTGAAATGTTTCTATTTTCTCAGAATTACTCAGAAAGCGAAGATTGTAAAAATAATTATGGAACACATCACGTATATATATATATATACATCACATATATTTTGACATTGACTTAGTTAAATGAGTGTATTAAAAATTCGAAATTATGCTTCAGGTTGAAATTTCAATATAAGCTGTAATTTCCAGTCGTGTATTGCTTAATTATCCTCAGTTGTCACTAGTATCCTTAAAATGAAAGTGTAATATTACGTTATTGTCAACATGTTTTATAATAATCGTAGTCTAATTATATTTGACGTGTCAGTATAATTTTGGGCATCTGCAACCACTTTTCATTTTATAATATAATATAAAATAGAAATGAAAAGATTGGAACTTTTATTTATGTAGTTTGTTATAATTTAACACTTATTAATGGCTTTAAAATTGTTCAGAGATAATAAAGAATGTTACAGTCAATTGAAAGGTGGGTTCCGACTTAGCCAATTTCTGAAATCGATATAACTCTTTCCTTAACTTTCTCGTCCTTATCTAGTAAAACTTGATTATACTTTTGATGAGAATAAAATAGTCAGCACTGTTTATTTTTTGAGTTTTTCCATTTTATTGAAATATTTTTTTAATGTAACTTTAGTTAAATTTAATTGTTTTAAAAGAATATGAAATGAAAAGATAAATGCACTTACGATTTGTCTTTACAGTTACTGTCAAATTATAATTTTTTGTACGATATCTATTGCCTCTATTATGCATTGTGTAAATACAGTATAAATGTCTAAAGCTGTTTTGTTCTGTGTATTCAGTGATTACAAATAAGTTTGTATATTTTTTATATTATGTCTGCAAAGATTATGCAACTGACAGTTGTAAATATTAAATACACGTTAAGTCAAGTATAGATCAATTGTTTTGAAGTTATCCTTATAGAAAGAAAACCGCTGGATTTTAAATAAATATATTTACAAATTCTACATGATTTTATTTCTAATTTTATCTACATAACTTTGATTATTATTTCCTGCTTGACATTTTAGATTCAATTAGAATAATTAAGTTTTCGTTGCCTAAATTAATAATCTAAATTCATTTTAACTTTAATTCCCTTCAATACGTCTATTTTATTTTGTATAGATATCAGTATTAATCATTTCAATTAAGACAATTTGGAAATATTTATCACAAAAACATCAAAAGCGGACTGTACCAGAAGGTATTAAATATTCCGGGCGTGTCGGTTTACGCGGTGTAATTATTCTGAGGCACCTAGCGGGCCCGGCGCCGTCTCGCCGATGGGCTAGGCCCAGGTTCTCGATACCTCGGAGGCCCGAAATCAGTATTCGCGCCGCGCGGCCCGAGCTGGAATCGCGCCTCAATTTAATATTGTATATCTGGGAATTTATTGCGGGGCCAGATATCGCAGCCGAATGCGGGGTGTGTTTTGCTGTTTCTGGAGGCGTTCTTGGATTCAATGAGGTTTTCAGAAAAAAAAAACTCCTCTATTCTGATACTTTATATTGTCTTTTCTATATTGATTGTGAATTTTGTCTACTGTCAACGAACGAGTGGTGGTTCCGACGTTGAGTGAAGTGGAAATTTTTATTCAACTGAAAACACAGGGCCATGTTTTTCAGTCGTATCTCCATATGTACGTATATGGGATACACTCGAAACAACTTAACCTACTTTCAGGAAGTTTTTTATTGAGTGAGGTGTCTGTCCATTTATGTAAACCTTGCAAAGCCAGATTTTGTTTTCCAAGAACTAAAATGGCAAATATAAGTTACAAAATGGCGACAAAAAGAAAAAAAAATGTTAATATTATTATTATTTTAAAATTAATTTAAGGCTTTTTCCCAAAAAAGTAGGTAGAGACTACAGATTTCTATATGATACCTATTGCCTATCTCTTTTGCTTCACTGACATCCATCAATCTTTTTATGCAAGCTCGTCGGTTTTAGGTGCTTAAAACGTTACCCTTTTTAAAAATGCCATCTTAAATGCCTGCATAAGACTTTCTAGGACAACCCTTGCCGACCTTTCCATCACACACATTCGCTCTATAAATATGATTTGTGAGTCTACTTTCGTTCATCCTTTCCAGATGGTCAAAGGAAGTGATAAATGTAAGTAGACTGACATACCTTCCGTACAAGTAGTCCAACATGCCTTTTCCTACTTTAGTCACTACATCTTCCTTCAAATCACACCGCTCTCTGGCATCAATATTTCAAAGCATCACACATATTACGCAGAAAATGCATCTCCACCGCATCGAGTCTACTTTCATTGTGCTTCTCTCATACCCAACTTTTACTATCGTAGAGTAGGGATCAGGACCCCATTATGTATAGTCAAACGTGCTTGATGTGAAACACTTTTACTATTCATAATAGCGCGCAAGGCCCCATTCTCTCTATTTTCCGCATTTACTCTACTTTCAGTATCTCTATCATGTTTACAAAAATTTATAAAGAGATTACCCAAGTACATAAAATTTTTCACTTGTTCTACTCTCTTGTTTTCTATATTCATATCGCATTCAGTCGTGCATTCACTTCTTTCAAACACCATGACCTTAGTCTTGCGAACACTTACCTGCATATCTCTTTTTTCAACAGAATCGTTAATTTTATTTATTGTCACATGCAACTAGCACGCCGACTGCGCAAGGATTACTTGAAAATCGGTGTAAAGGAGGCATTGACAGACAGCTCAAACATTCTTAGTCCACCTTATACTCTTTTAAACCAGACAGCTACCCATGAATAGGTTGAACAGCCACGGTAAAGTTACACGTCCTTGTCTGATACCTCTGCAGATGTCAAGCCCGGCAGTGTAGACTCAATTTATTCTGATGCAAACACTGGAGCCTCTGTATAGAGAGTCCGATGTCCGTATTGATCACCCACTCACGCTATTCATGGATAGGGTTCTCCATAGATCATTTCTATCTACTCTACCATAGACTTTTTTCAGATCTATAAAAGCACAGAAGGCCTTCTGGCCTTTGGCCAAACACTGTGATGTTTCGTAAAGAAAAAACTGGGCTTATTCACTCCATTTCTTTTCTAAATCCCGCTTATACATCCCAGATCTTATTTTTACTCTCATTTACAATACTTTCAATAATAGTTTTTATATATAGTTTGCCAACGACGCTGAGGAGGCTTATAGAGCTATAATTTGTGCAAACCTGCTGTGAACATTTTGCTTTATAGAGGCGTACAATGATTGCTTTACACCACTCATTAGGTACTCCATGAATTTTCTAGATTTATTTAAGAGCTGGTATATTAGGCTTGTCACTATACCTCTACCGTCCTTCAGTATTTCTGACGAAACCCTGTTATATTCGTCAGCTTTTCTAACTTTCATACGTTTTACTGCTTTTATAATGTTATTCATCGTAATTTCATTTTTATTTTCATCATCAATCATATATTCAGTTTTACTTTACTTAAGTCAGTCATACTTTAAACGAGTTTATATATATTTATTTACTTGATTTAAAAAAAAATTCTCGTGAACAGGATCGAAGTTTCGTTTAAGTATAAAAATATTCAATTTAAAATATGCGACCTTAGTTATAAACATTGTAATGAACTGTCATCGCAAGCGAAAAATAGGACTTCAAAATAATTCTACTATGACAAAAATCGGAGAATAGAATACTCTAACCGTAAACAGTCGCCGCGCGGCGTCAGCGCTTTAGATCTTCGCTTACATTTTATTATTAAATGGAATTATCTTGTTGGGTGAAATTTTCGAGAGGCAATAAATCTTGTTTGTTTGTACCAGATGTGAAATGTTTACAACTTGTTTGTTTTGGATGATTCGAGTACCTTCTAGAAAGCAGGTTGACAGATATAAGTAGTGAAATGTGGCATGCAAGAGTGAAGTTTTATTTCTGCGATCGGAGTTTACACAAGTATGATAAAAGGCAAGCGACCGACTGCTTCCGTAGAGATTTACTGTACCTCTGTATTTCTGATTATACGCCTTCTCTCGTTTTACGTGTTTACTTTCATCTCATCTTAATCATGATATCGCTGATAGGAACATTTCGTAACAATATTAAGATAGTTCATATCGCACTTTTCATTTGCCACTTATTGTTAGGAAAAAAATTATCTTCCTCTAATTTTTTTAACTATCTAACGATACGACAGAAAAAATAGATGTATTTGGATAATTTAACATTTTGACATAAAAGGTCCAAAGTGTTTTTTAATGAATCCATTTGTTCAAAAGTTGTTCGAGGTCAAAGTTAAATATACCTTAAAGACTGATTTTCGAGTACAACAGCGAAATGATTAGTTTCATTAGAATATAAAGAATAAATTGAACTTTGAACCATAGAACCAAATTAAAGATATAACCTATTATTTTTCTGCTAGTACTTAAAAATAAAACTATGAAATTTTTCAGCAGCAAGTCGCTTCAAAATTATTATTTTTTTATTTATTTTTATGTTTTAAAAGTAGTTTTACCGGCGTTTTTATAATATACGCAGAATATAAATCAAAAGATAGGTGGTTTTATTTCAAAAATCTGGTAATTTTTCTTATGACTTGACTATTTTTATTTAGGTTAAAAATATTTTTTTAAAATACATGTTGGTTTGTCATTGTTTAAGATTTCTTATACCAATTCGGATAACTATGCCGAATGTTCGCGAACTACTTGTATTGCTGCTTTTCATCTTTGTTGAGGGAATCATTATGTTCTTCAATTAATGATATTTTTGATTCAAATAATTCATTAGTTAATTTTAATGTATTAAAAACTGCATATATTATTTGTAACTATCATCATGGCACTAATTTGAAATATCTTTCTATGTAAAATTATGCTTTACATGTAAAACTGCTTGTATTTTTCTATAATATTAATAGTTTAGCTGTAATACTCGAAAATCGGAAAATTTATGGTAAATTTAATTTGAACTGGAATAACTTTTGAACAAAAGAATTTATTAAAAAAATACTGAGTTTTTTTGTAGAGCCTTAAGCTTTCACAAAAAAAAAAATATGGCGTATCATTAACAAATAAAAAATCAGAAGACGCAGAAATAAAGTTTTTCGCACGTTATTCATTTGGAAAATAAAAAGTAGGTTGTGGATTATCTTAATGTTGATATAAACCTAATATTAATATTTTTAACATAGGAGACTATAGAACTGAGAATGTCTTTTAAGCAATTAAATTAAATTAGCAAGCCACTGCCTTAGCTTGTGCATTAGGTTGAGGAAAACTCAGAGCGCTGGTTGAAAATCAGTGCTGACTGGAAATCAGTGCCAGCATCCGCGCAGGAGCGCCACACCAAACTTGTATATGTATTATTTGCCTAATAATAATAAAGTAATAAATAATAGCCTATCCATAAACAGATGCTTAACAATTTTATTATACCTATTACTGTGATTACTATAATAATAAATATCATCACCTACAATAATAATTGATTACAACACTAAAATTTATTACGTATACTAATAAATAAATTAATAATATACTACTATTGCAATTCTTATATAAATTAATGTATTGCATCGTATATTAACGAACAGTAACTTAGATATGCTGTAACTATGACAAATAATCCTTTAGTTATCGTTTAAAAGTTTATCTACTGATTTGATAGAAATTTATTTTTAACCACTTCAATGTATTTGCAAATTTACAGACGTATTTTCAGTAAACTGTTAGAATTCATGATAATATTTACTTTGATAGAATATATCTTAACAATGTTATCTGTATAAGTGTCTTCCACTTCGTTCGTAAAGTATGACGACGCTTTTATATATATCTAGACAACTGAAAAACATTGATCTCCTTAACGTCGCGGGATCGAGTAATAAGAAAGATAAAATGCCCAGTACAACAAGGTTTCAACTGATTTTTAACACCACATCTTTATTATATTTCTTTTTCCGGTCCTTATGAAATTGCTTTCTATTAAATCCATTTTTTGGTGTAAGCTAAGCTCTTGCAAAAAAACGATATTAATATGGACCAAATAATCGGATCGCGTGACGGAACATCATTACATTAGCAGTTAGGTGTGCACGGGTTCGATGATCAGCCCGCAATTCGTCTGGAAATATATGGGATACACCTACCGGCCGCAAACGGACCACTGGCACGCACTTCGGGAATTTTAGTGGAGACCGAGAAAAATGTGCGAATTCAAAGAATGTATTGAATAAATTTTAATAGCAAAAACTCAATAATTACTTTAAATATTTACCTTAACAATAACACACAAGATAGAATAAGGGACTTTACGCATTATAGGTATCACGAGAGATTCATAGACAATCGTATGTGTTCCAACTATTGATAGCTATTTAAACCAAGACAATGTTACTTATTTATGAACTGAACTAGAAACCAAATAGAATTTTGATAATGAATTTAAAGGCAAAACAAAAGTGAATGAAACTAAGAAATGTCAGGCAGTTTATATACAATTAATAATATGCTAAAGTACTTGAACACCTACAAGGCCCAGCTACTGGTGCTGGATATGGATAGCTATAAGTATGGATTTATAATTTCTTACAGACTTATAATTGCCGCAAAACTATGATGATAATTATACAATATTATATGAGTTATATAAATCACGCCCTGGCGCAGATCGTTTGACTTGATACCGACATCAAAAATTTAAAATTATTATAAATATTTATTATATTATGATTATTATTACAAACTTACGCCTATTTACTAGACAAAAAGCCAGAGACTATAGATTTGCACATGATGCGATCTTTATATATCTCTTGCCACATTTTAAATCATATTGCTGTGTAATGATTGCTTAGTTTAATATTCACTTTTGAATTATATGAAAAAAAAAAAGTAGTTTCTTTATGTTTAATGAAATAGAAATAAATGTATGTAAGTATTAACAAACTTACGAGCATACGAGTCAATATGGAATAAAAGGTCACCACCGCCCATGGACACCGGGAACTCTAGGGGAGGTATTAGTATATTACCGGCCTTTTCAAAAAAAGTGGGCTTTTTTCTTGAAGACTCCCTTGTCGAAGTTCATTGGAAATACCGCTGATGGTCGATCCTTCCATATTTATACCTTATGTGTCAAAAAATGGCGAATAAGGTGTGCGATGGTAGAACGCCAGCGATTAAGATGGGACGATGGATTTTCATTGACGGAAATCAGCGACAGGAATGAAGTTGAATACTTTTTCAGAGAACTCTGACATTGTAATAAGTATCCAGATATCTGTATGATCTACATATTTTGAAGTCAGCTTTTGTAAATGTCTTTATAAAAACAGGTTTTATACGGTACATAATTATTTCATAAAGTTATAACATGTCCCTACGTATATTTTCTTTTACATAATTTACATGAAATGATGAAAGGTTATGTGAGATTAGAGAAAACGTATCTTGACAACAACACAGTTGAATGCTTCTGAACATTACTGTTTACAGAGAAAATCTCCGTTAATCAACAGTCAAACCAAAACAATAAGACTCATTACAGTTCCAAACAGAGCGCTGGACGGAGGCGTCACACCGCTGGATAGATCGGGCCGGCGTCGGCGCTTCCGCCGGAATGTCCCATTCGTCGCCTCGCGCTGTGTCGCTCTCGTAAAATGTCCGAAATTTTCCCGTCGTGCGTGCGTGGGCATTTATTGGATGCGGCACTAAACTCCAACAAGTTGAACATTCGGCCTGGAAATGTAAGAAGCGAGACGTCGGATATGGTATATTCCGAGCGTATAACCAACTGTGATCGTGGTCCAAATAAATATCGGATATATAAAAATATCGTCCTTAATCTCAAGCATAATATCTTTAGGAAGTGATATAAAATATATATATATATGCCCTTACCATTAAGATATTGATATGATAGTGAAATTTTTATACTTTATACCGAAATTAAAAGGATCCAGCATTCTTTTTTGTTATAAAGAATTTTCGTTATACAGAGTGAAGAAAGAAACATAACCATACTTTGCTAATCACGGTAGTAGCGACATTAAATGTACTCCTGTAACAGAAATTGTACTAGAAAAACCTGTCGCTTCTCTTTTACTAGCCGTGTTAACATTTTCGATGTTGGCTTACGAGCGACAATACGATATATATCGGCACACGTGTTTGATGCCATTGCCAGTGACGTAACCAAAACGGCTGTTTACGATCTCGAATGGCTTTCTTGGAAATTTCAATACCCCGAACATTTAATAGGAGACTTTCGTGCACTGACAATGTAAATATAAATGTAGTATTGGTAATATTTACTGACGTTCAAACATGAACGTGTTTCTTCGTAATAAAGAGTAACTGTTGTGCTATAAAAAATTACCAATGAATAGGTTCTATGATAAACCTACAAATTAAAGCAATCGCTATGTTATAGGGAGTTTTTTACTATAACGGACAATGTTATAAAAGGCTTACACAATATAGTCTGCATCATCAGAAAAGTTTTAATTTTCTATTTACAGCCACAGTCGAGTACACTTTCAGATTTACAAGGACTATGGTTATTATAATTCCGTAGTCAAAGATTAAAAAACAGAATCTTTATAGTTGCATTGTATCCCTCCGTCGGTTTCCTATATGTCACAAAGTTAACGTTCCACAAGGAATTTTTGCAAGCAAGTCTCTCATGTGAACCACCATGAAATTATGTAATGGCACATATTCAACAAAATATAAGGGTTGCTTTCAATATTTAAATCTGAAAATTGAATTTCTTTTTAATGCTCCCCTTTGTGCGGCATGTAGTTGGATAGGTTTTTAGAAATACATTGAAGGTTATTTGAATTATTTTATTTTCAAGTTTATATTCTAAGACCTTTTTATTGTCCTTCTAAGCATTAACTTTCTTTTTCTTCTTCTTTTAATGGTGCTACAGCCCTACAGGACTGTTGGTCTTGGTTTTGTTCAATTTTTTTTTTATAATAGCTCCGAAGCCTGGTGACCTTCATCCAGTTGGTAAACTTCTCCATCGTATGTAGATCCTCTTGAACACCATCACTCAATCACTTCTGTGGACTACTTCCGATTCTATTTATTGTGGTATCCACTTGGTCATTATTTTTTGTTGCACTAGTGCCAAAATCCTTTCCAAATGACTACTACTTGAAAAATCTCCCATTGTCTCGTTATCGACTTATGCTTACTATTCATTATTTACACGTTGACACTATATACTATCTTTCTCCATTGCAGATCTGAATATCTTTCTAAATGTAATTCTATCGAACACAACCAACTTTTCTGTTACTTTGGAGTGAAAAACTATCTTTCGCATACTGTATACATGATTATCGGTCTGATGAAAGTAGTACAAATGGATACTTGTTAACCGTGTTTTAAAATCTGAAAAAAAAAAAAATAATACAACTCTTAATGCGCTGTTAAACGAAATATTGTGAAAATAAAAAATTGTTAAAAGCACAATTTATATGCAATTTTGGTGACAACGTCTTAAATTAGGTTGCGGCTGGGAGTCACTTATGAAAAAGTGTAACGCTCGGTAACGTTACGATGAGTCACCGACGAGAGAGGCCGCCGAATGCCGTCTCTCCCACTCAACTATGATCGGTCTGCCGCGCGCTAGAGAATAGTGCATAGCTTGCAAATGTATTGCAAGTTATTGTATGTATATTTGTATATAAATACGTATGTATGTGTAAGGTAAAATAAAATTTTGTTAATATGAAATTCAGTGCGAGATTCTTTGTATAAATTAATGTTTTAAATATAATTCTTTGTATAAATAAATGTTTTAAATTGTTACTATTATTTCATCCTTCTTCCTACTATACGAATGAATATTCACATTAAAATGATTTTACCATTCAAAGTCGTTGTCACGTAAAACTTTCGCCCGTATACCGACTTTACAGGCAACCAATTTTTTACAATGTAATAATCTAAGCAAGGGCAGGGCACGGATGTGCTTTTTTCTGTAATTCAACCCAACCTAACCTACCTTTCGAATATAGTATAATTCTATGCTGGTCCGTGTATTACTGTAAAATCAATTTTTCATATGTATGAAAAGTGATGTGATACCTGTTTGATTCAAACTTCTTACAATTTCAAATTTTATTTCGTATCGTATTTTTGCTAAAAGACCCTGGAACAGCGAATTTTATTCCTACATTATTCAGTTTTTTTTAATAATGTGCTTATTTTTTTAAAATTTCGGATAAAAATAAATAGAAGTATTTTTATTCGCGGAGAGCACAGGTATAACAAAAAAAACTTTCAATATAATAGACAACAAAAACACCAAATATAAGTATTGTCATATAAGAACGTGGAGTAGGCAGCCGAGCCGCGCCACATCCATTATAGAACCAAATTACTTTCCTGTTCCGCGGCGTCGGTAATCGCGGCGACGCAATTTCCTGTCAACAGAACGACTCGGTCCACACCCAATCTCGGGGAGCTGAGAATTGCCTAACTTTATTGCCTCATCGGTCCACGATACTCGGTCGGGGCTACAAAGACCATATTCTTGATTTCACGATCGGCCATGTGGAGCTTTTACGGCTGCAGCGCTAGCGTAGCTAGTTAGCGTAATTAAATTAAGATAATTATATTTCATCCTATGTATAATACATTTCTGATACAGATATATAATCGTGTATTTACGATACAAAGTTTTTTCATTGCGTCATAAAGCTACGAATCAAATTTTTATTACTCCATTTTTTGTATTTCTTTTCTTTGTTTGTATTTGTTTTCGTACTCGACACAGGATTTCGACAGGCTATAGACGTGCTCCGCTTTATCGCAAAAAGGCAGTAAACGGTAACTATAGCTACACGCATCCAAAGCTTAGAGGTGTTCAATATCTCAAAAATGGTGTTTCTGGAAAATGAGATAACATTTCGTATCGACGTTATAGACTCGTGTTTATCAGTAAATACTATAAATTTTGTAAAGGGTTTATACATATACACGCTCGAGCACGCACGCATATGCACATACACACATATACACACCCACATGCACATGCATATGCAAACGTAAACGTACTCTCGCACGTACGCACATATATACGCACACACCCACGCACACATACAAGCACACATACACGCATACGCGCGTATTCACACTTCACTCTAGAAAATATAATAACAGTCGGATATATGTACGGCTTCGTAAATTGAATAAAAGCATTGATTACGTATTTGAGTGAGAAAAAAATATATAATTTTGAACGGATCTTGCTTTTATTATCATACTTTATATTTACGTAATTGAGATTTCCATTCCACAATTTCCTTGGCCATCATTCTGTTAGTGACGAAATAATTCTGAATCACGACGGAGTGTGGGCAAAAGCTCTACCGAAAACGGCATTTTAGATGTGAGTGCATTCATTATCATATTCAGTGAAAAATATGCAGATGTGTACAAAGACGCCGCCCGGGCCCCAGTCGAGAGGATTTTCATTAAAATTTCACGCGTCGCGACGCCTTCTCGCGTTTAATACGATGAACGAATGCGTCAAAATCTTTTCTATTTATATTTTTATAGAATTCTTTTGGTAGATGTTTTCATAGAGATAGTTTAATAAGAACACGACTCTATGTCTTTGACAGATTTTCGACAGATGGATAAGCGTATGAACCTATTCATGTGAAAATTGGTATAATGGTAGCTTCAAATTTTGAGATGTAGAATATTTCTTGCTAAATATGTCGTTAAAAAGCGATGTAAGGTGGAATTATTAATAAAATTTAAATTGGAAATGCAAAAAGCTGTAACACATAGAATACCTCTAAAAAAAATTAGAATAGCGGTTAACCCAGTAGGCCAACCGTGAAACTTCCCGATATTTTCGAGATCGAAACACTCGATTCAGAATTTTAGAATTTTTTTAAGAGAATTTTTTTTATTTTTTGTTATTGTTATCCCTTGAAAAAATTAATCGATTTTGACTAAACTAGCGACAATCAACGCAGGTTTTTAAATTCTATAAAAGAATTCAGAACATGCATTTAATTAGGTACAAAATTTTGGACTATATTGAAAAAATCACTTATTGCGATTTTTTTCGTTCACGATATCTCGCCAACAGATCAACTGATTTTGATCGGCTCGGTGGCAATCAACGTGGTTTATTTAATGTTATGAGACGACTAATTTTGGAAATCCATTGGTAAAGCTGTTTAAAAGTTATTTTAGGTTTATATACGTCCACACTCACAACACTAAACACACACACACACACACACACACACACACACACACACACACACACACACACACACACACACACACACATGGATACCGTGATACAGACATATTCGTAATATCGTCAGGGAGAGCTTCTTAGACCTCAAAACGTCAAGGTCTGATGAAAAGTAGATTTTTCAAAAACGGGGTAAAACCAAGGACTTTCCGATTTTCGAAAATTTTCAATTTTTAGCGGGAAATTAAAAATATATATATATTGGTATTTTAAATTTAATATAAATTGTAGTTGTAGTTGATTGAAGCGTCAACATGTCGGGCGATTGCAAATGAAAATAGAAAATTAACAGCAACTAATTTTTCTATAACGGTGTATTTTCATTAGTGCAGGGTATATGCCTCGTCTGTTTGGCGTCATCTGATCTATACATTGCGTGCCGCATTCAAAGCTCAATATGACTAGTGATCCCAATCGGTCAGATACTTGAGGGCAAGCACGTGAGGGCATACATCGTTGGCGGTTGTTTATTTGTTGCAATTTTTCCTCACTAATTAATTAAGACGTAGACTTAGCGATCAGATACAGATGATTGAATATGTGCGTGCGTACGTGCTTGCGTCGTGCGTGTAAACTTCTCAAAAATTTCAACGTATTTACAAATGGAAGCATAGTTTGCGACATGTGAAAGGGATTCATTTATTTTAGAGTTCCTGAAACATTAAATTAACTTCGCCTCGTATTTTTTGGGAATTCTAAAAAAAATTGAGAAAATGTACTTCTGAAATAATTTTTACACTACTCTACCGATCAATAGCAAAATCTAATCAGCTCTTTTCTCCAAACAGTTGCATTAACTGCCACAAACTGCGGATAAATCGGTTGCTTTGTTCAATAGGTAACGTTTGCGAATATTTTTAAAAAAGTGATTTGTATAATGTTTTATAAATTAGTCTACTAATAGATTCCAAAATGCACACAGTTGTTTTCTTAAAAAAAATAACGTTGAACGTTACTGAAATCTTCAAAATCGGTCGATTTATTCAAGAGCTATTGTTGGAGAAAAATTTTTCAATGTTAAAAAATTTTAAACTGCTCTTCTACCTATAAATTCTAAAATATTGCCAGCTGTTTTTCTTAACAAACAACGTCGATCTTCGTAAGCTGCACCGTGATCGGTTGGCTCTTTCGAGAGTCGTCGTTACCTCTATATTCTAAAAAATCGATTTTATTAAAATAACATGTGAAATTCTTGATGAATTGATGTTTGGTGCTTAGTCATCTTTTTCTGTTTAAAAATCTGCGTCGAATGCCACAAAGCAGATAAAATCAAACAACGTGTTCCTAAGATATTGAAAATACGAAAAAACTTTTTCTCTTACGTAATATATAGCCACGCCATCTAGCTGTTCATAGAAACCGGGATCGAAATCAGAATAGATGAAGCAATTTTTTTCTCATTGCTCTCCGTCAATTGCTTCGTTCAAATGCGCAGAGCTGGTGCAAAATATAAATGGAGGCATGTTTGCGATAACAAGTAAAAGTGCTTTTTAATAACGTTTAATGATGCTGGTGTAAACGGACTATTTATTAACGAAATTAAATATATTTTAGAACACATCATATTCGATTATCAGTTCATAATCGAGTATAATAAGGTACATTATATGCTCGATTATATATCTTTTACTTCTAAATATTTCAATGAAAAAGACTACTTACTTTTACAAGGAAAATTAATAGCCACCGCCAAAAGCACGACGGGAAGCACCCTAATATCTTAGTTAATATCGCTTAATCTTAAGTTCAAAGCTCTCTGGAAGGTAGCGTTCCTTTGACAACTCTCTCCGAGGCAATAATTTCAGAGTCGCTTATTTTCTTCCCCTGAAGGACGTACTAAGCCGTGCTACGTTACGAACCGCTGATTAAAATATTGAACAAATAATAAACAGTCGAATATACCAAATAGAAGAAATGTTTGTCACGCCTTGCCAAAAGTGTCAAATGTTTGATTTAATGTCGTCGAGAATAAACACTTACTTAGATTTTACTTTCGACCCATACGCCATTTTATGAAAAAAACATTACAGAAGCGGTTAACTCAGTAGGCCAACCTGAAACTTTCCGCTATTTTCAAGATCGAAACACTCTAAAATATACAGGATTTGACGCGATTTTTTCGAATTTCTTGGAATCTATCGATCCAAATCGGTTCAAATTTTCAAGAAACCTAAGTTTCACACACACATACATAGATATAGGCATACAGATACCATCATAAAATCGACAGGGGAGCTTTCTAGGACCTCAAAACGTCAAAATCCGATGAAAACTCGATTTTAGAAAAACGAGGTAATACCAATAACTTCTTGAATTTCGAAAATTTTCAATTTTCTTCGCGGGAAGTCAAAAAATGTTATGGTATCTTATAGTGGCAATGTGGAGATTTCTCAAGTTCTTATTACCGTCCTGCACCCTTGGACAATCTTGCGTAATTTACATTAACCGCTAAATTAAGAGTTACACAATATGTATTGAGGCGCTAAAAAAAACAATGATGTAAGTTTTCAGCAGTTTAGAAAATTGTTTTAAATATGTTTACTTGTGACAAAGGAAAGGTTACAATATTTATTTTGGGTTACAATTTTTTTTTATATCCGTTCCGAAACAAAGCTGTATAATGCTGTAAAATTTACAATACTGTTAAAAGTACTGGATATAATTTATGGATAGTAATTTATAGAATTTGGAAATAACTTCATTGCAAGAAAAAATACTGTATTGACAATTTAAGTTCTGTAGGACTGCAGAAATTATTTTGCAAAGCAATGTGCATTGAATTTTAATATGGTTCAGTTCCATGCGCGGCATAGCTTTCCTTCATCGCTACAAAGCGCTGTGGTCATATACCATGGTAGCCCTAATTCTTATCAGTGTTGTGCAATACTGGTAAGTAATTACGGTCATTTTTTGTTTATATCGTGTAGTGTAATAATTTATTACACATGAAATGTCATGTAAAATATATGAAATTCAAACCAAACTTTATTCGTTTTAGTGTCTAGTCATATAAATTAACAATACATCATTAAATGTATGTATTAAGGTAAAATTAAGCGCATTGTTTAATCTGTAGTAATTTTATTTGTGTTCCTCCATTTTTAGTTTCGATTTGAAAATCTATAATGGTGATAAAGGTTAGGCTTATAAACGAGTTTATATAGTTGTTACTGTCCTGGATACATTCGTTCGGTTCGATGATGATTGACGCTCCACTACAACATACATATCTACAAAACTTGTATAACAGAGCGTTTTACCTGCTCCGCAATTAATAGAGATGTAACGATCATCTTTAACGTCAATTAAGATAAATATGGGTTAATGATATTAAGGATCAATATTGTTCGCAAAAAACCCTAGTAGCAGGTAGAACAATTATTTTTGTTAAATACGTTTTTTAATACTAACAATGAATATTATAATATATGGATATGTACAGGTTTAAAAATAATAAAAAATTACTAATTTTGTTTAACTCGATATTTACTGTCTTTTATCATATTATAATTTTATCATATCATAATAAAACCTTTCTATTTGCGGCTTCGCCCACATAGTCATAGAGTTTATTGCTTCATTTATAATATCCCGCTACTCGTACGATTAATTTGGCTCACATTTTCTTGTGATAATTATCGTTCTTCAGCAGTAAATGTTTCATTTAGAATATTACGATATTTTCTTTCTATTCATTTTGCATCAAAATCCTAAACCCATTTACAATCCTAGACACGTTTACAATAACGCGTTCTCTATTAGCTAAGGATAATGAAGTGAGAGGGCATATTTGAAGGTGCAAAATCTACAATGGCGACAGATATTTCACATGTTCACTCTTAAGTAATATAAAAAAGGTTTCAGAATCTTAACCGTCTGGTGTTAGAAGAGATTTCATTAACTCTTTCAAAGAACTGGCATCATGAATTATTATTGCATTTGTATAATCTTTAGGATTATATGAGAGCTTGCTATCGCCTCTCTATGACTCTAGGAGGTAATAGCAATTGCCCATTTCTTAAATAGACCTTACTGTTTTACATTCGCTAAAAGCTGTAACACAAGGCGTTTCCCCTGCATCATGTCGAGACCTAAATCGATACTTTACGCCTTTGATCTTTGAGATCGTCCTTTATAACTTTTATGGACATCTTTTATGACATTTAGTGTTGATTTACAACCGCCTTTAAATGGTCAAAATTTACACACGCAGCTCCTTTAGCATCTTTTTCTCTCTTAGGGTTATAAAGTAAGCTTTATGTGTCAATAAAATGTTAGTTGAGTTATAATGTTGTAACTTAGCGTGCTCTTCGAGGGACGCCGGCCCGTTTCTGTGCTGCAGCCAAATTGGCTGGCATGTGGTAGATATTTTTATTATTAATAAATAAAAAATAATGGTCACGATCAGCGTCTTTCTTAAGAAGATATAATCTCCTCTTTCTTAGATCAACGTTACCAACGATTATGATCTTCAATGAGTAGTTTCTAAAAACTAATATTTTACACATCTTGTAAAACAGCCGATGCCTTCCTTCAAGTAGTCGCCCATCATTTGGTATTAAAATTGTGTTTAAGTAATTTGTTTGACTGTCTATTAGTTACTGAAAGAATATGCAACATTTTCCTATTTGATGGAAATTAGTACAAAGCGGTAGCAGTTAGTTTTAAAAAATGTAAATTATTCAGCTCCCCTCAACTTAGCGATTTGTGAAGTCTTAGTATATTCTCAATTACACGAAACATTTGTACACAAGTGTAATTTAAACTCTCCTAATTTTTGTCTAGTATTCAATTGGTGCTAGCTATATTACAATAGTAATATTGAAATTTCTGGTTACTGTATTCAATTGTTAAATGTTTTTAGAAACGTTAAAAAATTGTGAATATACTAGAACAGATTTATTGGATATGGTAAATAATTGATATAGGTACTTATCATTGTTACTGATAACAAGTTCAATTAGTGTATATAGTTCTTGAGGCGCAGTTAACAGTAATTGTTTGAATTGTATCATAACAAGGTAAAATTTGTTTATATGTAAAAGATAATAGACTAATTAAAAAATACTTATACAACCAGAAAACTACATTACCTCTGAGTAATATATTATTTATATAGATTTACTGCTTTTTATTTTCCGTATTTACCATATTTTAATTTCACTGAAATACGTATCTGTTTTAACGTTCAGTACATCTTTATACCTATAGAATCACATGTACAATATTAATGTAATGAGATATCGTCCATGAACCGGCAATACCCTTCTAACTGTATTTGAGCAATTTTTACAGGAGAGCTTAAAAACTGTTTTTTTGTGTTATCTATGTTGTTTATAGCAAAACCTAAATAGTAATTTGTTACATTTTGTATTTAACGTCTATTTCAATGTGTATTTTTAAGTGTTTTCTAAGTTTTTAACGAGTTATGTAAGCGAGAAAGTTTTACTTCAATCTAATTTGCAGTGTGACTAGATAGAAGGTTTTGAAGTAATCAGATAGAAAGATTTATTTCAATGAAACTGTTATAAAATTGCGGCCACATCTTGGAATATAATAATATTAATACACCAATTATTTAATCAAGAAAATGATATATTTTATAAATATTTTTCATAATTCAAAACATGCATAAATCAATATTTTCCTCAAAACATATAAAGTGTTTACAAAACTTTAATACATGTTTATATTAGTTTCTTAATTAAATCATTAAAGTAACTAACCAGTGATGTAATTCGGCGGAGTAATTTATTATAATGGCATAACCAACTTAAATCAAAATGTTTGGTATTAATTTCTATATAGCTGCGATACATACTCTAAATGTTTGGTATTAATTGACATATACCTGCGATACATATCTCTAAGCCTTAAATCAAATTACTAAAATTGGTTGGATAGTTGGCACAGTATTCAGTCTTACAGGTTATCTAATTAGTTTGTATAAGAATGTTACAAACTGGAAATTTATAAATAAGGTAAGTTATCATAAAATGTATGACAATCGGATGGAATTACTGCTATAAGTTCTTGGAGGTGGTTAAATTTAATTCTTGAAATGGACAACCTATTTTTATGTAATTGTTTATAGTCAACTTATTCTCTTTTTTGTGGTCTTTGAGGTTGAGTTCCATCGAGTTATCATCAAAGTTTAACTTTACCGGATCTGAAAAATCTTTAAAAAAGTCTTAGGTGACCATTAACGCTTCATAAGGGAATGGATTTGTCCTCACTTCATTGGTTACCGAAACGTAGTCACTTGGAAGGTACATAAGTGTATTTTTAAGCTTTCTTTCATTGCTTCTATGAACTGAGTCACCTTCTATTTAGGTATGCCCTACTTCGAGATATTTTTGAGTAATATTATGCATTACAGAAAAGTTTAATAGTGGTTTTGATTATATATGTTATAACAGTTTTGGCATAAGCACAATCGTCGGTGTAAATGATAATTGGTAATTTTTTTATCAAGACAATGTCTTGTCAAGTAATTTATAATGAAGGGTGTGTAAAAAGATGCTGTCAGATCACCATCTGTTTTAGGAAACCAGTAACAAGTGGCATGATGTGTTGTCAGATTGCATACAGAATAATTATGCAGGCATAACTTTGTTTTATATTAAACTGCTCTAGCTGTAATATAGAGGCATACTTTAACAACTTGTAAATCGGCAATAAGCACAATACATTTTTTATCTTCGGCTTCTTTTTTATCGTTATCTTTCTCTTCACTAGTTCTTTTTTTCTCTTTTAGCAATATGCTCTTAATATATCTGATCATCTATGTTTTCACACTCATGACTGACCCAGATATCGCACATATCTTTATTTAGCCGATGGATGGACAAGTTTTTTTTTTATGAAATACTTCTTTAAATTTCTTACTTGGGAATATTTCCTTTTATAATCTGAAACAATGTTCTTTGTAAATGTTATAGCAATGAATTAAATTTCTGTAAATAGCCTCTAAAAATAATTTATGTTTTGTCTATTATAATGAGACAGAAGTTTAGGGAGATTGTCCAAAAACTCGTGTAAAATCTATAATTTCGCTTGTCATGCAATTTAAGTATTACTATTACGTGGATTATTTATAGTAATTTCAAATCTATAGTTCTTTGCCCATGACTGCACCATGAAAGAATCTAGACTAAATGTAGATAGAACCATATTGCGACAAATTTCCTTTTTCTCCGTTTTTCCAAATTGATCTGTAATTGGTAGAAAATAATTTAAAGTTCCTCCTCTTCTAGAAGATGCAAAATTTGTTGTAACTCTTCCTTTCTATTTAAATATTACAATGTTTTCCACAAATACTTTTCTTTCAGACCAACTCATATTTGGCCAAAATTTTTGAAATAATTCAGATCGTTGTTCGTCAGTTATTATATCACTAAATCATTTTTTGTTGTTCTTGCAAAATTCAGCATTGTATCTCATGCCAAGTATTCTTTCTGATTTTTCCACGTTATGAAATATTTTGTTTTGTTCCCGTGTAAATCCTATGTAAGCCTTACTCTCTACGCGTATTTTTTTATTTAAATTCCTTTTCCATAAATCTTTTTGTTTGAGTTTGGTATGAGTTTCGATTTTTTTCCTTCTTCCATATTTCCAAAATGCACGTTTTTATTAGATGTGTTTGGTTGAGCTTTAGATACTGACACGTCGTTATTATCCAGATCTTCCTCACTAGTAGAATCCGACTCAAATTATTTAGGTAGCTCATAGTAATCACTTTCAGTGTCAAAGGAGAGGTCTTCATAATGATCAGAAGATAAATCTTTATCGCTAGTCAATACATTTAATCGATGACAAGATTTTTTTTCTCGAAACATAATTTTCGGATGAACTATGCGTAAGCGGATTAGCTAGAGTGATATTTAAATCTTCTGGTTATACCAAGTCTAGATTATCGAGTTGTGCATTGATCAAAACATAATTTTCAAATGAGTTATTTGTAAGCGGACTAGACATAGAGATATTTAAACCTTCTGGTTGTACCAAGTCCAGATTAGCGTTCTGCATTGCTCAACCCACAATTTTCAGATGACTTATTCGTGAATGGATTAGCTGGCTTGATATTTAAATTTTCTCATTTTACCAAGTCTAGATTAGCAAATTCTGCATATTGGTTGAGTTTATATTTCGTATTTTTAACAGGATCAATTTTCGAAGAATTTTTATGTACAACTCTACTGATTTTTTCCTCTGTAGTTCATTTTGTCCCTATAATAAGGGAAAAAAATGAAAATTATATTATAGTTGCATTAAATTAAAATTGACCAATTAGACAACAACATGCAAAATACTGACTTTTTAAATAGTAACCCTTCTTTATTACACTAATAATTTTGAATCCAAGACCTGCTGTTAGATGCGTTTTATTCTGACACGAAGCAGGATGAATAGTGGAAAGAAATACATAGATACAAAATTACGTGATAGGTACTTAGTGAAAATGTTTTAAATATTTGTTGGAGGTATAATTATCCTGAATTTCCATTGAAATAACTTCAATGACCTGTTACAGAGAGAAAAAAAATATTTTCTAAGCACATACAACAAGAGCAAGAAGTAAAATAGTAAAAAAAAATTGAAGTAATTACTTCTAATTAACTAGATAGGTAAACACTGGTCTAAATTGTACTCAATTTCACTTCGTAAAAGTAACAAATTAAAACTAATACAATTATTGTCATTCAAGTTAAAAAAAAAACATATTTAATACAAAATATAATCAGTAAATCACTTACTTTTCAAATAACTGTCGTAAGCCGTTGAAAAGTCCATACACAAATGGGAAGATAGCAGCAATTGCTGCTTAAATTTACGCCACGCCAGATACAAGGTACTGCCATTATCAAAAATAATTCTAAAACAACACTCTGAGAGTTAGGATAAATTTCACAGAAGTAGCTTTCTGCTTTTTACAACAGATGGCACTAAAAATGTATTTCTGGGAAAAATGTCAGGAGGTATTATCGGTTCATGGACGATATATAATATTATTACCTAGAATTACAAAGCCATAGGTAAAACATATATTCGGTCGGGGAAAAAGTTTTTTCGTATTTTATGAGTAAGTTGTAGTAAAATTTCTTTAGTTGAGCTGTATCTGGCTAGTTTAAATAAATGACATTAAAAAAATAGTAACATATGTGCAATTCACACGCGTTAGAAGTGATTCCTTCAAAGAATTAAACGGCGAGAGAAGGTGACGCATGCGGCATCAGGCGTCGGATGATTGTAGGAAATATTTGTTTAAATATCGATATCGAGTTTAAAAGTTTGATTATTCAGAGTTACTGTTTTCAATTTCGACAAATGTAAATACACAGACGCATACAAGCACATATATCTTTTCATCTCGCATCGTATCTTATCTCATTCTCTCGCCGGTATTCTGTTTCATCATACATTCTATCTTATTTTCTCACAGGATAAATTCTATAGATTTATACGTTTGTTTCCTTTTATTGTCGCTTTTTTATTTTATCGAGTTTTAAATTACAACGGCGCTATGGAAGTTTTGACTTCAAAAATAAAACTATAACCCACCATTTTTCTATTGTTTTCTATATACCAAAATGAGTGAATCTAACGTAGAAAAACGATATATTTATAAGTTTTATTACTAAAAAAATTGTGAGGCTTATGAACGTATAGTGTCGGTAAGTGCACAAACTTGATTCAATTGTTTTCAGCCCAGTAACTTTAATGTCAAAGATGAATTTCGCTCTAATCGACCTGTTACGGATAAAGTCGATGCTATTTTGGAAAAAGTACAACAAGATCGGTTTATTATTTCTCACAATATAGCTGAAGCTTGAACACAAACAGTTTTTGACAAAAAAGCTCTATACTTGGGTGCCACATGGACTCACTGAAAGAGATCTAATAACACATGGACTCATTTGCGATTCATTTCAACGGTTCGGTTTCATTTTTGAAAAATTTGTTCAGTGGTGATAAAAAATGAATCACCTAAGAGAATGTGTGAAAAAGATGATGGTCAAAAGGCAAACAAGTTTCACAAACTATAGCGAAATCCGGCAATTAACTGGCAATAAGTTGATGCTATGTATATATATGGTGGGATTGAAAGGACATTAATCATTATGAGCTTTTACCGCCAGAAAAACTGTCAATTCGGATTTCCACAGCAAGAAGTAAGGAAAAAACGACTGGAATCGTTCAACAGAAAGGGTGTGGTTGTTCACAATGATAATGTCAGACCACATACATATTTAGCCGCTCAGCAAATGATCAGAGAGTTTAGTTGGGAAGTGCTAATGCATTCACCATATAGCCCTGACGTTCCACGCTCAAATTTTAATCTGTTTCGGTCTCTTCAGAATTCTTTAGGCGGTGTTGTTAACATCAAAAGAGAACTGTCAAAACTAGTTGTCGCAGTTTTTTGATCAGAAGTCCCAAAACGCGTTTTTCGTATTTTGTTTACAATTCCAAACTTAAATTTGTATATAATATACGAAAAAAGTTTTCCTCTGACTTATGTATTTACTTAACAGCATAAATAAACACTATAGTAGTCGTTAGACCTATGTAAATAAACAACGCAGTCACGAACGCCACGAAGAGTAGGTAAGAATAGTAATCCACGCGGGTGAAACCGCGGGACGTACTAGAAATATAATGAAAGACTGGTTTTCAGAGCGGTATCAAGATCAAGAACGAGAGCACAGTGGTAATTGAGACACATTTTTTCGATATAAAAAATAAGAAACTCGTTCCATATCCACATGGGCGCAAGATGGTCATTTGTAGTTCGACACTTGTCAAATGAGCAACTTGAAAAATAAGTAATAGAGGTATATGAAGGAATGTACCGTCACATTTATGTGTAAACGATCTAAAAGCAATTATTACGTACTGATGTGCCAAATACAACAGCGGGTTGTACTAAAATAATTTACGTTTTACCAATTCCGCTTACTTTTGTTTGTACCATTAGGTTATGTTTTAAGTCTACTTTAACTGAAACAACAAATTGGGTTGCACGCACCAACTTCCTAAATGCCAAAATAACAGTATAGTGTTCGACCCTCATAGCGATGTAAGATATCCTCATGATACGATTTTCAATTAACTTTAGCGGAAAAATCAAAATTTTCTTCAATAATGGCAACATTCTAATTACTATTTATTACTGTAGTGTAAGACTGAAATTTTGCTTACAGCTTATTATTCTTGCTCTTGCAAATTTATTATGTTTTCTTTACAATTACTTGATTCGACCATATCTAAATTTTCAGGCAGGTTACCTGATTAAATTCACATTAAAACTATTTCAGACAGGAATGTCACAAACGTTGCATACTTTATGCTTTTGTCTTATGAAGAGGTATTAAACAGCTCATAAAGTATAGCGTAAAAGTAATTATTGTAAACTGCATAAAGAACTTTGCTGTAACGCAATTTTTTTTTACATTTTGCGTTTTGCTTATACTTTTCGAAAAATTGCGTCTGTGCAAACTGTTGTAAGACTCATGCCGTTTTTCAAATGGTTTGCGGCGACCTTTTTTCCCATATTATTTTTTCAATGTTTAATTATGGTTTATTTTATAGACATTTTTTATAGATTAAACACATAAGTACTTTTTAGTCAAAAATGAGCATGGGTCTACTTTACGAAAAAGGCCATTTTTCGTTAAATCAATTTTCATAGTCGGTACAGAAACATTTGTAATGAAAATTAAAAAAAAAACTAACGTTATCTGACTTCAGATGTCAGTCAAGTTCTCTATATGATTTCAACAGGTAAAAATAATACATAATAACATAAGTGCCTGCAGGTCCAATAACTTGGCCCGGGGTCACATTCACCCTCATCACGCGACGTCTCGTAAGGTAGTGTAGGCGGCAGGGAGTCAATTTGGCGCGATTAATTCCACCTTCGCCTATGTATAAAACCTTAATTCTTTTATTTTGAACCCTATGGCTTATTGCGTTCGATTCAAATCTTCTTTATTGACGAGGGTATTTTATATTTATTTGTTCAATTTTCACAGAATCATATTAAAGCTTTATTACGAACTTGACATCTCAATGAACGATGAAATATTAAAGCTGAATTCAATTTTTTTTAAATGAAGGTTTTCGTATGATCTCTGGT
The DNA here is from genome assembly GCA_005406025.1 of Eumeta japonica. NCBI lineage: Eukaryota > Metazoa > Arthropoda > Insecta > Lepidoptera > Psychidae > Eumeta > Eumeta japonica. Next base: position 35,405 of record BGZK01000878.1, read on the forward strand.
CTCTATACGATTTTTAAAGTTTAGTTATTATTTTTGACTACAAAGGATACGTTATATAAAGATATTTATGAGACGTCTTTCACGGCAAAACTTAAAACTCTCAGGTGAATAAAATAAAATTAAAACTTGATAATAAAGCCCTGTATTCCCAACTACTAATTTCATACAACAATAACAAAACCTCAAAATTATAAAATATCTTTTAGTTCGGCTAGCCTCATGGCAAAGACGTCCTTCACCGATTTTTATTGTTGCCAGTCTTGGGCAACTCTTCTCCAATTAGATCCTGCTGTGAAGTTTGGCTCATTTCCCACCTTGTGTCTGTCTTCTTCTGTTTCTTTTGCCATGTCTTAGATCCCATTCTGTAACTCTCCTCCTCCACTTCTCTACAGTACCGCGCATCACATGCTTTGTCCACCTCCATTTATGTTCTATTTTGTGAGTATGCCGGTAAGTTTTGTTGCTGTCCTTAAGTCAATGTCTCTTATTTTATGTTGGAGTTTGCAAACAATCATACTTCTCTCCATTACTCTCTGTGCTGTGGCAATTTTTTTTCTATTAATGTTTTTATGATCGACGTTTGTTGCCCAATAACGCCACAACGGCTAAACAGATCTGGGTCAGAAATAGATTACAGTCTGGAATACAATATAGGCTACCCTTAATGCTGGAAAAATTTACGATTTGTTTCGTGTTTTTCACACAACAAGGAATCGACATCATTTTTTGGCATAGTGGTAGATTAGGGGTTAGAGAATGTTATAAGATACTTTTTGCACCGGAAAAATGTATGGTTCCTATGGGAACTGTATACTTAAAAGTTGTTTTATTAAGGTTCACGAAATAGACTTTTAAGAGTATTAGATTAAAAAAGGCTTGACCAATATACACAGTAGCCAAAAAAGAAATTCTCTAAAAAGTTTAAATGTTAAAAAGTGTGAACATTTACAATTTTTAAAAGTTTTGAGCACAGTTTGAGAATAATTTGCTTTTTATTTTTGTTGAATATTGTATGAATTTTTATGGAGCGAGGTCAGAATTTGAAAAGTGGTAAGATATTCTTTTACAATTAGATTAGAGGAGCGGAATTGTGTAATGTACCTTTAACAATGAGTATGTATTTTGTTGTTTTTTCTTACAAACTTAAACCATTCATACAATTACTATGAAACTGGCGATACATTGTTTTGACGAATGGGAAGGTTTCCGAAAAAGGAAAAAAGCATTCGTATCTGATGTTTTCTGAGTATTTTTATTATTGGACCAAACTATTAAATTGATGATAAGAACTACTTCATTGATTAGAAACTCCTTGAATAAAATATACTATTAACATTTCGCTTTCGCTTCATCTGCATCTTTATATTATTAGAGATTTTATAAATTCTACAACACTATCTCCAAGTAATATGGTAAGAAAAATATTTTGATACTATAATTTACCCCGATTTCGTCTAAATTGTAACGGTGACCGGTAAGGGAATCGAATTTTGAAACGAGATGAAACGCAAAATCGGAACCGAGACTGGGATGGGTTGGAAATAGAGAACAAAAATCAAGGACGTAATTGATCGTTGAACCAAAATTAGAATCAAGATCGTGAAAGAAATTGGAATAAAGGAAGATCAACATTGAAAGCGAGACCGAGATCGAAAGCGACATAAGAATTGGAAGACCGGGCTTAGAAACGAAAGTGAAACAAATTGTCATCGGGAACAGGACAGGGCTGGAGTCGAGAACGGGACAGCGGTCAGCACCTTGATTAGTGGCCGTGAGCGGTCGATATTTAAGATGAAGGAATTCACTCTGTCTAGATATATTTAATAACTTAATAAGTGAATAACTTTATTTTAATAATAAGACACCAAATTAAATTAACATTAACGGGAGAGTTTTTATATTGAATCTTTTCAGTACTATATTTTATTATTCTAACATTATTAACATATTCACATGGGTAGCACTAATTGTCTGTAGCCAGATGGATTCAAGTGGATAAAAGGGGGTGTCATGTGACGAAGTTTTAAGTGTTCGCTAAAACTTCGTTACTGTATCTATAGTATAGTGCCTTGCCACGTCCAAGAAAAAAATGTATTCATTTGTAGGGAAAATATGACAAAAAGCATCATCTGATTTTGAAGACTTCTTGAAAATTTCATTAAAATCGGTCTAACCCTTATGAAGTTTATAGGGAACATCTATTTTTATACGTATAGATATGATACTTTGCGATGATATTTAGTAGTTTGTAATTCGATTCTAACTAACTAACTTACAAGAAGCTGGAGTCGATATCGAAAGAGTGATCGATATCGGAATCAAGAGCGATAGCGGGGTTAGAAAATAGAGGGTTGCAGTAATGGAATAGAAAACTGGACCGAATCGGAACTAATTGGAAAACTGAATTTTAAATGAAAAAACTGAATAGTATATAATAAGGTTTTAAATTAGAGATTTAATCGGTATCAATGATAACAAGATTACTTGATATAAGAAATGAAAAATCAAATGTAAATCCATGCGGGCATAGCCACATGCAAAAACAGTCCATAATGATTTTATAGCAAAAAGTAATAATAATTTGATTATTTTCTATTATTTCTATATAATAAACGCTTTATTAGAGTATAGTGTATTTTATTGCTATTAGTTTCAGTGAAATACATAATGTGAATAACAAAACAGGTCCTTTTAATTAACTTAGAACAATGTATTTACTGAAATTTTAAAATTAAAAAAATCTAAGACAACATCTCAACATTTCCAAAATAAATTTAGATTTTCCAATATTAAAATTAGTTTAACCCAACCTACGTAATAACGTCAATAGTAAACCCTCTCAAACACTATCTCAAACACTACGCACGACCACAAAAGCCTCTTAAAGTGTGAAAAGAAATTACCTAGTTTGTAACTAACATCCAGCGCAGATTCTCCAAAAGCACCCCGGCCCATAAATATCTCTCCGGCGTCCAATAAATTGAGAGCAAACACACGTTTGGTTCTCAATCAAAGCTTGTGGTCTCGAGGAGGAAATTCTGTTAGATATATCGAAAGTCTCCGTAAGGGCACGCTCACATGATTACCAGAAACTACTCTGATTGGCAGTCGATTTACCGATGTTATTCTGATATAAAACTTTATCAACTTAAATGCTATGTCTGAGCACTACCCACACGATCTGCCCTGAATTATTATGCCTACGTTAATGTATGATGTTATTAGAAAAGACCTACACTTAAGTTTCTTGCTCGTTCTTCTTGAGGAAATACTGCTTTCCGGACGAGTGATGTTCTTTTATAAAATACGAGATGAGATAAAAGCTTCTTTGAATTTTAGTCAAAACTATAGTTATCATTGTATATAAAAACAAACTTGCTGACTTACAAGTGACATATCTTTATTCCTGTAACTATGACGTATAATATTTAGAAGTGAGTAATAATTATCTCACAATTGTCATAAAACCTTTCTCGAGTCTGCGTAATACAGAGCCTATACTCGAGGATTGGACCAGCGTTACAATATTGATAGACGATCTACATGCATTATTGTGGATTTGATACTCGTATGTATTTAATTCACGAAAGAGCTAGGCATCCGACTATTATGCTACACGTCGCCACTAAAATAAATAGCTGAACGCTACTTGCAAATTTCTAACAATTGTTATTTTTAGATATTCAGTCTTTATGGTATAACGTTATAAATGCAAGTTTTTTTGTAAAGTAGGTCAAGAACTTGTTGCTTTTTGAAAATGCAACAGCGCTTAGTTGTATACAGAGTTCTACCTGATAGCAGAAATTCAGATGTAAGTAATATGTCTTGTTTGTGTGTTGATAAGATCTTTCTAAGTGTCCCCTTTTGCTTTGTGTTAGTCCGTCTATATTTCTAACCGAATAGTTTTAGAGAACTCAATTGGATAGTTTATTCACTACATTGGTTAACAAACTCATGAGAGTACTCGTTTGGTTGGTTAATAAATTTATCCTCTCAACTTGTTTTGGGCTAGCTTTCTAATTTTATTATATGGCAAAAAAAAAATAATTCGAGTCTTCTTGCATTGTGGCTTTAGCATATAAATAATTAATTGTTGAATAGTTTATAGCACTATTATATTCTTCGCCACATTTTTAAGAGTCGATTTTTATTTTTTTGTTTATTAGATACAAATTATACTATGGATTCACCAACTTTCTTAGTGAATTAGAGACTTAGATCTATAAATATAAATATCAACTAAATGAAAGTGCAATATTAACACGCTTTTTGTTGGTTTGATTGCTTATTTGTATATTTCCAATGTGCATTTTATAACTTAGCTTAATTCTGTTCGAAAAAAAAATTTTGATACGAAATTTGGTTGCCTGTAAAGTCGGTATACGGGCGAAAGTTTTACGTGACAACGACTTTGAATGGTAAAATCATTTTAATGTGAATATTCATTCGTATAGTAGGAAGAAGGATGAAATAATAGTAACAATTTAAAACATTTATTTATACAAAGAATTATATTTAAAACATTAATTTATACAAAGAATCTCGCACTGAATTTCATATTAACAAAATTTTATTTTTACCTTTACACATACATACGTATTTATATACAAATATACATACAATAACTTGCAATACATTTGCAAGCTATGCACTAATTCTCTAGTGCTGCGCGCGGCAGACCGATCATAGTTGAGTGGGAGAGAGACGCAAGGCATTCGGCGGGCCTCTCTCTCGTTCGGTGACTCATCGTTACGTTACCGAGCGTTACATTTTTCATAAGTGACTCCCAGCCGCAACCTAATTTAAGACGTTGTCACGTCAAAAAATTTATAATGGTTTCGAATTGATAAATTACATGTGTTAGAGACAGACAAATAATATCTCTTATAAAGCAGGAGATACTTGTTTACATAACAAAATATATATATTTTAAAATCGATTAAAAAGTATAATATTATTTATTGTAATTTCATATACGTTCATAACCCTATACAGATAGTTCTCAAATTATTTCTGAAGCTATTTAGGCATCAATTATCTGTCGATCACAAATCAGGGTAATCTGTATGATGTTTTGTAATTTTTATGGAGCTAGGAGAAATATTTAATACATTTAAGTCAATTTCAAGAATGTAGTAGCTACATATTTTTTTCTTATAATTTCTTATGTATCAAAGTACTTTCACTATGTACACGCGGCCTAGTACCTAGTCCATCGCTAGTGAGCAATAAATAAGGACCGGCTCACGTTAGATCATGCGTAAAGAACTGGCTCCGTGAGAATTTATTTTAATATCGTACGGGCCATTATCACAAAGTGTACTTAAATGCGGTCATATTTACGAGGTTCTGCGAAACTACACGTATACAACTATTTATAACTATTATAACTATTTAGTTTCTCTGCATGTACAGCCGTTCTCCTTTAATGATACGTATGACTTAACAATTATTTATTTGTAAGCTTACAAACACTTCCCAGAGATGTAAACGGCGACCAAATATCTCCACACCTTACGACTACCGCAATGACTACTTTACTGACACACTTGCTTCGCTGGTATCAATCGATGCAGTGGAGATGTGATCCCCGCGAAGTATGTGTGTACTATCTTGGGAAGATAGATATTGAAATTGTGAAGTCAGAGAATGGATTGATTTGAAAGAAGATGTAGCGAATAGAGTAGAAGAAGGAATCTTAAGGCGAACTGGCACGTGTAAAAGATGAGTAATAGTGAGCTAGTTAGCCCACTATTGTATAGTTATACAATGCATAGTATGAGTGTGTGCAACGGAAGGGTCGGCAAAGGCAGTCCAAAAAATAATGTTGTCATCAGGTTGTTGTTGTCGTCAATCACTACTGGTATGAGGTATATCTTACCACAATCTTTTTAGACCAAGGGGCTTGGACGTGGACCACGTTGGCCCAGGGCGGGCCGGCGGCTGCTCACAACCTTCGTCAATAATGCCGTAACAATATCCCGGACCTACAATTTAACGTGCTCTCAGAGGCACAGAGCGAATGGCTTGATTTGACTTGAATTAAAAACTCATCAATCAACCCGTGATATGGATCCGACCGCGTGCACCTTCCGGACCAAAGTCAAAACTTGTACCGACCGAGCCGCCACTCCTCTTTTAATTTTTTAATATTATTACTTAGATTGCAAACTAAATCAATAGAATATTAAAGGATTGCCAAATTTTAAGCACTCGAATACGCTGAGGTGACGTGGAACGATTTTCGAACAGATAGGTTATTATGAAATTATGTATACCCTGAATCTTAATGAATACATTTCATTTTTTATATTGATAAAAGAGAAAGTTTGTTTTAAGGTTTCTCGTCAAAATGGGAAAACGATTTATTGACCACATACCTTGGTATTTATACCGCTGAGCCGATGGACACTGCGTCACCGAGCTGCGGGTGCAAGCTTGTAGAAAATAATACTTTATTCAAAGACTCATTCAGCGTAAGTACTGGTCCTAAAATAAGTTAATAAAATTGCATAATATTTGCTCAGAGTATATTCATTTTTGCTTTTTATAAGAAAATTTGTTTCTAACCTTTCAATGTATAATCTAAAGACAATAAAAGTAAGTAATTAAAAATAAATATAACAAGCATTTATAATTTAAATAAATCTAATAAGCACGTAGGTAATTTTAGTAGGATATTGAAGGTAATCACTTCAAGTTATTTTTTTGTTCTGTAAAAATTAATATTATAATATATAAGATTTTTATTATAATAAATGAGTTTTTGTGAAGTAAATACATAAGGCAGAATTATTTTATAAGGTTTAACAAGAAGCTGAGGCTTCCTAAAGTGGCATTTAAGTAGGTAAATATTTTGATGGTTTCGTCTGACGAATAGCGTAGCTAAATAAATAAATCCTTAGCGTTACCTAATTTTAAAAACAGACGTTTTATAAATAGTTTATTCTACATTAAGGAAAAAGCTTAAAACTACACACTTTCAATTAACATTTAGCATCATTTATGACCGTTGCATATATATTATATACTAGCTGTCCCGCCCGCTTCGCTGGGTAATTTTTATTTCTAAATAAAATGACGAAGGATTTACGGAATTCAAAAAATTAGTAGCCTAGAACCATCTACAAATCATCCCGTATCGAATGATCCCAGTCCTACGTCTATACGGTTAGTAGTTTTTACGTGATTGGCGAACAAAGACAACCTATTTTCATTATATATGTATAGATTGAACTTTATTATTAAGGTTCTGTTCCGTTATTATTAAGGTTCTTCTATTAAGGTTCCGTGCCTAAAGAAAAAAACGGAAAATTATATAGAACTACTGTATTGTTCATCTGATGTCTATCCGTTTGTTTGTATGTTTTCCTGTCTGTCTGTTTGTTTGTCCGTCTGCAAAAATAATTTTTCTGAAAAAACGGATAAAGATATTGTTGCGCAAGGGGTGCCTTTCGTGAGCGGTAGGGTCAGCGAGATGTTGAATCAAAGATGGTAGGAAAACAATTGTATTTATTTTTCGTTCTTCAATTGCTCTGCTTATGAATCTCATGCATACTCAGTCTAACACACTAGACATTCCACTATCGACTTTTTATTATTATCGAGACCTCTGCATTTGGGCAGGAGCCCTCGTCAACTCCCTTTCTACCTATCGACCGTTTTTCTTTCTCGTCTACTAACATTCTATATACAATTAAATTCAAACGCGATTAAAAACCATATTCGTGAAACTGAGCATGGAGGCCGGACGCCTCACATGCCACCTACACCTAGCTCAGCTACTACAATATCAAATTAAAATTATTGTAAAATGTTGAATGTTACGGTCCTTTGCAGGTGTGAAGAACTAAAAATTCTAAATCAACCAATCAAAAGGCTGTATCAAGGATACGGCCTTTCGTCATACATTTTATGCTCAAAATCTCACTTATTTAAATTTACAAGACACTTTTCGCTGGCTTAGAGACAATCAATGAGAAATTTGATAAAAAGCAAGGGGAAAATTAAAGGGACAATTAAAGAATTAAAGGGAAAAAATTTAAAATTGTTAATTTGTAGGTATACAATTATGAAAAAACCTTCTTGAAGCAAAAAAAATATATTTGAGAATTCGTAGTCATTAATTTTAACAAAAAAATTGTATGAAACCTCATTGCGCTAGTCCTATTTATACTCGTCTAGCTTTTCTTCCTATCTTAATGTTATAAAGATTTTTTTTTATTGAATTGTAATCTTTTGATCGAAATTTTTCATCTGACTTCGAAATGACTACAATGAAATCCCTGCAAATCTCTAAATTATCTATGCGATTTGTCAGCGTCTAAGGTTTCAGACAGCTCAAAGAATACCCCGTGGCGTAATAAAGTTTCTTTCTGAACTTACAACAAGAGAAAGCACTCAGAATATGTTCGTGGGAAAATATTGACTAGGTTTCACTTGTCGCAGAAGCCAAGCTTCGTGTGGGAACTCAATAACTGGTAACTTTCTTAGGTATATGGCGCCGGCGCGGGCGTCGAGTGCAATTTACAATGGCAGTTTAAAAAACAGGCTATTGAATAAACAGGATGCCAAAAGAAACACGTTCAAGCCTAAATGTTTTAATGTAGATAATACTTAAAAATATGATGATGCAATAATAGCCTCTTTTTTATAAAATGGATTATATTGCGTTAATTAACTTTTTTACTTATATGGTACTCTAGTTTTCTTAACGTTCATAATAACCTAAGTAACAACCCAAAGATAATTATGACCCTCGACAACTTGAATGCTGCAATAATTGTGAGCATGCCTTACTCTAATATTTGTCTTGACTTTCTTGTGGCCGATCTTACTGAGAGAGAGTTTTTCATTTTCTCCCTCTAATAGAATATGACCGATGGTCAAAGTAACACACAAACACACACATGCACGCACGCACGCACGCACGATACTGTTCGTAGTCGCACACTTTCAATTCCGATTTGATTTTGTTACTAACTTCTGTTATATTTTTGATTTGGACGAAATAGGCAGTAAATGTCAGTCTATAAACATATATCAAAAATAGTTGCTGTTCGTTAATCTCAAATACGATTTCAGTATTCATCCACACATTAACAGGATTCAGAAGAAAGTTATTAATGGGATAAGATCATCAGTATCTGTGGTATGCATGGGGGTACCAAAAGGATCAATCAGTTCTTGGTCCGTTTTTGGTTTTAGTTTATATTAATTAGTTACTCAGTATTGTTGGGAATATTCATGAAATAGTACTGTTCGCAGATGATACTTCATTGTTATTTAAAGTCAAAAGTCAATAAATTACGTATAACGATGTGAATATTGCTATCTCAAAAGTGAAAAACTGGTTTACTGTGAATGATGTCCTTTTCAATACGCTGAAAACAAAATGTGAAAAATATTTACTTCCAAATGTAAAATATAGATGTGGGACCATTTCACTACGTAATGAGAAATTATAATTTGTTAATACTACTGTATTCTTGGGAGTTACTTCACATAACAGGCTTCAATGGGGTCCGCGTATCAATATGTTGGCGAAAAGACTTAGTTGTACTGCATATGCAGGTAAAAAAATAAGATATTTATCAAATATTCAAACCTCTAGATTAGTCTATTTTGGCTATTTCTATAGCTTAATAACATACGGCATTTTGCTATGGGGCCATGCGGCACATATTGATAGAATTTTCTTGCCTGCAAAAGCTAGCAGTTAGGGCTATTTACTGGCTGGAACCTAAAGTATATTTTAGAAATAAGTTTAAGGAAATTGGGATCTTAACTCTGGCACTTCAATTTTTATACGAAAACTTACTACATGTAAAAAAGAATATGGAACTTTTCAGGTAAAATTGTAATAGACATAAATTCAATTCAAGAAATAAATTTTTACGTGTGTCGATTAAATAAAGTCACGGACTCCCTTAGGGGGCTCTGTGTGCTCATGTTCGATAAGGTCCCCGAAAATATACAAAATCTACCCTTAAATACATTTATAACCATTATTGAGCAATTCTTGTTTAAAAAGGGTATTACGCGATTTGTGAATATTTTGAAGATAAATATTCATAGACATAATCAGTTAGACTTCCAGCGGGTTTGTTTCTGTAACTCTTAAAATTATATTTATTTGATTATATAACATAATATATTTGAACTTGAAAAGAACTACCCTCAAGTTTCTCGCTCGTTCTTGAGAGATAACTGCCCTCCAAACGAATTGTAAAATGGTAAAACTAAGTCGTAAAATGTAAATTCTTGAAATAATGTGACATTTTTCAAGTCTTTTTTATGACCATTTGAAAGATATATTTGAATTTTCAGTAAAAACTTTCATAGGTTAACCACTTTCAATAAAATATAGTATATAAATGTTTGAAGACTGTGAAATATACAAGATAGGTATTATTGTTTGATTAATTTCTTTGAAATTTGCACTTGTTTTTCTTATAAACACAGAATGAATGTTTTGAGTAGTTCATAGCTGCGTGCTTGTGGGCTGTGAGATTACTAAGCGTCCTTAGAAGTTGACCGGTTTCATTGAAATCTGGCAAGGAAATAGCGAGAGAAGACGGTGAAAATTCAAGGGAAAGTATGTAGCTTTAATTATTTTTATGGTGTAATGGGTAAAAGTTCAATGAAAATTATTAAAAAGTATATAATTCGACAAACTTCGCTGATATTTTTAGTTTTCTCTTATTAACTTAGTTGTCGTTTTGGGTTTTGGATGAATTATTAAGAACCGTTATTGTTTACTTTATTTAAGCAATTGCGGAAGCCACGACAGGATAGCTACTACTAATATAAACCTGTTTAAGAGTGCGGAGCAGCGGGCAAAAGTTCAAAAGAATGGAAAGTGTAATTGGTGCCTGTATTTTTGTTATATTACCGTCAATAAATCATTGACCAATTTAATGAAATTTGCCAGAAAGAGATAGCTTGTATCCTAACATTGAAATCTATTACACGTTATTGGAGAATATGATATCAAAAGATATAGACGTAAAAAATAAAACCACACTAACGCAATAATTGAAATAATTATGTAAATATAATTAACAAGTTCTATCCATATGGGCAAAGTTGCGTATTTATACTATAGTTAGTATAAATATGCTGCTTCGTCCACATTCAGAATCGGCTTTGTTAAGCCAATTCCAAAAATACTTTCATATATAGAAAAATATCATCTTAGCAGAGTGAATTTAGTTGCGGCATAGTTCATTTGATACTAAGATTTGCCCAAATCAAAACTGTGACCTATAGCAGAATAAGAATAGAGATCGGGACCTGTATTAGAATTGAGAATGAGACCACGGTCAGGATCGATACTGTGAATGAGACCGGAATCAGGGATCGAAATCAAAACTGAGGCCAAGATCGAGATTTATAACAAGATTATATAACGATTTTAAAGATCATTCTTTTCTATATATGTAAATAAGCTGGTATATGCTATTCTGGCACACTACCTAACTGAAAAAATAGAATAAAGTCTACCGGGCCAACTAGTATTGATATAAATGAATAATATAGGTTATAAATATGAGCTACATTATTCGCAGATAGTGTGGTTTTTTACAAGCGAAAGAATGTTTGGAATCGGTTCAGCAGTTCGATTTAGCACAAATAGGCAAATTTGTAACTGGGGACAAATACAAGTTTTGTTTTGTTAAAAATCTTACTGGACGCTCGTACAATATATCATCAGTTTCATTGTAATCAGATCAATGATTTAGGCTTTAGATACGGATAGCGAGCAAACAAGCTAAGAGACATTATTTTTTATAAACATAAATTTAAAGGATGTAATTAAATCGTTAGTAAATTTCAATGTCTCTTTTAATTTATGTTTCATTTTGATTAACTTAACTAATGACGGCACTGCCGGCATGAGAAAATTATCTCATTTGAAAAATGAAATTATGGTCCCAACAAACTACGTGACTGCTTAAGCTCCAGAAGAGAATTTTCATCTCTCTAAATGTTGTTTATTTACTAACTCTGCTAAAAATTCCCTAAATTCTTAATAATTGTAAAATGGCAGTCTCTTCACGTTTATGCGAATCAGTGTTTTTTTTTTTAATTCGATTCTCAAATTTCATTCAAAGTTAAATCATTATTATCAATTTGACAGTTACTGACATTTCCATTTGGTAAACATAATTTTATTTTTCTGTTTGAAGTGAATTTCAAATAAATCTAAATATTATTGTGATGGAGGTGAAAGAAAGTTAAAGCTTTTATTTAAAAAATATCAGTTATGCTAAAGTATTGTTGCACTTATTTATACCATAATATATAGAATAATAAAATAGTAATTACATTCATACCCCTTGAAATGGCTTTTCGGTTAGAATTGCTTATGAACACTTAATAATTCGAATTGTAAGCATTTTATTGCACCAGTTATATACGGTCGGGGGAAAACTTTATTCGTATTAAATATACAAATTCAAGATAGTTTTTCATCATCTTTTATTTACATCTAATCAAAATACATGTATGTCAGTTTCTTCGACAACTTGTTACCATTTTGTAGGTAATGACATAATGTCATTTTTTATGATCGGAAATCCCAAATTTTGGGACTTCTGATCAAAAAACTGCGACAACTAGTTTTGACAGTCCTCCTTTAATGTTAACCAACACCGCCTAAAGAATTATGAAGAGACCGAAACAGGTGAAAATCTAAGCGTACAAAGTACCAGGGCTATATGGTGGATGCATCAATACTTCCCAACCAAACTCTGATTATTTGGTGAGCAACTAAAAATGTATGGGTCTGGCGTTATCGTTATGAAAAACCACACCCTTTCTATTGAACGATTCCAGTCGTTTTTCCTTTACTTCTTGATTGAGTCTCATCAGCTGTTCGCAGTAGAGACCGGAAGTAATGGTTTTGCCCGGCGATAAAACCTCACAATGAATAATGCATTCCAATTCCACCATACACATAGCATTAAGTTATTGCCAATTATCCAGAATTTCGCTAGAGTTTGTGGAACTTGCTTGTATTTTGACCATGAACTTTTTCGTACTTTCTTGTCATAGGTAATCTATCTTTTATCACCAGTAATTAATCTGTGCAAAAACGGACCGGTTTCATTACGTTTCATTTGAAAATATCAAATGAGTACCCGATTCAATAGGTTTTTTTTCAGTGAACTCGTATGGGGCCCAAGTATCGAGCTTTTTTTATATCCAGTTATTTTTAAATTAATCAAAACAGTTTTGTAATCAATTTACAGCTCTTCAGATATGTTATAAGAGCTAATATGCTGATTTTGATTTGATATTTCCAAAATGGCATCGACAATATCCGTAATAGGTGGACGACTGCGAGTTTCATCTTTGACATCACAATTACCGGACTTAAAGCGCTTGAATCAGTTTTGTGCAACTCTTACCAACTCTACTTTAGGTCCACAAATACCACATTTTTTTTTTGCGGCTTGTGTTGTATTTTTCCCTTTTTTGTAATAAAACTTCACTTCACTGTATCGAATTTCTACGTTAGATTCATTTATTTTCACAAATACATAAACAATAGGAAAATGGTGAGACGCTGTTTACACTATTTATTTTGTTTTTTTTTTTATAATGTTATACATTTAACGGTATGAAAACTATACAGATAGAATCAACACAACCAGAGATTTTACTATAACTTTTTACTTGTAGAATACGAAAAAACTTCTTTTTCGATCTTATATAATAATAGGCATAGATATATAATATCAGACCTGTGTTAACTTTTGATCTAATGTAGACTAGAGTGTATGATCGACTTCTCTGGGGTCGCGAGTTACTATGGGCAGCTATGACCACCTATTCTCTGGTGGAACACAAACATTAGTGCTACAGAGGTGTTTGGCTGGTTATCCTTCAGAGTCCTTTACTAAAAAATTAGGATACACATGTAGCCTGTAGGAGGTATAACAAATTAAACCCGTAATTTATTAACGTTCGGATTGGTTTCGTAATTTATTAACCTCTTGTACGCGGCGCCAGGCGGGCGTAGTCCCCGCTGGGCTACCTTGTGTAAATAATATATCTATAGCTAGCCATACATTTATTTTTACAGGCAGTGTGCAAGGTTTATCTACTTACTCCATCTTTTTATTTCGTATTGTTTTTTGTTCGCGGCTTCACCCTCAGTGACATAGGAAAATTTCTTTATGTTTTACATATGCATTGCATCTCAACTCCGCTTCCGACCTTATCCCTAACTCATCAAAGCGATATCGGTATGTGTCATTTTTTTTTTGGATGACAATACCCCCCTGAATTTATATCTCACGATTGCGAGATATAATCAGAGAGTGGTATTGTCATCCAAAAAATACGAAGCGAACAAAATTCCAACTCACAACATTTCGCTTTTGCAGTTATATGGTTTTTGTTTCGGCCGGAACAGATTTTAATAATAAAATAAATACTGGCCAAATGCAAGTCAGCTTCACGTGCCTAGAGTTCTGTACTAAAAACACAATATATTTATGTTAAATACTTAAAAGCAATTATTTTCATTCTATCGTTTGAGGATTTTTAACACCCCTCTCAATTGGCCAATTATTGACGTAATATCGTCTTATAGGTCGATGAACGCCGGCTGCACGCACGAAAAAGCATGACTCATTGTCGCGTTCCGCCTGAGCTGAACGTGCGAGCGAGAGCGAGGAACCTATGTCTACTGTATAATTTAAGTCGAAAAATATTTGTATTAACGACTGCAAATAAATGTTAATTTATCGAAAACATTGTCATTTTCAATTAACTCCTACTTTGTATTATACACAATAATGGCAATTCAGTGATAATAATTAAATTCAATTCATAAAAGTATGCAATTTTTCATCAATGTTTCCTTATAACGTTATCACGTAAAATTATCGTTCGTAAACCGACTTTACAAACGACCATATTTTTTTATTGTTTTAATTGAGTTTGCTTTATCATTACGCTAAGTTTGAAACTTTTACATGTTACTGTTTTTACGATACAGCAAATGTAAGAAAAATAAACTAATACGCAGTATGCGCTCACGTACTTACCGACTGTTAGTTTATACTAGACATTGAAACAAACTAAAATTAATCAAATTATAGACTTCTTTCAGGTTTTCGTAATATGTAAGTAAAGAACTACTTTTTCGTACTTTTTACTTTCTTCTTCCTTGCGTTCCTATTTTACCCCATTGTGATGCTTTCGTGACTAACTTTACAGCAACAAAGGTTCGTACGTTATGCTATACAGCCACTTCTCTGTGCAAGAAAGTGAATCGATACTACATTGTGTCTATCAAACCGAGATAACATTATGCCTTGCATTCCTTACCAATCATAATTTTGTATTTCTTTAAAATGAAACATTAAAAATGATAGGTTAACGATACGATGTATTAGCTGCAAATAAAAATATCAATACAAACTTGAATAGATTTTAAACATTTATTTGAAAAAAAAAACTACATTAGGTACCTTTTTATTCTTTTAACATATCAGAAACTCAGAACAATCAAAATTCTTAATATTAGCGTATGCGTATAGGGGAATTTACGATCACTAGTTAAATGACACACAATCTGGTACTCGGGACCCCGGACTGCGTCGGGTATGTTCGAGTGTCAGCCCTTGAACACAATTAACGCTCGCTCTAATGCGGTAACAAAGAACCATTTTCCCAATCGGTATGAATATCGACCGGGGTGCTTGGCGCCGTCAAAAGGTATAGTTAAATCACAATACTTTTATTTGATGTTGAGTATTTAGGACCTTGTACGATACGATTTCTTATTGTCGTTTCTAATGTTCCAAATGACTCGAATGGAAATAAAGTGTTTGCTCTTATATTTCAGACGATTTTAATAAAAGTAAAGTTTTAAGCATTCAGTTGATATAAAAAGCTCTTATCTGCATCGTAAGGTAAACTTCGTTATAAGTTTATGACGTCATTACGTTCGTATCGACAAGATCTATCGAATTTTATTTTTATTTGGTCATGCTATGTATTTACACGTGACCGCTAAATTTAATGTCATTTTCGTGTCAAGAGTAAATACTCTCACTGAAATTCAAAGTTGAACGTTTTTCGTGAATTTGTAATATTTTATGTTTTTCGGTAGTTAATATTAAATTTATTAAACTGTCCATTCGAATGCCACTCTGGCTCTTTATTACAGCTTTTCGTAGTAAGGTGACTTTTGAATACGACAGAAATAAGATATTACGTTACACCCAGACGGCACGAGAGAGGATTGTCTTTAAAGTCGAAAATAACGACGCTGTCGCGATAGCTGGAAAAGATTATTAAATAAGAGATTAACTTGCATGTGGAAGTCGAGTGACTCCAGACTCGAACGAAAGGACATGAAGTAGTAACTAACTCTCAAAATATATTAAGTACCAAGCAATAATTATTATTTTTTCATTTATATTACTGGATAAATCTGTAGCGTTTTTAGCGTACGTACATTTTTTTTGGCAAATTTCTTGATAAATATTCTTTTTATGTCTAATATGAGCTAATTCTATCATTTTTTTAAATTCATGTTTTTTGTCTGTCTGTTTGTCTGTCTGTATGTATTTTTATAACTCAAGAATAATTGCTCTTTCCTAGCTTGATAGAAATGGTGACTAATTACTATATAGTAAAAACATGTAATTACATAAATATAATTGGCCATATCTGATTTGGATAGAGAGTCTATGTAAGCCAAGAAAACACTACATTGTATCTAACAATAGACACCGACTCCAAAAATAACAATAATTGTAATTACATTATACTATCGTAATAATTTGATTGCCTTTTAAGTAGTCTAATATTTTTCATTTCATTTTACTTAGGAGAACTCTAAATATATTTTGATCATTGTTTGTTATTCATAGGTATGTGTTAAGTTAAATTTAAAGTGGGTAAGTTACATATTGTAACCTATCGTACTTACATATTGATGAGTAGAAAAAGCAAGTTGATTATTAGCGCAATTATTTTTTTACTTTTTAGTGCATATTAATTTATTTTGGAATAGTTTTTGTTCTGAAGACGGTTTTTTTTTTGTTAAAATTTTAATTTCTATTGTGTTCAATTTCTTTGCTTACCTAAGCCATTCATTTAATTATTATGAAACTGGTGATATATAGTACGCGTGAACAAGAAGTTTCCAAAAAAAAATTAGATTTTTACCTGTCTTCATCTGCGTATTTGTAGTATTGAATCGAATTATTGAACCGATCCTAAAACAATATTGACGTGTGAAAATTTTTCTGAGTAAAATAGATTATTAATATTTCGTTTTTTTCTGTAACAAATTCTAAAAATTCTTTCACTCATAAAACACATCATAAAATACATATCGCACATGAAATATCCCCAAATGATATACATAAATCTTGTGTCGATACTAGAATTTGTTTTGGTTTTATTCGGAACCAAAGCGTGACCGTTAGAGAAATTAATACTGGAAGTGGTGCACGAAGCAGAAACAAGAGACAGGGAAGGATTGAAGTCGGGAACGAGACCGAGGTCGAAATCAAATGAGAGACCAAAACTAGAATAGGAGGTGTGACGGGAATTAGAATGAGAAGCCGTACCGAGAGCAAAATTGAGAGCGGGACAGAGATTGAGAGTGGAACCAGAATCGGAATCTACTTAAACTAAGACCGGGTTCGGAATCAAAAACGGGATAGCGATTGGATCTCGGTTGAGGGCGTGGTCGGTCAACACTCACGGTGAAGGAGTTCACTGTTTGTCCACGCTGGCGGAGCTGCAGGAAAAAGATAGGTGATAATAAAAATAAAATCGCATCTATTTCCCAGAAGAGTACGCAGAGACCACAGATTTCGACGTGGTACGATATTTGCATATTTCTCTCGCTTCACCGACTGCCATCATCTTTTCATGTAGGCTCGTCGGCTTCGAGTACTTAAAATTTTGGCCTTTTTTACGAATAATCAGCCTGAAACAGATTTCCTCCCGTCACGAGCCGGTCTCGCATTTATCGCGGCAGCTCGAGATGCGAGTGAGGTGCGAAACGCACCCGCCGCGCGCGCCTCCACCCGGCACAGCTTCACCCGCCTGCGGCGTACATGATACCCTCTCGCTTATCGCGATGGAGGGTTACGTAGAGTTAAAGTTTTATATATATATATATATATATATATATATATTTATTATACAAATTATCAAGGAAAGCAAAACGTATAAAAGTCACATTGTCCAGTATTCAACAAGTCGACATTAGGTTTTGTGTACTTCGGCTACTCTATGGCTAAATTCGTAGTATTATACTTGTAGCTTACGGAGTGTTACTGTGACGATGAGCTGCAGATATGAAAACGATATGGATATTACAGAAAGGCTAATCAATTTCTGCGATTCTTGTAGCCAAATTGACGATGTTCTGTCAGGTTACCGTTGCAAGGAATGTCATGTAGAAACATCTCAGAGCGCGGGATCTTGCTATCTACTCACTTCAACTGTTACCGTTCAACTATGCAATTATCATTTAAAATTTTTAAAAAAGGTATAATATTTACCACCAAAAACGCAATCTGCTCTTACGCTAATCTGTGCCTTTACTAAAAAAATAGCCCCACTCTGAAAAAAGATTTTCCTTTCGACCACTCCACGGCATGTTTCAGATTCCATGAAATTCCTATCAGATTCCATGAAACATGCCGTGGAGTGCACGGCATGTTTCATGGAATCTGATAGGTGAACTCTACGACTAGAGTTAAGCTCGTACATAAGTTCTCACTGTGTCATCACTTCAATTATATGATATGCTTGACACTACATCATTTAAATTTTTACATCTGCCTGGTCGGATCTTTAGATATTTGACTTGTTTCGTATTTTAGTTGATATAAACTTGTGGAGAAAGTTTAGATATAAAACTGAATTTATTAAATTTATATTAGGAACTTTACCGTTCTTATATATAGTTAGTTCATGAGAATATCTTGGCTTTAAGAGATTTAACTGTGACGTTTATTGACCACAGAACCTTTGACTTTGGTATAAAATTTTTAATTTTATTCAAATTGCATGTTTTATGGTCTTTTAAAAGTTTGATTTTATCTCTAAAAGACTTACTTTATACTTTGAAAAGCAAAGATGTTAAGAACATTTTATGGAAGCCTTGTATTTGAAAAGAAATTAATATCCAAGTAACGTACTTTAGTTTTGCAATAGTACATTGTTATTGGTTTTAAAAACACTTTGAGTTCATTCAATAGATGTTTTATACATATAAATTGATAGTCATTGAATACACATTCAATGACTATCAATTCAATTGATTCAAATATGGTAGAGCATGGTATGGTCAAATTGGCTGCAGCGCGAAAATAGACCAGCTCATCCATTGACATAACATAATCTTATAGAATATAGATGTGAAGTAGCAGCTTTTACTGTTTCTTTTCGTCTAGTGAGTCAGAGTGCCGGTGGTTCATTTTCCCTTTTATTAACCCACTCCCCTCACTATCGGCCCACTTGCCCTCTCTCTCTCTCCGTCAGTCTCTCCAACAGATATTCTATCACTTCTTAAAAAGACAAGAACGGTAATACACTGACTTTTTTGGGGTCGCACGTGGTTGACAGTGATCACCTACTTTCTGTTGACTCGCTTGCTCTTTTGCTCCTTAGATATGCTATTTTAAAAAGTGACATTCTCTTTTAGCCCTTACAGATGCTATTAAAAATGTGTACATCGCATTTGAATATTTTAAATATCTTCATCATGCAATGTATAATTATATCATTGTGCACTTTTAGCGTTAAAAAACAGTAACTTATTAGCGTGTCGGTGCATAAATAACGTTGGCTCAGGGCTCAGCGCGGCGTAAATATAATTGTTCGTTTATTCAAAGCTTTCTCCACTTTTGTTTACGCAAACAAAAATAAAATAATATAGTCAGTAATAAATCGCAATCAGCGGCTCGTCACGCTCGAAGCGAAATTATTAAAATGAGCTCGCAGCGCCGCCGCCGGCGCGCCCCGAAAACAATTTGCTGTATAAATTTAATAAACGAACAACTAATTAGGGGAAAAAACAACGTAAAGATGATAGATTGCCGTCGGCGCAGCGATGATACGCGATGAATACCGACTCTCCTAACGTTACATGTAACCCCGAACTGGACTAACTTTCTTGTTTTTAAAAGTGTGTTTCTACCAGATTGTATGTCATCTTGCATTCGTTTTTCGTATGGTTGTCCAGACATAATCTAGGCCGACTAAATGGATAAGCTAATGTCAATATTCAGTGAAGTATTATTAGAACGTCTTGACCTCGCTGGTGCGTGACGTCTCTGAATAAAAATCAAAAAGAAAAACTAATTATATTCTATTTATGGTTAAACGTTGAAATAGAAAAATCTAATATTACAATGTACTATTAACATAAGATAGTGTTTTACAAATCCTCACTATGCCTACGTCAGAAAATACGACAAAGCGTATACAATAATTTATAAAACAGTGCATATATGATATGAGTTATTATTGAAGCTTAACTTTACGAAATTATTGAACAAATTAGTGATTCCTTTTATTATAACGCTGAACAAATATTTAAAAAAATCATATTTCAACTAGGTCACATTATTACTTTTGTGAGATCAGTTTTATAAAACAAAACGAGTTACTTTCATACTTGTATTCAAATATTTGAGAAAGATAAACAAGCGGATTTAAAGATACGATTTTACGCAAGTGTATTAAAGAAAAATTTCCGCAACACGACAAAAACCCGAAAGCGCTAAACAACTCGAGAGCTACAATGGAACTAATAAATTACCCCGGATCGCCTCACCGCAAACAAGGGTTCAACTTCTGCGCCGAATTCAATGGCCCAAAATTTAGGGAATGCACAGGTATTTTGCAGAAAAAAATACCCATGAATGAAAACGTAAATGAATGAAGTAAGAATGAATGAAATAAGACACAATGGACAAAAATGAGTGTCGGGCGATTCAAGTGTCAGACGCGCCGGCGACGCACAAGCCGTCGTTTAGCCATTAATTTTATTTTTGATGTATCGCCGTATCTCCTTCTATTTCGAAGGTAACAAACATTTTTTTTTATGCTACTTACCAACGAAATCTCATTGGTACGTCCGTTTTGAAGTATGGAAAGTATTTGCTTCGGACACGAGAGGTCCGGTTTTGATTTCCAGTGGTTAGTGTTAAAAGTACATTACGAGAGCCTATTACTAAGCCTACATCGTCTATATGTCTGGCCTAGCCTTAAAGTGTGGTTTCGTTTAAATCGTAGTAGGTAGCTAGTTAAAATTTTCACATAGTATTATAGCGAATGTACTGGCATATGATAACAAAAAAACTAAAATTAAAAATTTTAAGTAGGTCCCCGTACGGGATACCGTGTTTTTTCAATTTGGTTTTTTTTATTCGGTAGTAAAAATGGTTTTAGATATAAGCGTAAAACTAAGTGCGACTAAAGTGCGACCTCTAAAATGACAATCAATAATAACAACCGGTCGGGCGCGAGTCGGGCTCACCAGTCAGGATTCCCATTGAATATTTAATTGAATAGTGCAATTGAAATATAGATTCATGGACAATACCAGAGCATACGTAGAAAAGAGATTTAAAAAATATAATATAAAAAACTGAAAAACACTCTTTTAAAGCACATCAGATTAAAAGGTGTAAAATAATTCTTAATATAAGCTCAAAAAAATAATGAACAGTGATGAAAAACACTAGTATTTTTCTGGAAAAACGTGGGTTGCTCTATATACGAAAAATGTGGCACAAAGCGCCCCACGCAACATTAGTTGAATTAATGATAATGCTTATTACTGATACTAAATTCTGTTACAAAACAGTAATAGAAATTACTAACAGCAATAAGCCACTTGCTCTCACGCAGACGATACGTGACGAAATTGTTCGATCCCGGCGATCCTGATCAGGATAATGGGATAAACTTATCAAATTATTGTATCGTCACCGATTCTTGTTAAGTGTGCAAAGTTTGAATTGAATTTGCCAGTTCAAATTGGGACAAAATCGTGTCCAAAGAAGTCGGTTACAAACAAACAAGCTCAAAAACTCACAAACACACAAGTAAAGCTAATAAAAGCGTGATAAAAATAAAATGAAAACAAGCTGTCTCAAGTCGAGATCGCTCTCTTCTGGGGTCCTCCGCGACATAAAAAAATATAGTATCATATAAGATAGAAATATATATACATACATGTATATAATAAAAATAAATAAAATACATTTTTTTTTTTTGTAAAAAAATACTTATCAGAACTAAAGACACCACAATCGAATCGTTAGATCGGCGATGCCATTGGGATCCGAGTAATGCTGGACAAGAAAAATGCGATGAGAAAAAAATGATGAGTGAGTGTAAAATACACGCGAGTAAAGTAATTTTTCTGTTTACCGTTGTGCATAATTCACGATTCTAATAAATATTACTTAAAAATTATTATGTATATAAAATGAGAATTTAACAATACAGACCGAGATCAGAATCATAATTGACCAAGAAATCACTTTAAGTATCTAAGATATTTATTCTTTGTCCACAGGATCGTTGCCACGGATGCAACTAAATATTAAATACAGGTTATAACTGTCACAAGTCTTTCAAACTTCCGTTATAATCAAAGCGTTGAGTTACTTTTCAAATACTATAAAATGCGCCTAAAAATTTTACTTAAAAGTTCCTGTCAAGGAGGTAAGAATTCTGCATTTGGCAGTTGATATCACAAAATTTGACAAAACCTAAAAAAACCTTCAAAAAGTAAAATACAGTTAAAATTTCTAGAAAACCGTTTAAGCTGGTTTACACATGAAATGCGCAGAAGTGTATGAAAAGAATAAGATACCGTCGACTGACAACCTGGACCCTAATCATTCATAGTGATATTCCGTCGAAGGGCCTAGCGTCAGAAATGTGACAAAATTGACAAGAGTGTCGTAAAAACACCAAAAAAAACTGATCCTAATCAGAGGGAGTTGATTAATCATAATAGTATGGCTGTAGGTATATTTAAGTGATCAATCATTTAGCCATCATCGGGATTTATTCACGCAATAATTTCTGCACGAGAATATCCTTATAGAAATGAGAGTAATATGAGAGTAGATAGCTAACAGGGCTAAAAGACGAAGTGGCAACGGATTGACTGCGTCAGTCGCGAAACTGATAACCACTGGGGTATATAGGGTAATACAAACTGGACCTTAGCCGGTGTGACCCAGGTCCTATTAGTGGCGCCACCCAGGTACACTGTGTGGCGTCAATATAAGCAAGACAAACGATCTACTAAAGATCATGAGCCAGCGTCGGTTACAAATGGCCCAAGATACCGTTTCGTGGAGGTTTAGGGGAGGTGGTCATTATCGTCTAACAGTGGTCGACCACACGCTAAAACGAACTAGCGAAGGATCATTTAGCTGTGACAATCTGTAACTATGCAAATTTAGAGATATGGAAGTTATCGGAGCACTCAAAACTTTTATAAAGTACCTACCTAAAAAAATAATGTTATGCATATTTTTTTATCTCGCGCGCATCTGTTCAACTCATATTCGGATGCTGTCGGAAGGCTTCGGGTATAATCGTTTTTAATTTGCCAATTCGGGGTTCGACCCCTTTCAAAGCATAATAAATGCAACTTACTTGCTTATCGCCTTGCTATTGATTGTAAAGATGTGTGTGTTTTATTTATATTGAAATTTAACACAACTGCATTTAGTTATTTTCTTTTTTAAAAAACTGTAAATGTGATACATCTCATTGTCGAGTAAGTTAATGCACACTACCATAGAAATACAAAACACTTTAATATTCTTACGAATGCCGCACGTCAAGTACAATAAACCGCTTTTGAAATTTTAACATGATTCATGAAAGATATTATCTATAACGAAAGCTCTAATCGGCACAGAACGCGGCCCATTCAAAGCGACAAAATAACAATTCAAAGCTACGCAACAAAGTGTTGTAATAGGAGTCTTTTTGAAGTACTTAACGACCACATAATAATGTAAGTCGAGCTTTAAAGCGGCGGAGCTTTTGTGCCGGGCGCCGAAGCTATCGTTTGACGATAACCAAATGACAACTTAGTAACGTTAATATAATGGGGTGTTGTAAACATTTGATTGCGGGGCGCGACTGTAACTTAATAGCCTTAAATTAAAGCTGCAATGGCGAACGATTTCGTTAAGTGATTGTCGGGTAGTAAAAGTATAATGAATGTTTCCGTCCCAGGCTGTAATAAGCGCCTTAGTAATTATTTTAAACGAATCTGTAATGTTATAGAGCGACTATTTATGGATAAAAGGCTATTGACTAAATCTGATAATGAAAATTAACTAAAATTTCCTGCGCGAAAGAGCATATAACCGAATAAATTTACTGAACTGGGACAAGAGACGTAAAAAAAGAAAATACTTTTGTAATTATATCGGCGGACTCGGCAGACGTTGTCCTGTAAACTTTGCCTAGTCTACTATTAGCGAGTTTAGTATAAAGGTTGTTCGTCAAACAGTATACTAAGTAACATTTGACATTGAGTATGACATTACAACCTTTTGGTAGTCGTCATTGCGTGATATGCTGTTGCTCAAAACAAAATTAAAAAAATGAGCGCGATCTCTCGACGGCCTTCGGAGATTATTCTATTTCATATTTATCGAAACACAGCGAACACAAATTGAAATATCATAACAGCGTCAACCTACGACCTAAGTGTCTTGCGCATGTTTTGATGCGTACCTCAGATGCTGTAAAATTTGACATCAGCGTCATCTTTGGTACCTATTCTTACAAACACGATAACCACGAATTTCTCTCAGAAGGTTCATGACCCTCTTAAAAGATTTAACAGTCTCATCTAAAAATACTGGAGGTGGTTGGTGGGGGGTAAAATATTGGGGTTTCTTGATCTGAAATAAGAAAAAAAAGTTAAGTTGAAAAAATTAAAAAAAAATCACAATCGCGACGCTACCTACCAAGTTCAGTTGTGAATCTAAATCATTCAGAGACCTATTCATACAAACGCAAAAATTTCATCGTAATCGGTACAAACGTTTATAAGTGCAGTGACTAAGACAAGTATAAAGGAATTACATATAAAATAATATTTTAATATAATTAATAATAAGATTTTTTAATTATTTAATAATAAGATAATTAATAATAATTATAATTATTAATAATAATAATAAGATTTTAATATAATTCGGAATTTCATATCGTATTAATAATATATTTAAAATTAAATATTATGGTGTTTTTAATCAAATGGTGATTTTAGAATGTAGAATACAATGTAATGGAAAAAATTAAAATATTTTACCACCATTTTAAGATTTCAGTATATCTAGTGACAAATTATCCTTTAAATATATTCAGTAAGATGAAAAAAAAGCCGTTTCACAAGTCCTGACGTATTCTCTCCGGGGGCAGACTCGTCGTGATTGATGCGGCCATCGCCCATCGATCATTTCACGAAACATCTTGAAATAATAACTGTAATAATAAATAATAATAGTGATGTTTATTTGCACAAAAACAGAAGCTTACTAACAAAAAAGCTCAATTCTAGCCAAATGGCTGTCTTGCTACAAATCTTTATAAAAATAAATATATAGTTACAAGCAAGCACTCTTCAAAAATTTAGAATTAAAAAAAATGCATTACAATAATGCATATACATTAAATAAGACATTAGGACGGGACACAAATATTTGATATCAATTTGACTCCCAGCCTTTTTGGTGTCAATATCAAATCAGTGCTGTAGCGCCTGCATTACTAGACACTGCCTGGACTTTAGAAGCGTATAAGAGTCAATAGTCGCTTGTGCTTACAAAACTCTATACACTGTGGCTGTACAAAAATATTTATAGTGTACAAGAAACACAAAACATTAAATTTACAATATTGTAGGTAAATTCATGGTCATATATAACACTTTAAATATTTTTAATAACAGTTAAATCACATCGCAGCACATAATTAGCTACGTGTTCTGTCTGCAACAATATTTTGAAGTGCTAAATGTAATTTTTTTGATGTCTCTAAAAATTTGAAAAGTCTAAGTTTGGCTTTTCCAAAGAATGCCGAGGTATGATAGCGAAGATATAGAGCTAGAATTCTGCATGAATAGATCGTTAACGTTTACATATCGTTAATAGTTTCCTACGTCTCGCTTTATCCAAAGTTTTACAAAAGCTTTTAAATCGTACACATTGCCTAGAAGCATAATTAGAACATCGGATTCTGAGCATCACATTACAACTTCAACGTAAAATCTAATTGGAAAATAATAATAATAGACTTAAATTGGTCTGGCTTCTCACGTAACAACGGAATTAGTGTCTGGGGAATTAATTTCGAATTTGTGAATATTTAAATTACATTATACTAAACTTTTAACGATAATGAATCGTATTAATTTTTTTTCATTTCATATTTAAGGTCTGGCAGAATGTTAGCAATGACAAAAATGTCTGGCCATAAAAGTTTATATTGCTAAAAGTTGATAAAAACCAAAAAAAGCACATAATAATATTCAAGTTTACTTTTATATGTTTTAGCGATTAATCGAAAGTACTAATTGAAAGTCGATTTCAATAGACACTATATTAGAATATCTATTTATCGTATGCTTTGAAACGATTATGTACTAATTTTTATTTTTAAGTGTTAGTAATTTTCTGTTTCATAAGTCCCTACATTTTTGTGTCAATCTACTTTCATTCATGCTTTCCTGATAAGCACATCATTTCAACACTTGCACCCATTTCTATCTTTAAAGGTCACTCCATACATACTCTATAATACTGCGTTAATGCTGTTTTCACGTTGTATAATAATTACATTTTTTGTACTTAAAAGAAGCTCCTTTCGTCTGAGCATAAGTTACAAAAATTATCATATCAATATGGAATTTTAACCATTTAACGTTTTTGGATGATTTCAGTTTATTTATTTTTTGGAATCTTTTATTTCCTTTCATTACCAATAACGCCCGGTGAAGTGGACGGGTGACGGCTAGTGCTTTATATGATAATCAAATCTAATTATGTAGTACAAACGCTACCGATATGTAGCGTTTTTTTTCTGTAATTACAAGGTTAAGCTCTATTTAAATTAAAACAACGCAATAGCATCATCTAAATTCGATACGCTTCAAAACGATTTTCCGTATTCAACGCGCGTCGCGAAGCTCCAAGTTCCCAATTATAAAGCCATAACGTGCCCGAGAAGCGACCCGCCCCAGATCGACCCGTCAGCTCCTTGATTAGCAGCTGATTGATCCCCGAACTGCGTTACGAAGGTCGGCCGTAATCAAACTGAGAAACATAACTCGCCAAAATGTTTTGGTTAACTTCGGGCGGCCGAACGCCGCATCCACACGGAACACGTACTCAGATCGTACGCTGGATTAGACTTGGGGTGAGCGACGTCGATGAACGTTTTAGTAGATTCTCTACGTAGTTAGTATCGTCAAGAGTTTACTTGGGCGTTGCGATCAGTGTTTAATGTTTATTTGTTTTAAATGAACATGTCCTCAACAACCGTTACAGTGTTGATATATCGAAATATGCATACACATATACGTGTTTCGCGTGTTGTGTTTAAGGAAATCCTCGCGTTAATGTTAAATCCTGGTTAACGGTCGGCCATCGAGTACAAAGCGCTAACGAGCCGACGTGATGTCGCGCCGGCCCGTCACGTCACACGTCACTGAAGCACTCTCGTGCGCGAGTGTACTCGACTCGCCCCGAGGGAACTGCAGTAGACGTGCAGGACGCTTTGAGCGTAATTGTTTTGTGGTTTCCTTTTTTTCTTTTTGTTCAACGTTAGAAGAAGAATACTATTTTAATTACGAAATTACTTCTTTAAAGTTTCTTTATTCCTATTAATTAAAAAAAAGAATGAATAAAAAAAAGTCTCGTATCCTTTTTTTTATTCATTCGGTTGTTAACTTATTTAGTTAACAAATAGTAAATTAAGTAAGAAAATCGAATTTTTAATCTTTTTCCAAACAGAAAGCATAGGTTCCTAGTATCAGCGATAAACAGTGATGATAAACTTCGGTACTGTCGTACAAAATTCTCTTTAAATTTCATTGTGCTCATTGCATAAATAGATTTACAGCTATCTTGGTAATGTGGATAAAAATTAGCGACATCCGTAACATTAATAATTAATAGGTATAAGAACGATCTTGCTACTCATAAAACCTGACTGAGAAAAGTTAGAAAATCATTTAAGGG
Organism: Eumeta japonica; assembly: GCA_005406025.1. Lineage (NCBI taxonomy): Eukaryota > Metazoa > Arthropoda > Insecta > Lepidoptera > Psychidae > Eumeta > Eumeta japonica. The sequence continues at coordinate 63,694 of BGZK01000878.1, forward strand.
GCAATGTGTGCGCTTTATAATAATATCCCAGATGAAATAAAAATTTTGGCATTTTATGAATTTAAACGTTTTAGTAAAAAAAAAGTGGTAAGGTAAAGATTATTATTAACGTGTCTGAATACGTTAATGAAAGAAACCCATGGGATTGAACTGCTCAGCAATCAGGTTCTTTCATATTATTTCTAAGTACTGTTCAATTTATTAATTATAAAATATTTTGTATCCATTAGCAAAAAAAAGAGCAACCCTTGAGTTTCTAGGCCATTCTTCACAAGGTGAATCAGCATTTGGAGTGGGTGGTAATGGTCAAAAAGAATTCATTAATGACGTATTTGAAATGTAATTCCATTTCCTACGAAATTAAGATATCTATTGTATTGTCTGATATATTTCAATACGAATTTAACCTACATTATTCTTTAGTAACAGTGAACTTCACTCTTATTGATCTCTCTGTCCCATCGATATTAATTAATAACTATCAAACCTACTGATGTATTCATAAAGGTTGTGGATAGTGATTCTAAAACCACATTTTCCTCGTGGAATTTCGATTCTGTGCCCGAAGTGGGTTCACGAACTTGGAGTAAGATCGGGAAATTGGCATTTGTTCAATTTATTCATGCGAATTGAGGCGAAGGCGAGGGTGTTGATAGTTTAGCAATAATAGAATAAAGGCTGATACTTATCTGCCATCTTTAATGTTCGGGGCAAAGTTCGCAGACTATATAATTAGTTTTAGTAGGATTTATCTTTTCTCTATTCATTTTATAATTTCTCTGTTGAATGGCTATTTTTAGCATACCTTACAAAGTATATAGAAGTTTCTCGTTTTATCAAAGGAATATATAATACAAGACAGGTTAGTTTTAACAACTGAAAGCCTTGAAACATTTTATTTCACACTATCTTTCGCCTGTGGCGCCGTTCGCGTTACCTGTTACCATTATAGGTCCAATAATTCCGATTCAGGTCTTGCTTTTGGATGCATTTAGCTCCCGATTTTTTTCTTGTTTCCGGTTCCACCTAGGATTTATTTACGATCAAATTATTCCATTTTTAATTTTCCGCCGGAACCGTAAGCATCTATAGAATAAAAAAATACTTTGTGTCCAGTTCAATAAGTTCCTTTAGGTTTTAGTTAAATTACATGGAAATCAGTTCAGCCGATTCGAAAATTACGCAGACAAACAGACAACGAATATAAATAAGATCATGGTTTTAAAAAAAAGTTATTTTGAAATCACGTACAGGGACATTATTTTCTTTTGTATGCATTGATTAAATTTTATCATGTTATTTATCAGATACTTTCTGATTTACCACATCGGAGAGTAATGTATCAAATGCTCTCTTGAACCTTCATATATGTATAATTTAAATTACAATCATTTTCAATACGTTGCCATACTAATAACTCAAAACTTCAATTGCAGAGGATGTAAACGACAGAGGCGGCGCGCGCGCAGGACGTCATGCGCCGCACGCACGTGACGCGTTTCAAACGTCTACCGAAGCGTGATGGTCTACATTAGTTTAGCACAAAGAACACGTTATTGCAAATCATTGACTCGAAATCGTGGGCCATTTTCAACGGTTATGACCTGCGTACCACAAGATGTCCCACTCAGCGGTATGGATTTCCTCTGGGAACAATAGGACAATTATACCTCGTAGCTGTAATTACCGCGTAGGTCTAATTCTCGTTGGGAATCAGAGATATTTTTGAATATTCTGTCAAACCTTTCGATATTCATTGCGGTTAAAGCATTCATAAACTAATATTTTAATATTGATAATTAAACAATGTATTTATGACAGAATAGTTAAAAATGCTGCAACACGGCATACAGAGAAACCGACAAGATCTTGCTTGTGTATTCTGAACCATAAATTGCATTTTAATGAGTACACTAACTGCTTTTTGAAATGAAGTTCTCGCATTAGCAGTTGACTGGTAGAAATAGTAGTAACAGTGAAAAAGCATCCATACCTCTTCGATGTAACTTTCTCCTTTGTTCTTTCTCTCTGTCCTCTCTCTCGAAATTTGTTATTTAGTATTTTTATACAACTTATAACTCACTGTTTTATATCTAATTTTTAATAAATGACCATCTTTTATTAAACATTAACTGAAATTTTGATTTTATTCTTTAAGAATATTTGCATTGAAAAAAATTCGTTCCTGACGGAGGTTCCCCAAACGAATATTTTTAAATATAGTTTTTTTAACTAAATTAAGTTTCTCGAGAAAATATTGTCAAGCATAATTGGTAAATAGCATTAAGTACAAATATTATAAATAGGAGATTAGGTCTGTATCCACTATTATATATGATATCCACTACAGCATTAAGTACACAAAACTATGACAAAAACTTTAGTAATGAACTGTATATTATACAAGATATATTACTAAAGTCTGGGTCAAAGTTCCAAAGCTAATAGAACGATATTGTCCGCTCGAACTTCTGTAAGCTCTTAATCGTTTCCGTCTGCGCTTAGGCCTAATCAGGCAAAAGCGCAGTTACCTCGATAAAGTATTAAGAATTGCTACTTTAATTTTCGCAATTATACGAATTGATAATTGATATACAACACGATGGGCCCATAACGTGACTAGTTTTGCGCATGTAAAAAGTCGGACAAGTACGAATAGGACTTTCATCCAAAGGGTTGCGTACAAAATCAATTATGTATGTAGATGTTTCGTCTATTAAAAATATCGACGATTTTTTCTGTTTTCAATACTGATACTGGTCAGAAAGTCCGATACTTTTTCGAAATTTAGCATTTTCGAAAAATTTTAAGATTTCATGGTGGCAAATTAAAAAAAAATGTCTTATGTTAAAGGTCTAAACCACGGTCCATACTCCAGTAGAAAGTATATGTAATCAATAAAAAAATTTTTTTCGTGTGATGTAACCACAAATTAACGATTAATTATCAGATTTTTTCCTTTAATTGTGCTATGAAAATTTTTATTGACTAATTTAATTATTCTACTTCGATAAGAAGAACCCTATAGGTTTTAATTCTCTTAGGATATGAAAATATGCCACATAAACGGTTATATCTTTTACTGCGTTGATTTAGAAGTGTGGTTCTTTCGCAGCTGCAGGGAATAGCAGACTCGAGTATTTGATATTAATTTCAACTTGATAACTTTAGGTATTCCTGAGAAAAAGTATCTTAACAGATAGACAGATAGGCGGACAATGAAATAATGTTAAAAGGGTTCCTTTTTTTTTGAGGTACGCAACTCTATCAAGTGAATTCGTGTGCATATAAATAAAATAGAGAGCGTATACCGTATCTATAAATGTTACGTGTCGTGCTCAGTATGCTAAGGTATTCTGTATTAGCTTTGATAGTTTTTTTTTTGCAATAATTTGAGTAATACGTAAACAAAGAATTGTCGAATGTGTATAGGCTTTAATGGGGTCTCTAATTTTCTATATGGTGGTATTTATAAATATATAAACATCTTACAAAAATTAGGAATACGGTAGCCGTGATTCAATACAATCTGACATCCTAATTATCGATATTACAGGTCAATAAACGCACTGTAAAATTAGTTCAATCTCGAAAATTCTACTTAATGAAAATCACCAAGTGTCTTCATCCCGGCAGATAGCTACATAATAAAAGGATTACGAGCCCAGTGCGCCGGCGCGCCCATAAACCTGAACGCTTTAAAGGCGGTGTCGTTACGGTTTTGTGCGCCCGGAAAGTACACGACGCCGGAATGGACCGTTATTTTTATCTAAATAGTTTGAAACGTAGACACTGACCGCGAACGACCGGGGGGATGAATGGGATGTAGTAAAGATATGCATATATGCGAAGGGATAGATGTACCAGAAGGGAAGGTTTCATTTACTAACTTACAGAAGTGCATGAGCAACCTTAAAAACCATCACTTGGAACCAACGACAGTGACAAATACGCCCCTGCGTAAAAGGATTACATACCATTAGGCATAAGTATACGGAAATCATAAAATTTGTCCACGTGTCCAGCTTGAATGTGAAATGAGGCGCGCTTCTTATTTGATAAAAGTTGATCACAGAACAAAGTGTTTTTGTGATGCCGCGTTACCAGCGCGTTAGGTGCCAATCACAAGTAAACTTATGCTTGATCACAAACGAATGAATGACAATGACAAAAAAAATACGAATATATGATAAAATTATGAAGGTTTTTTATAAATATTTTTTCTAGTGAACAAAGCATCTATATTCATCGATGATTGGAACGAAATTGAAAGTTCCAAACAGAGCATAAGTATTATGGTCCCGTAACAGAATACGGTAACTTAGTAAAAGAAGTGATATCAAACTTCACGGAAAAAGTTCCGAAGTCGTTTGCAGACTTACCCTCCTTTAGTATTTCACGATCCTTGGTCTTAAAAGTATAAAATATATCACAGTAAGTTTTGACAGTACTTTTATGTAAGGTATTGCGCGAAAATAAATGTTTTTGCAAACTGACATGTTTTTTTACTATTGTCTTTAGTAAGCTTGTTTTAATTGTTTTCTAAGAAAATGAAAAGTAAATTCAAAAATGTACGCACTCGCTATGCCACGCATAACTCTAAAAAAAATATATTTTATTAAAATTTACAAGCACGCATCGATTGTCTATGTATCGGAATGTTGTTACAGACGCTGGTCTGTCGAATGCGAATGTACGTTGGCTGTAGCAAGTTCTTAACATATAATGTCGTAGCAGCTAATCACTCGGCGCGGCGCATCTTTTCAAGAAGAAGTGGCAACCAGAGACTAACTCTAAGTTCGAAAAGTAACTACGGGACTGCGCAAAGTTTAATAATAAACCTGTCGAGTTTGAACTTATTTCATTGGCCCGATGAATTCTTCCACCAGAAATCCCTTTCGCTCCGGAAAGTAACTATAGAGTTAATATTGAAGCTGAGGTTAAATATCAAGACAAGTAGAATTTTGAATAAATAGTCCTCACAAACGGCTACTAATTAGAATAAAACAGACATGTGTCATAGTATGCAATATCCGTAATTAAGTTAATATTCTCGAAAGCTTTTTGCGAATCATATAGAAGACTTTTGAAATGAGCTATTGACACGAATACAAGAACCTGAATTAATAGTTTTAGCATATATCACGCCTTCGGCCCAACAAAAGAACGCTCATTTTGAGGGTTCCATAGTTAAAGGCGAAAAAGTAACCATTATAGTTTTTGCCAATTCGTCAGTATGTTAATTTTTTAGAGCATTTTCTAGGAACAAACTAGCATATGAGCCACCAGAGTGGGTGATCATCGCCATGTACGGACACTCGCAACTCCAGAGAAGTTACCAACGTCTTGCCGACCTTTTGGATAGTAATAGGATATGCGATGAAAAGGGAGTGCATTGATGGGTATAGTGGAGGGGAGTGGACAACCGGAACTGTCACTCACTGGATGAAAACTAACAGCAGAATTTGTTTCTTCACCTCTGCATTCTATGGAAATGTTCTATTTCACCGGTCAAGCAAGCCAATTGCGTGCTGCAGCCAAATTGACCACAGCATGACTCTGCCACAAGTAGTCTTCTAACTGCCATTTTTCATGAATTCCGATTAAATTGTGCAGGAACGTGCCTTATGTGAAGCGATATACATTACGCAACGACATTACGAAATAAAGTTAGGGGTAGTTTTCCGTAAATAAAATAGAGGGATGTTATTTTTTTTCGTACATCTCATTTTCTTGAATGTTTTTGGATAAATACCTAAAAATGTATTGAAGGTTGCTTAGTTTTTCTTTAAGTTCAATATTGGGAGAATTTTAATAGCTTTCAAAATTGTTAACTTTGTGTCCGCCCTCCAACTTTAGATACTTGAATTTCAAAAAGTATGAATGTTAACAACAGTAATAACGCTATATAAATAAATTTTGATGAAAATTCTTTTGATTAAAATCGGCTTATAAATTTTTAAAGTACTCATAATTTTCAGTTGACAGTAATAACAGTCTAATCACGGGCTCATATGTGCATGCATGAAGGTTTAAATACCATAGGTGAGTTCGTATTCAAAAATATATTTGCTTCGATACTACTTCAGATTAAACTTTTCAAATTCAGGATCTCCACTTCAATTTCATCGTAAACTGACTTTTAACAAAATGTCGAGTTTAGCTAAAAGTACTTTTAACTCAGTTTAGTTTTCACTGAATTGAAATTTAATTTTGTAATCGAATTAAAATTTAAATGACCCACAAGCGGCCACAGCACATATTTTATGATGTTTACTTATTATAGTTAATAATTTAAAAAGTGTTAGAGATTAGTTTTTTTTTTAATAATATTTCATAAAAATTTACGACGAATTATTGAGAATTATATTTTCTCGTATTACCATTGATAATTATCAATTTCGAATCAAAACTTGGAGTATTTTTTATATTATGTAAGTAATACAAGAGTAATTGCGATTATGAATAGTTTTATACGGCAACATCTAAATATAACTGCCATTATTGCTGATTTTCCAAGTCTAGATTATAATTTTGTTTTATAACCTTTCGTCTTCTTCAGTAGTAAAATATATTCACTGAAATAAGACAAAGAACACTTTTTGTACAAAAAAAAAATAGTAATACCATAAAAGTAGTAATTGGCAACTACTAATAAAATCTATATATAGCTATACTATCCCCAAGTCATATAACCTATGATTACTTATTTTAGAATACTATGTTTATCCCCAGCGTCGTTCTGATGTGAACTGTGACCGATAGCAGAATCAAAAGCGAACATACTGGGAGCAAAATCCAAAGCCGAACCAGTATCATAATAAAGAGTGGGACCGGGACAGAAATACAGAACGGAATCGAGATCGAGTGTGGAACTAAAATTAGGATAAAGAGTGTGACCGGGAAGGGTGGCAGAATCGAAAACCGGACTAACACTGGAATCGAAAGTGGAACCGCGACTGAAATTTAGAACGGTACTGGGGTCGAAATCAAGTGCAGGATCGGAATTAGAACCAAGAATGTGACCCGAACCGGAATTAGGATTGATGGCAAGATCGTTCAATCTTAAAGATGAGAAAACCCATTTTGGAAGGATAGCCCAGAAGCTGGTTTCCTAGTATAAATAAAGAGTAAAGAAACCCCTGTGCGGTCTATGAATTTTAATAATTTATTTTAGTCGTTAATAGAAAAGGAAAACGTAATATAAATTAAAAAAGCTGACTAAGTCACATGGTTGGATTTTTCCAATTTTCCAAAGTCAAAAAATCGTGGGTGAGCTGACAAAAAAACCTGTAAAATCATTGTTAGTATCCATATATTAGACACTGACATTTCAAATAACTGTTAACTGACACTAACATTTCAGATATTCGTAGTCAATCAATTCGGCGCGTGAAGTCTACGTCATATTATTTGACTCGTATACTGGTTATTTATTTTTTATAAGGTTATTTAAAAATATTGAAATGCAGCAGCTAACAGCGTATCTAATGTTTGTAATAGCATAGATATTTAAATTTTCAGTAAAACCACATTTAACTATTTATTCGAAATATAAAACAAAAGTCTCGTTTAAGTAGTAAAGCTTACTTTATAATTATTTATCTTTATTTATTTAATGCCCTACTGAAGAAAATACGTACTCATATTTGATTACCTATTGGAGTTCTTTCTAAGTCATTTTGCTTATGTTTGTGTATATATTTCTATTTAGATCAACATTAATTTTAATTACGCCATATAAAATTTTCACATTGATCCATGGTGTTAAAAAAAATGCTGTGTCAACAGATTATAATCTATTGATACAGCTTCACAACCGGATGGATCCCATAAGTATCCAACTTACGCTTACGATTTTCTAACTTATATTTCATAAGGTAAGAAGACACACAATAAGGAACTGTCTGTCCTTTTACATTATCATGAAAGTCCTTTTTTACTCCAATCTTCGGGGAAAGTGACAATAAATCAAGGACTTATTCTTCAGCCGAGAATAAAAAGACCAAACAGCCAGGCATCAGGGACGCCGTTCCTTCCGCCCCCGGCGGGCGCGCAGGTAATTCGTGCGCGTAACGTTTTAATTTTCTTGGCGGAGTCATCAATCACCCTAAACCCACACCGTAGATACCTAATTTTCCTTTCGGTAATAGCATTATACAGTCTTTTTTTTCTCGATTGATAGAATTTGTTCGGCGCAATCTTTACGTATCAGTTTTAATGGCCATTTAATAACAAATTATGGGGAAAAAGTGAAATATTTTTGTACAAATATACAGGAACTTCTTAATGAGTTTAAGATCTAAATAAGAAAGATAAGAATCATATATAAAGATCTTGACCACAATAGGTTGAAAATGACACCACGAACGCTGTTGCCATGCCTCGAAGGAACGGTTAAACGAGACATACAACATCGAGAAGAAAGTAGATAACCTAATTGAAAAATATGATGCACACGAGTAAAGTCCAACTGACCAACTAAAAATTTGTCTTTTACACTGTTAACCACAATGGATATAAATATGTAAATTATTTTCAGGCATGTCACATACGGGAGGTGGTGAAACCAAGAAAAAGTCGTGGGAAACATCTCTTAATATATATATATATATATATATTAAGAGATGTTTCCCAGTGTTTACAGTGTAAAAGACATATATTTACAATGTATATACACGACAATAATTATGGACGGAGCGACTAATAACTTATTAAATTTAAATCATATAAAGCAACTTGCTCTATACCTCGGAAGGTATGCTGAGATATCGGTCCCGGACTTTGTCATCACATCCAGGACAATGACCACCAGCTACTCCACAACTGGGATGCCGTGTAGGATTTACGGACCGAGCCTCTCAAACTGAAATAAAAAGATTGTGAAAGCTCTGCTTCTGCAGTTGAATAGTTACAACCCGACATAACAACAACAACATTGTAACACCTCTTCTTAGATTTATAGTGTATGCATACCCTCATATGTGAAGGCTCATGGTGGCCTTCAGCATAATTACCAAACGTAACCCATGAACAGAGAAAACAGACATCTCTCGTTACAGCGGATGAGGTCAATGAACCACTTAACCACGGAAGTCGTAGTGCGTATGTATTACAGTTTGAAATAAGACGAGGGTTAATGTTTGCCGTGGGTTGTCACGCTGCACGTTTATAGTTGAAAACCCTGACGTCAGCGGACCGCTACACGGGAACTTGCCGTCAGGCAAATTCGTCCCTAATACGTCCGAGTAATTTCCTGTGGGAATAACCAAATATATCAATGAGCATTTAAATATTATTATGCTAAATTAACGTACATTATACACATTTCAGGGTTCCATATCAAAACTGAGACGCTTACTTCGTTATTCTTCTGGTACATCCCTTTTTTATTGAAAAATTACCATAGAAAACCACTGGAAAAGCAACGTATTATTAAAATTCATTTCCGGAAAGTTATTAAGAATTATTGTTACCTATAGAACATATTTTGATTGAATTGGCCCTATAATTAAAAAACTATATTATTCATTGTTCACGGTACGTACAATAAAGAGTTTGAAAAAAAAAACAATTTTAATAAATCTTCTAAATTAAGTAATTTTGGATATAAAAGAAAAATTCTAAAATGTATGTGATTCAGTGCAAGTATAAAATGAGGCGCCCATTTTAATTTTTAATAATCAATTACGGAAAAGTATGAATAAGAAAACGTGATGTTGTTTATTTTCATGATATTTCTTTAACAGCCAATTACAGACAAAATAACTCTCACCAAAGTAACACGAATTATTTAAAATTATTCGTGTAACAAAGTTTATCAGTAAACTCATTTATTCATAAGATTATCTCTCGTTATATCAGAGGTGTAGGCAGAGACTACAATTTTGAGAGACTGATTTTCAGTTGCTACGACTCATACATGTGTCTTTTTTTTGATAACGAAAATTTTGTTTCTTGATGATTCATGCTTTCGGATTGCTTGAAATTTGGCCAAAATTTAATTCGCCTCCAATTCGTCATGTTCATTTTTACAGTTCATCATCAGCCCTTCGATTATATATATGCATTCGTTCGATATACATCAATGTATACGGGAATGTGTAAAATATATTTATTTTATACACCAATAATAAATGTTTTGCATTGGCAGTTAGATAGACAACAGTGATCTCACTTTCAAAATATTTCATAGGTTATTAGATAATACTTTAAATATTCATATTTTTTTGCGAAATTACACTTTAGCACTCGTTCAGAATGCAATTTTCCCTCAAGAAGAACGAGCTAGAAACTAAGCTCTTTCCTAATTTTTTAATACATAGCCAAAAGAAATGAATGATACTGCACGATAACAAGTCGAGCCCCTTATGCTCATGGGTATTTGTCTTCTAAATTCGTTTATAGGACTCTCTATGCACATATTGAAGATGGCTGTTGCTATACAAGATTTATCCTTATAAAAATTTCAGATCAATATTATAGCAGTACTTCGATAAGTACGTTTTTTCGATAAAAGGGCCTTTATTATACAGTTTTCGAAAATTTGGAAGATAAAGAAAGACCCGTGAACATAACCAGCTCATTTTAATAGGTTGTTACATTCTGTAATTGTTTTAAATTTATCGTGGTCGTATAGGATAAAATTAATAAAAGGTTACTCTCAAGTTTCTTGCTCGTTTTTCTTGAGGTATGGCTGCTTTCTAAATGAATGGTTAATTGTAAGTTCGCAAAATATTATGATGTATTTCATGTGTTATGTAATGACCTACGAAAAAAAAATTAACATTTTTATTTTGAATCTTGATTTTGTGGAAGTATCATAAAGGATCGTTTAGTGGATATAAATGGATATAAGAGAGATAGAAAGCAAGAGCGAGATGAAAAAGAAGAGAGATTTAAATCGGTAATAGGATTAAGATCGGAATTGTTCGTGGTTACAGCATCAAGCTTAAGTTAGAAGCTTAATGTTGACGACATAGTACTAGAAAAAAATATTGTAAATCGAAGTTTTATTCGGAACAGGAAGCTATGAAAAACAAAATGCGCTGTTTGACCAATGAGATTCGAGCTGCAGTTGCTATACTTTATTTGTCAGTGAGCATACCTTCAGCGATTTTATAATTCATAAGAAGTAAATGTAACAAGCATGGACCTATTTCTTTAAGTCTTTTGATTTGTTAATATATTTTGATCAGTCTTTATTTAATTCCCTGAAATTTTATTATGACATTAAAAACATTATAATAAATTACTTAAGATATTTTTCATACTCAAATATTTTTATTTATAAAAGAAGGTAGTGAAATTATTTTTAATATAGTATTATATAAAAGTCACTATAAAATGTTTTAAATTGACAATTACCGAGTACACGTGTGAAGCTCCATTTCGCAAGAAAAATATGGCAAAAATATTTATCAGCTTACCTTGATGACTTTTAACCGATTTCTAATTTATTGTCATATGTAATTAGATTATATGTTTCAATAAAAAACATAATCAATTTAACATTGATTATGTTCGTAAAGTGACACGTGATTATTGAGATGTAATTTATAAAGGTGATTAAAAATAAAGACATACCGATAGATTACATAAACAAACTATTTTGTAATGAAAAGATGTTACATTAATTTTTAATTCCAATCAACCGTCAAGTCAAATAGAAATGGCAATTGAAATTTAATTAGAATTGGGTAAAAAAAGAGAACTATTTAAGTCAAACTCATCTGAACATTTAATAAACACCGTCCACGTACTAATTATTGTAACTAATCGCAAGAATAGTCTCCCGGTTCTTTTGCATTTGCGACTGGAAAACTCTCTAGAATGTCAATCGTGTTTATTTCAAAAAGTATTCATAATTTTTTTTTTTTGATTCTTTATTTCCGTTTTCTTTTATTATGCATTTGGAACATTGTTATTGTTTTCCTTATTTAATTGTAGGCTAAAACTCTCATCCCAAAAATAAAAAAACGACTTTGTTAAAAAATATTAAATTCTTTGGTGATGTTTGACCAAACATGTTTGCTAGAAACTTTATTTAATTTTACCATTAAAAATATAAAAAATGTATTAAAAATATTACGCACTACAATTTTTACATATTTATTATTTGTATTATGTATGTATTCATGTAATTTTTAAACAGTATGTAAATGAACAGCACCGTGAGAGAACGCGACGCCATTAGCTGCACTGGGGCTTTATTTACACAGGCTAAATCAATTTCGAATATCATATTGAGTTTATGAATCTGTACTTTGCCTTGTTGTGCTGTGATAGACCCAGATCGTCCTTATCAAGGAAATCCCGGTGAGTTCGCTCCATTTACACATTGCTTGCCGTAGAAAACTAATCAAATTACACTTGCTAATAATCAACAATCAATAAACACTAACGACACCAGATTAAAAAAGTATAGACTAGAAAATCGCTACAATACTTCAGATATAACATATATAAACTCAAATTAATCAAAGTCAATTTTACATCGCCTCTTTCTCAATATCCCAAATAAGCTTAATATTAACCTAATCACCATGTACCTAATAGTGGAACTAACATTGTCCAGATCAATTCTTGCCTTTGTAAATAATTTTAGCAGTTCTTGCCTTCATATATATTTTTCACAAAAATCTGACAGACTTGAAAAAAAAGGTGCAGTTTTATATAATCCTCCTAATGGAGTTCAAACTTATTATTTATCAATAGGAAGTTCTTAATACTGCTTTAAGTATATACTTCTCTCACATAGCATTAACAATCAAATTACTGATAGCAATATCGTATTCTAAGCACTAACAAATAAAATAATAATACAATCCCTAGACTAACATTGTAATAATACAAACCAAGGAATAAGTATAACATTAAATAGTTTAGCGAGATATATAAGTGCATAAATGCATGCATGTTTCTTAGGCAAATGGCAAGATGCAAAACAAGCAATCAGGCAATACTAAAAGTCTTACTTCCAAATTCAATAAAAAATCGCCAAGTTGATTTACAAATGGCGATCTCTTCCTCCACGATATACGATCTGAATGTAGTTGTATAACTAAATAAAAAAAAAACAAGTTGAAACAATATGAAGGAGATGTTCTGAAAGACATGCTACAAGCTGCAAGAAATCAACCTAGACTGAAAACACAAGAAATCCTTGAAAGAAAAACAATCATCGAAATCATTAAGGTCAGAATAATAAGCTACTACGATCATTTTTTGAGAAGACCAACCTTAACTAAACATATTTAATTCTGCTCTAAGATAGACTTAGATACAAAGAAAAGTTGGACGTCCTATTTATGCATGGGAAGACTTGCTTCGATAAAACTTAAATTATCACAAATGGAACCAGGGGAATGGGCTACATTAGCTTATAATAAAAGAGCAATCAAAAAGACTGCAGATGAACTATACCAACTTTCAGAAATGGATACTGAAAGCTTTACACAAAGTGAAAAAAAATAGGAATAAAAGATTAATAATATAGAAAGTAAAAGATTGCGAATAAACCACACCAACTTCCGGAAACGAACACTGAAAACTCTACACCAAACTAAAAAAATGGAGAACGAAAGACAAACGAAAGAAATTTGCCCTTTTTCACTATATGTATAGGCACATTAGAGTATCTATTACTTATTCGTCCTAATCCAGATTAGAACCTGCACTCTTCCTATAATAACGTTCCCTTCGGTGTATCGAGACTTGGTCCTTTCAATCATTGCGACTGGCTGAAGGTTGAGTGATGATGCCAATGCCAATTGATTGCGCACGCACTTTGACAAAATGTGCAACTAAGTCTTATTTATACATGGTATGATTTGACTTCAATTCGCAACTAAAATGAAACTTAGATACAAGATTCATGTTGTTTACCACCATACCCAAACCCTCATTGGCACTACATAAACTTATCATTCACGTTGCTGAGATTTTGATAAGTGAAATGCGCACTTTCGCGTCGCATTGGGTTCGCACTGAAGACTGAGCGATAAATGGAAAGATATTAGCGTTGGGGAAAACAACGGCAACATCACACTAACATCATTTGAATAAATTATATAGGTGCGTTCATTAATAATTAACAAAAAATATGTATTATTCTGGTTAAGTTTGTTGTTATTTTTATTATGTTTATTGTAATTAGGATATGATATTTTATAACTGGAAAAATGGCGCGCTGTTTTTCATTTACATAATTTATACTATACTTTTGAATAAAAGTTACAATTTGTTTTAGTAATTAATTTCATTTAGAATATTGAAAAATTACTATAATTTCCTTTGATTTAGGTATTTTAAAATCATTCGTTGTTAGACGATGTTTTAATATGTTTTGAAGTATACCTGTATATTTAAGAAAACTATTCAAAAATCAAAAAAAAAGTTGCTTATCGTTTTTGCAGAGCGATATGTAAGCAAAAATATTTCCGTTATTCGTTTTCTTATTTTAATGCTAAAATCAGTCAAATACTCAGACTGATAAACGTCGAAACAAAATACACAGAAATCATATAAAAATGTGTCAGCTCAAGCCGAACAGGGTCAGTAAAACATAATTACCACTATTTTCTTCTGTTATCTAACATTAGAACGTTGTTGATTTGACATAAGATAAATATTACAAATTTTACTTCATTATTTTATTTAACTTATGTGATTGTGTAGTACAAAAGTATGTACTTAAGTACAAAAATATGAAAAATTCTTGTCTTTGACAAGCAATTTTTCTTTCTGTCGTTTAAAAAATTGTTTTCTTAACTTTAATTTCCAAGATATTTTAATGCAAATTTTTAAATGTTATTTTATAAGCAATTTTATATGAAAAGATAAATATTTCTTTGTCATATTTTTATTTTGTATTGATAGGTATCTAGTGTGTACTTTTAACAGATTACTTAAAAAGTAAAGTTTTTCGGATCTCCTACTAGGTAGATTAAGTATTTGGCCGTCTTGACAAAGATTAAAATTATAATCGAGATATTTTATCTAAGCGAGTGAAGCAGGGTAGCACTAGTTATATAATACTAGCTGTCCCGCCCTCTTCACTGGGTAATTTTTATTATAAATAAAATAGCGAAGGATTTATGGAATTCGAAAAATGAGTAGCCTAGAACCATCTACAAACCATCCGGCATCGAATGGTCCCAGTCCCATGTCTACACGATTAATAGTTTTTACGTGATCGGCGAAAAAAGACAACCTATTTTCATTATATATGTATATAGAAGATAATGAAATTTCTTTCATCTTAAATGAATTAAACCTATAATACGGAATAATATTAGCCTACTTTGATCCACTATCTCTACATTTTTTGTGGTCTTATCGAGGGATAAGACTCACAGATAATCTTCATTGTGTTAAATTGACTTCTTAATTAATAGAAAAAAAAATTCTGACTTTCAATTTTCTTCGTTGAAATGTCCAAATTTTAATTAAAATACGTTCATATATAAATAATATTTCTTTACATTAACCTCTCTATTTTATTCTTCGTTTTTTAAATTGCTTAATATATGTTAATTGTTCTTCAGAAATTGATGAATAATTTAAGAATTTTTGAAAATAAAATTTACCTATTGCTTGGAAGTCAAACTTAAAAATAAGCGAAATATTAAAATACTTGTTGTCGGACTATACCGAAGAATTTGTATTGACCATGTTGAAAATTTCGTACATTGTAATTCTGCCTTTTGCGATTGGTGTTAGTCTCCTCTCTATAGCGCGCATTTTTGACGAACTGGAATGCTACTTACGCTTTGAGATATGTGTGTAGAAATCTTGACTAAATTGGTAGATGACCATGATACGTCAAACAGATTTATAGTGGTTTCTGATAGATTTTAAAAGTTCCATTTAAAAAATCGTTTTCATTGATTCCCAATAGGGATACCTTTTTTAAAGAGGGTTTTAAAATACCGCTATTATAATACTGATTTTCCACATTGTAAGCTATTCCCATAGTGTATGTTTACACTATGGGAACATCCATATTTCATAACTAATTTAATTTTTTTTTATTTTCTCCTCTGATAATAGGTTAAAGTAGATTTAAGTCCAGTTATTTAAGAAAAAAAATTTTTTAGCGTGTATAAGATTCTAGAGAATATATATTCTAGAGAATAAGGGGAAATATAAAATTTGAAATTAGTAGCATTTTAGGGAAAAACCTAGGTATAAACTCTGTAATCCGTTTTATGTAAAGTTTTTCAGCAAATTTTTCATGTAGAATCTGTTAGATAGATAGAATTAATATGACAACTGTTTGCACTGATAATGTTCAACTTTTAAGAACTAATGAAAAATACGAACAAGATGGGTTATCTACAAACTACAGAGAAACAAGAATAGAAGAACGGTGTGTCTCACGAGATGTCATAGTATTCCCTTGAAATATGTATTGAATAGTAAAGTATCAGCTTTTAATTTTGGCCCAGAAGTAAAGAGTAAGCCATGTTCATTATCAAGGAACCTTCTCAGCAAATCTGAGGTAGATATCCGTCTATCAGCTTCTGAAAAGGTGTTATTTGTAAGGTATTTTAGAATTTCAATTGGTGATTGTACTCCAAGGCAAGATTCTCTGTGAGTTTTTTATATACAATTACGACACATTTTAAACATTTTGTTATCAATCAATGTAAATATAATCCAACAATTACAAACATTAGCCTCGGAATTTCTAGAACCATATATGCAATATAGTGGTAAAAGTTAAAAATAAAAATTTCATTCTTTAATACATTATCATTAGATGATTCAGGAATTAGGACCTCCAGTGGTCCTCTTTTATGAAGTTTGAGAATAAGCATAGAACCTTTAAAATATCTTCTCAATATTCTTCTAACACAAAGAATATATGCAAAAAATTCACATTTCGTAATTATTATGTATATTAAAATACATATTACGCAACTACGAACTATACGAGGCATCTCTGAATACTTTTTACTGTTTTCGTTGAATATTTTTTGGCAATGTCATTTGAGACATTGAATGAGATGACCCAAAAATGACCCACATATTCTGTAATAATAACTATACAACACTGTAGTAGATTACTATGCTTCAGTAATATGGTAGTAGTCACGCAATGTGGTAGAGTCACACAACACGATATACACTCAGCTTTTATATTGTTAATCTTAAACAACTCTTAAGATAGTAACTGTTGACATCTGATATTGTAATTACTACAGAAAATACAATGATAATAAATAAATTGTAATGTATTAAAGGGCTCTATTCAACTTAAATTTCCTGAAAACTTGAACCTATTTCGTCTGGTAGTTTTTGAGGAATTTTAAAAATATTTATTTTAAAAAATTCATGTTTTGAAACTCATTTTGACTACTCTACCCGATCGATATCAAAATCTAAACAGCTCTATTCTCCCAAACAGTTGCATCTACTGCCGTGAACTCTATAAAAATTGAATGATTTGCCCAAATGATATCGTTGAAAAAAAAATTACAAAAAAAAAATGTTTTTTACAATATATTGCAAACTACTCTAAGGATTAATTTCAAAATCTACCAATTTATTTACTTTAAAAAACCACTTCAACCTTTCTTAGATATATCAAAATCGCTTAATTTTTTTCAAAAGATAATGTTGGCAAATTTTTTTCCAAAAGTTCTTTTTAGAATATTTTTAAATTGCTTTACGTATCGTTTCTAAAGTCCAAGCAGCTATTCTGTTTAGAAACTACGTCAATCGTAGCAAAATTCATCAAAGTTGGTGAATTAATTTGTAAGATATTGTTTTCAAAAAATCGAACATAAGGATTTTTTCAAAATAACATATAATTCTGGATGGACTGATGTTCAGTACTCGGTCATCCTTTTTCCTCCGTCTAATGCTGTAGAGCAGATCGAAGTCAAATAACGTGTTCGAAAGATATCGTGTTGAAAAATATGTCTAAATTAATCGATAAAGTTTCTTTTTTAATCAATTTAGATATTTGATCTCAAAAAGCCAAAGCTTAATAGAACTATATTTTGAGTTCGGAGAACTTAAAAAAGGTATTAAAATCGATATTTTGAGCTTAATGAGCTCACTAATTTACTGCTCCTTTACTTTTGAAAACATTGAGCTTGAAAGTAGTGAGAAGTTTTAGGGATGGCCTTCAGGGTCAACTGTTTTACGCACCTTATTTCAATGCGTGTTTGGTATAAATATCGCTTGTTAAGAATGGCGAGACGCGTTTTTACTATAACGTGCAATAACGAGTAGGGTTGTACGATGTATAAAAATGAGTGTGCATTTTGATCGTCTTATTTACTTGCCAAAACTGTTCATATAATTACTATGAAATATGTTGTGAACGAGAAAATTATTGGAAAAAAAACCATCAACTATCCCCGATTTCGTCTGGGCGTACATACTATTTAGCCAAACTACTGTACCGATTTTAAAAATTCCTTCATGATTAAGAACCTTTTTGAGTAAAATAGAATATTAAAATTTCATTTTACCTACATATCTGTACTATAACAAATTTTAAAAAATCTTCCACTTATAGAAAATTACACTATGTCTGAGTAATACAGCATAATTTTATTTTGCTACTAGCGTTTGCCCTGTCCAAATCGAAACTTTGACCGATAGCGGAATCAAAATTGCAAACAGGGCGAGGAACAAGAATCGAGAGTCGAGGCCGGGAGAGGTCGAAATCGAGTGTTAAACTGAAATTAGGAAAAGCGCGATCTTATTATGATGAAGCTGGTTTTCATTATAAAGCATTTATGTCAGTTTTATTTAACCATAATACGTCTGTTCGTCTCAATCGTTATTCCTCATTCTCTCAAATTGTACTATACTTTACTTACCGTAAAAAAATACTGTACGAAACTAATATTGAGAAGGATAAGTCGCCGAAAATCTTTCAAGTAAAAAATTAAGGTCGGATAGGAAAGGTCAAAGAGGGTAGGGGTCACGTAAAAAGCTAACACGCACGGGAAATATTTCATAGAGGGATGCCATCTGTAAGCGAGTCGGGAGCAACCTGTACGGCCTGTGCGCTGTTAGAAAAGACTTCGGTGCTGAAGTTAACAATGTATTGAGTTACACACTCGAAGTACTTCATGTATATTAGCGTCCGAATGCAGAATCGGACATATGACCATATATCTAGGTATTTATTAAATTCGTTTGTCTAGTGATTATTGTCTTGAAGCGACCACTCTAAAGTCCAACAGGTCGCTTACGATTAAACGTCCAACGATATTCCTATAGCTAAACACTTCGCCACATGGTTACTTGATGATATGGCAAGATCACGTCGGGCATATGGTAGTAGCTAGTGTCATTCGAGGTTTTCTCTGATCCCAGACGTAGTCCAGTTCACAAAGTCGTTTTATCGAATTTCACTTTTTTTTCTCAGATAATTACGACCAAAGTGTCATTTGATGCGTAATTGCATCTAGAAAGTTTTATAAAAGTTGAAGTTCCGAATAAAAAAATTGCATGAATTGTAACCAATTTACTCATTAGACGGGAGTGGATTTACTTTTTACAAATGTATTAAAAGCTATTACTAAAAACTAAAAGCAACGGATCGGTATAATCACTAACAACAAACTTAAGGAGCGATTTAGAAAAAAATATCAGCAATTTAGATAATACGTAATTAGAATACGTATCTGTTAAGTATTCTAATTACGTAGTATCATGAGGCAGTTTTTGATAACTTTTTCACATTTGATAAAAAGGGGTTTCAATATATTTGGCAATCTTTTTACAAAAAAAAAATGAAAAAATAGAACATCAGTTGCCCATTTAATTTACATTTAATCAATCAAGTGATGTATTCAACTTATACCGTAATAGCTAAGGCTCATCACTCCTAATAAAATATTTTTTTTGTATTGATTTTGTGTAAAAATATTACACGACTTACATTTTATGTCACTTTAGTCAATATGTCTACACTTATATAACTTAACCTCTTTTTTTACAATATTCTCTACACAAAAAATCCCATGAAAATGTATGACTCTATGTTAGTTTCAAAGTTCGTTTGAAAAACTTACTCAAGAAAAAACCAGCATATGTATAAAAAATCATAATAAAAACTTTTAGAACCTCTGCTTTAAAACATTCCCACTACGGTTACATCAGAAAAGAAATTTGCGTCCACTATCAAGTTTTCGTGCCTTGAAATAAGTTTTCGTGCCTTGAAATTTCAGTTAATAGTCCGTTATTCGGTCACTCTGGTCAACTCTTTTGTTAGATTTTGTAATAAACGACTTATAACTTTACAGTTGAGATGAATAAAATTTTATCATTACAATTAAAGGGCGCATAGATAACTATGTGAGTAGGTTTCTCCTTAGCTAATGCATATTAATATGTGATTATAGTTTGTCTAGATATATTGTGTATAGATATACTGTACTTTAACTTAATACGCGACTAATATAATGTTGCAAGAACTGTTGAAGTCTTTAACGTAATTGTAATATTAATAGTTTTAGCTAAGTACATACAAGAGGCATTATCTATATTCATAACTTTTTCCTAATATAAAATTATCAATTGTTTGTTTAAAGCACTTTTTTTAAAGGTCATATAAAAAGAATTTACAACTGAATTAATATTAGAATTTATTATAATGAGAGGTAAGTACAAGCTTATTTTAAAAAGTTACTTGAAATATATATTAGTTGGAATTTTGATTAGCCTTAAAAACGCATTTAATCTACAGCAAAGGGTTTTAAGGTATAGGAAGTCCTTGTGTTTTACCTTTCCATATATTTGTGTTCAGCAATTTATCCAGTAGTAGATGTATGTACGAACAGTATATATGAGACTCATTTTAATGTGGAAGAAATATTTGTATTATGTTTGTAATGGTCCGAAATATAAAATATGTTTTAAGGTTTGCATCAAAGTTTCTTTTTGTGGCTAAAAAAAGTCTAGCATGAGTATTAAATATATATTTTTGTAGTACCTATTTCTAAGCGTACATAAACAAATCTTTTCACCAACGCATTTTTATTTATTTATTTATAATAGAAATATGTGAATATTTTTGGTTTTGCCTACCTGTCTGGAAAATAGAGTTGAAATATTAAAAATATATATATATATATATAAAGATAGAATATAAATACAAACACACTTGTGTTGTCATCGATCTTTTGAAATCTAAAAATAAACAAAATAGTAATGTTTTTTTTTTACAAAAGTAAACAGTTTTCGTAAGGTAATTCGAATTCTTTTACATATACCCATTATTTTTTATCTATCGTCCCGTTGTAATATTTTTTTTAATGAACGCAAAATACCACTTATCGTCTATTACGACTCTCCACAAATCACCTTCTTCTAAATATGGGAGACGCTAACTTTGCGTATCTTTGCGTTTGTCACTACACAAAGAGCAACCGGATCTTAACCATTAACGTGTACAATTTAATGTCCAACAGTGATTAGTTACATTTAAGAGGGCAGCATCACAGGCGCACAACAGTTAAGAGTGGCATTTCTAACGGAAAATGATAGAAAGTTAGTAGTAGTTATTTGACGAAAGTCGTCGAGACTCTCGGGCCGGATCAAATTCGGCGCTTACTTAACCCTAGACACCTAACCTTCGTCGTATCGACGAGTGCGCCACAGAAATATCGCTATCTCTTTTCTGCGCGCGCGCCGATTCTCGCGTTCTCGCTTGCCAACTCAGTGCCCGTCGAGCTCTTTTGGGAGGCACACGCATTCGGCGGGTAAGTACTTTACTTTTCCAGATATTGCTAAAGTAGTCGTCGTTTCGACGAATGGTTAGGGTTTGTGTGATTTTTTATAGCGTTAAAGTTGAAGTGTTTTCTTATTTTTACAGCTTTTACGATGTCATCCAAACGACCATTGAATGATAGAGATATTTTGCGGCTCTTAAGAGGTGAGGAAGACGATAGTACCCAAGAAGAGCTATCAAACAGTGAGTCAGAAGATGGTTTGGAGGTGGATGATGCAGAGAGTGATAATCAAGAGGAGGCGTCCGATCACGAAGGTAGATCTTCAGTTATTTTGCTAGACGAGGCCTCGGGATCACAGTCACTTTCTGTACCGTTGGAGGAGAGTTCGGAGCGCTCACGTACTTCGCATATCTTGTCTTTTTCCCAAAACACTATTCGAAGTCGAAGTCGTCATGTCTGGACTACGAGCAAGGGCCAGACTTCAAGTAGAACGGGTATTATAAATATTGTACGCGTTGCCAGAGGACCAGCTCGTGCTGTAAAGAATATGGTGGATCCCTGACCTTATTTGATAATTTTTGACTGACGAAATACAAGAACAGATTGTAAAGTGGACGAACGCGGAAATTGCGATTAAGAGGCAAACATATAACCAAATCACATCAACGCAAAATGACACAACCAAAGAGGAGATTAGAGCGCTCATTGGTGTTTTGGTATTAACAGCAGCTCTTAAAGATAACCACTTGAGTTTGGATGAACTGTTCAACACAGAATATTCTGGTACAAGATATGTGTCATGCATGAGCAAAGAAAGATGTGATTTTCTTCTACGATGCCTCCGTTTTGATGACAAAACACTTCGCTTACAACGAAAAAAAAATGATCCCTTTACACTTATCAGAGATATATGGGAATTGCTTATGGTTCAGTGCCGCCAAAACTATGTGCCTGGGACAAATGTAACCATTGATGAGCAGCTACTGGCGTTTCGTGGGAGATGTAAGTTCCGAATGTATATTCCAAAGAAACCCGCCAAGTATGGGGTCAAGTTAGAAATGATATGTGATAGCGGTACAAAATACATGATCAATAGTACCCCATACCTTGGAAAAGGGACCAATACTGGAGGTTTGCCTTTAGGGGAATATTTTGTGAAGGAACTTACACGCAGTATTCATGGTACGAACCGAAATGTAACCATGGATAACTGGTTCACTTCAGTACCCTTAGCGAAGCAGCTACTCATGCAACCTTATAAATTGACGCTTGTTGGAACTTTGCGAGCTAATAAAAAGGAAATCCCAGAAGAAATGAAGAACAGTCGATCCCGAGCCGTCAATACATCAATGTTCTGTTACGATGGCCCCATTACGCTTCTTTCATATAAGCCGAAACCTTCAAAAATAGTATACTTACTGTCTTCTTGTGATGAGAACGGCTCTATCAACCACGAAACAAAGAAGCCGCATATGATTGAATTCTACAACAGCACGAAAGGCGGCGTGGACACATTTGACCAAATGTGCTCAGTAATGTCTTGCAGTAGAAAAACTAACCGCTGGCCATTGTGTGTTTTCTACGCTATGATAAATATATCATGTATTAACAGCTACATAATTTACTGCCATAATACCTCTGTGCTGGGGCAGAAAGTGATATCTCGACGTGATTTTATGAAGAAGCTGCATATGCAGCTGGCAGAACCCTGGCTGAAAATCCGGCTCGAAGTTCGTAGTATGCCAACACATGTGAAGTTGAAGATAAAAAAATCCTTAGGGATGTCGACTGATGAAGGTCAAGGTGAAGGTCAAAATGAAGGTCAACCATCATCTAATAATAATACTCAACCCCTAGAGGTCCCTAACAAAAAAAGAAAGATATGTGGACTTTGCTCCTACAAGAAAAGGCGCATGACAAAATCTTTGTGCTCAAAATGTAACACTGCAATTTGTGGTGAACATAAAGTTGATTTCTGTCTTAGATGTGCTTAATTTTTTATTTTTTTTTTATTTTTTCTGGAATTATATGACTGTTATTATTTAAGTTTGCCAAAGAAGAAAAGGCCATTTTTGTTATTTTTTTTAATTTTAAACATTGTGGGTTAAGTCAACTAAAAGATCTTAATAAAAATAGTTCCTAAGTAACAAAAGTACAAAATAAATATTTCTTTTTAATAACCTATTTTTTTAATAGAATATTACTTAACCTAATTTATAAAGTGTAAAAACAACCGAAAACACGATTAGATACATAAAATAATACGTCTCCAAAAATTAGTCGTCGAATCGACGAATGGTTAGGTTCAAAGGGTTATCTGGGAAGGTTAGGCGTCTAGGGTTAAGCTTTTGCGGTACATTCCCGGCGCTCGGTATAACTGAGATGCCATATTGGATTTAAAATTAAATCCGCCGCTAGATGGCGGTCGGCGCCTCCGGCGCTCGTGCCGCGGCCTGCGGGCGCCCTTTTCGCCCTCGGCTCTTCTGCCGCGTTAATAAATTGAAGCAATGTATAAAAAAGTTGTTTGTACGTTTAATATGTTGTTCGGATTAGCTTAAAAGGATGTCTCAAAAATGAATTACGCAATGGTAAATGGGGCCCACGATCGATAAGGGAATGCGTAAGTTATCTTTGGATGTGATTTTTATTTTACGCTGTAAAGATGAGATGTAACGAGACACAGCACACGCGAGATAACATCTACTCGGAATTAAAGAGTTGTTGTTGCATCAGATTTCAATCGGTCGACTACCGAGGCATATCCTCCCACAATCTCTTCATTTCGGAATGAGGGGCTTAAACTACAAAAGCTCCGCCCCCTCTCCCTTTACCGCGTCGGTCTAACGGAGGTCGGGAGCAAAGGCCATTGTCATTGAAGAGATAACAACTACCTGACCGACGGCTGAATATGCTCTTCGAGGTGGAAATCGAGTGGTTTAATTTGACTTAAATTAAAAACTCATTGGTCAGTGCCTCCTGTTTAGAAGGCAACGCTTTTGTCCACCGAGCCACCGCCCTTCAAAAGAGTGAAAGTGGGAAATAGATGCATGTTTGTGAGACAATCAAAAATTTTGTAACTATTCAAATATCTACTTACTCATAGAAGCTATTGATGTACATCAATAGAAAAATAACAAAAAATAATTTACTACGTTTTGGAAAATATTTAGAACTTCTCTTTAAAAGCGTAACGTTTGGTTAATTTGTCGTTATGAAAAGAAATGGCCCATCATATATTCTTGTTTCAGTACTCTATATAAATGTATTTCCATTTCAGAATGTTAAACCAACAAAATTATTAGCATAAAAGCCTGCAAAATATTATTCCTTATTAGGTACAAATTTTCGGGTAGCCCCTTAATTCAATTTATAGATAAATGTAGCGTTTTATTCACTTAAATGATTAATTTTTCTTAAAGACGTAACTTTTTTAATTATATGAAAGCTTCTTTATTTGAAAAAGAGTCAAGTGAAATTGCTTTTTCAACAATATAAAAATTGACTGAAAAATATATTAGATTAGAGCAAAAAGCCATTGAAGGGCCACGCTAAATTAATCTACTTTGTAAGAAAACGATAACAGGTTTTGATCGTCTACAAATACTTTGTTTATTAAAAAAATATTTTCTCATTAAATTTAAACTTTGTATAATCTTTGTGGTGTAAATATTATTCAAATGCGGAATAAAAATTCAGTGTCGATTGTTATCATATTAGTGACTATTTCATTGCCAGTACAAACGGGTTAGAGTGGGGACCGCCAATTGCTCAGAAGCATTGCTGTCGATCCAAAAGAAAACTGAACCTAATCCCGAACACGACAGATGAATTTACGAATGAGTTTTTTTTAACTTCATTGAAATTAACCTATTCGCTTGGTAACTCGTGACGGCTGTAGTTAGCAGTTGCAAACCGCACTGCATCATCTTTGATGGCTTAAAGTCCAAATCCCTTAAACTGAAATACAAAAAAAACTTAAAACTCGTTATAGGTAGGTATCGCGTTACACGTGTCTCGAGATTTTTACAACGTGGGATTACTTATTCGTCACGTGGCGTATATTCGCGGACAACTCCGTCAGTGTATTTTGAGGAGGCTTTAAGAGGAAAACGGGCTTGTGATCTGCCAGAATGTCAGTGATCGCTTCCGCTCCGCAATCCCAAGGGAGTCACTAGTATGTTTTGTGAAAAGCGCTTTTCCTAGTTGATCGGATGCACCCCGAAAGGTAATGGTAGATAGTCTTAAAGTTTTACCATACGTGGCGGAATATCGCTCATGAAGCATACGGCAGTAGTGCGCCAGCGATCAGATGATGAAGATGATAATGTATTCCGGCGAGCAGAACGATGGCGGAAATCAACGGTAGGATTGAGGTAGAATAATTTTTCAGAACACCTTCCATATAGTATAGGCAAGGCATATCCATTTTGACATTTTTTTTCAAAGGTACAAGCCCACACATGGCTTCATGAGAATCGTTGGATTCAAATGGTATGTCACACTGACGTATGTCACGTATTTTTTATTTTAAGACTTAATACCAGAGTAGGTCACAATGTGGGAAATCAAATGTTTAATACGCAGGTGGGTGTGTTCGGAGACGTGCCAGACTAGTTTCCGTCACACCTAACCGATAATTAAATTTTTTCCTTTAGTTACGGGCAATACTTACTGAATGGGTTTCACATTACCGAACGGGTTCTCCGAGTGATTAAATTCTATTAAACCAGCGAATTCACTTTTGTGACGGCTACTAAGACATCGGTAGTCATTATACTGCTAAATAAATACAATATTACACGGTCTATTTGAGATCAAATGAATTAGTGTATTATTTGTTATTGATTATTTTTGGATTTGCATAATTATTTCATTTTTTACCGAACTACTCCCAGTATAATATAATATAATGGATAAATTCGATGACTCACTGAGTCTGCAAACATTCATATTTTTTATGACTACTATATGTTTGGATCCCCTCCGTGTTTAAACTTGCAGACGTGATTAGTGTTCGCGCCGCTTAGTAATTGAGTAGTAATAATTTTTTCGGAACATTTACGCTTCAATTTGATAACTTTGTTCTACGAACACCGTGTACTATACGGAAAATAAATGGTTATATGTAAAAAAAAAATGCTTGCTTGACTAATGAGATCATAGAATCTTGTCCCAAAAAGGAATTCGAAGTCGAGCATCGGATTTTAATCTAGGTACGAGTCCAGATTCCTAATTTGGTTCAAGGGTAGGTCCTGGTTTTAGTCCGATATTGTACCTGGATCTTTCTTGAGCAGGACTTGAGTTACGGCTGGGGATGGTAATACGAGTTGACGTAATATTAAGGTTAAATATTCATACGGTAACCTAATATTGAAATTGAACGTAAATTTATATTTTATTTTTTGGAAATAAAATACTACAAAAGTTTATCTTAGAGTAAAATGAGTCAAATGAATTTAAAGATTTTTTTAAATATTTATGTAGATTACTTTGTATGAATTTGTAGACTTTCTATCGTATAATTTGGAAATCTATTCATTTAAACAGACGCTTGTTAATAATGCATAAGTAAGTTAGCCCTTGTGAGTGGTTAAATAAGAACGCGTCAGTATCAAATACACTAAAGTTAAATTGATTCATTGGAAAATCGTTTTTGTAAACTTACACATTAGCAATTACTTTAACTTCTAAAGAAGCAAGATAACTTAGACAGACACAAAAGTGATCCTATACAAGAGTTAAGTTTTTTATAGGGTATACGGAACCCTCGAAAACGAGCGTATTCTCAGATAATATCATTGGTTTCATGGGATATTTAAAATAAAATGTTTTTTTTTTAATTTTTCATAGTAACAAATTCTTGTTGGCACTTAGAGGGTAGCCTCTTTGTAACCGATGAAACTAAATATCTACCTCTGTTTAGACTAGAGTTCATTAAACGACATACAACGGGCTGTTACTCACTGATTGTCATCTACGACCCTTCGCACCTTGTGGCACGCAGGGCGGCTTTCCATTTATACCTTGAATACGATTGTTAATTCGTATAACAAATAATACACATATAACTTATCAAAGTCACATCCACTTAAGAGTGCGTGTGTGGGAGGACAAATAAATAATCATTTCATATTCTGAAAGCTAATAAATAACTGCTTGTATTGTACTAAAATATTTATTTTTCTAATTAATTTTTATTTAATATTTAGACTTCTTAAGCTTCTTAAATCTTTTTGTTTTCTAGTAGTTCTTACTTGCCAAAAGCTTTTTGATTTACAAATATATTTTTATTCTTAAACTGCTTATCGTAGTTAAATATCCTACCGTATTTCGAATAATAATTTTGAATCTTCCTGTTCTTTTATTTATCAAACAAATTATAGAGTTCATTAAAAACAATTTACAATTGACGGTGTTGTAACGTAAACAATTACTTTATTACCATTTTATAACGTAGCAGGTAGAGAAACCCAGGAAACGTAGTTTATCAATATAAACTACGTTTCCTATTTAAAACCTTTAAGTTGACACTTGCACAGTTGCAAGTGTCAACTTAAAAGTTTTAAATAAACGAGCGTAAGCATTTACAATAATTTACGTATTCCAGAAATCTCCTGCTTTTAAATATGCCACGAAATTCCTTATTAAATATAATATCATCTACTGAAATCTACACTCCAAAAATTTTGAGAAATGTAAGGACAGATAGATATGCATTGCGTCACGAACATGTTATTAATACGTTCAAGGACGGCCACAAGGACACGGGCTCGACACGTCCGTGTCAGCCCGTAAGGCGCCGGCGCCTCGGCGCGAGGGGCTCCACACGACTCGCGCTTCGAGCCCTGCATCCTAATGACCGTTTTGTTTGTGTGCCAAATTAAGGAGACAGTTTGCAATATGTAAATGCGGAGCCGCCTGTGGAGCGCGAAATTACGGCGTCGAGCGATCTACCGACGCGCGCCGCGCGCGAGCGCACAGCAACGATCTAGCTCGTAGGGGATTATTACGGAGATTACGTGAGGACAAATGATTTTCGTGATTGCCCCTTGTTTCAGGACGAGCAGGAAGGTATCGGAAGAGCTTCGTGTTCGATTACGATTCTTATCGTCCTCCGGAATTGATTATCGATTCAATTCAATCTGTCGCCTTTGAGCGTAAGTCGATTAAAATCGTAGTTTTCGGTTGGCCGCACGTAAACACGTAGACACTCAGCCACGGTTTTCGAGCACGATACAAAGTTTGTCATTCGTAGTGAGATCGGTAACAAGCCTCTGGTTATCTTATACTTATATATTCATATACTTTCATGTACCAATGGACGACGTATCAACTGTCATTTGCTTTACATATATTTTATTTATGAGCCTACAGAACACGGATCTGACCAGTGCTAACTGTATGGTCTAATACCATTCTTCTTACAATAGTTTCGCGTTCAGCAGTAGCGGGTTTATATGAATTCTTCTCCTTCTCTTCTTTTTATACCCTAATTCGTTGATGAGATCATAAACTCAGTGCAAAATAATGTGCATTTACATAATATAATAAACGAGCTTATCCGACAGACGCTGTTCTGCCCTTTCTTGTGGGTGGCTTGGCCCTCTATTTAACGCTCGCAGCTCCTCCAGCATGGACATAGAATGAATTTCATTTTGAGTATCTATCGATGTCAATCACAACCCCGGTCTCGCTTTCTGTTTCGATCCTTCTCCAGTTCTCGATTCTGTTCTTTGTTCCGTTTTCAATTCTGATTTCGCTATCAGTCACAGTTCCGATTTGAACGAAGCCGGGGCCAAATAATTCCTTTATCTTTTGTAAAAAAATAATTCTTTCATTCCACATCCAATTTTGAGCCCCACCTCGTTTTCAATTTCAATCCGCATCCGGTCTCGCATTCTGCTCTCGCTCCCGTTTTATGTTATAACACAATGAATTTAATGTAGTGCGATTTGGAGAACAATATTTTTGTCAATTCGTCTTATGCTAATTGAGAGGCGAGGGCCTAGGGAAATTAAAATTTGTGTTTGTACGTATTTTTAAATTTTTGTTTATACGTATTTAATGAGAAATTAGAAAATAATTCCGTAGAAAATTTAAAAAAAAATGGTTCTATTTATGCGCCCACTTCTCGCGATAAAAACTGTCCTATCTCTCAAGTTGGACCAAATTTTGTCCAACTTGAGTCTGCAAATTTTCATAAAGATCGCTTAAGTAGTTTCGGATTTCATTGCGGACAAATAACGTGACACGTGATTTCTGCGTATATAATACGTAAAAACTATAATGATATCTGTGTACGTACCACGCGAAAACTATCGGGCGAATTTGAGTAAAATGTATAGAATTTATATATCTGCGTTTGTATTCAAAATTTTCTGAAATTTTACTGACTTGCTTATTTGTTTTGTTTTTTACAAGTTGAACTATAAATATCAAATTTTTAATATATAATAGGTAAACCTCTTGTGCAAATAAGTTATCAGATCGAAACCAAATCAGGACTGGAATCAGATCTGGAAGAAAACGGAAAATGAAACCACGATTGAGATTGGCATTACAATCGATACTGGCGTTGAAAACAGAATCGAAACCGAGATTAAGTTTGGTTGGGATTCGAATGGCAATGACATCGTAATCGGCATCAGGATTGAAAAGTGGAGTCGGGAGCGAAATGGATCTGAGTTCAAATTTGTTGAATGAGTTAAATATAAAATAAATAAATCAACTTAGTCTGTGCCCAAACTGATACGTGTTTGAGATTTTTTTGTCGTTTTTAGTTCAACAAAAATTACGTAAAGTCATGTTTATCATGAACAAGTAATCGAACACTCACATACTGTAGCACTCAATATCTAATGTCGTTAAGGTGCCACAAATATTTATTAGTATTCATTTTCAAATCGATTTAGGCGCAAAGCCATCCAGACTTACCCGGTGCTGGTTTGTAGCACCTAAAACCGTTGTCACTATTGCGGTGGCAACGTCGGTAGCTTAGTGTGCTCTCCGAGGCACGGGACGAGCGATGTAATGTGACTTAAGTCAAAAAAATAATTGTCAATTCGCTCATGATCAGAATCGAACCTGGTAGCATCAGATTCCAAGGCGACATTTGTAACCACTGTGCCACCATGAAAATTAGGTAGAAGCCCCTCAGTTTGAAAATAAAAAAAAAAACGTGAGGATCACCGCAGCGGTGGAGTGCGAAAACCTGATACGGCAAATATTAGTTTGTAAATTAAATTAGTTAAATTCCCCAACTTTCTAATTGTTTCTGTTTTTTTTATGTGTTCTGTCTTTGAAGTATTCTTTTATTTTTGTTTTAAACATAAATCAGTTATTCTTGAGTTTATTTCTGTTAGCTTGGCCTACACTATATTTATCTAAAAAAAGTACAAGTTGCGAAAATATTTATGATTGATGCTATTATCTATGGTTGCGGTTAAGAAACTTTATAGAACTTTGTCTATTTTTTATTTTCTTTCAATGTCTATTCTCTGACTGTTATTCTGTTGTTCTTTATATGTAAATTATGATTTGTCTTGTATAAATGGGAAAAGTTTTGAGTGGGTTCGTTCAAACAAACATCGTGAACTATTGTATGAATGATTCAAAGCAATTAATCAGAAATGTATTTCCGAGTCTTATAATTCCGAAGTAGATCTTACGCATAGCCCACACGGGACATCGACTCCTTTATTTTCACCGTCCCCGGTACTGTTCGTGATTTCGATGGCGGTCCCGTTCTCAAGAAGCGAGCTATTTTTGCTGTTCATAATTTGAGATCAATACAATACATGTACTAAAACCTAGTATAACTCAAGAAAAATATAGATTCATTCCAAAAAATGAACGACATCCATAACATTAAAACTAGACATAAGAACTACCTTACTTCTCATAAAATCCAACTCAATAAAATTAACGAATCATTCAAGCGGCAATGTGTACACTTTTATAACAAGACCCCAGGTGAAATTGAAAATTTAACATTTTATGAATTTAAGGGTTTGTTTAAAATAAAATTATGTGGCAAGAGCTATTATACCGTGTCTGTATATCTTAATAAAAAAAAACCATCGGATTGAACCGCTCGACTATCAGGTTGTTTCATGTTATTTATGATTGTTTTAGTAATTTCATTCATCATTTAATATTTTGTACCTATGAACAAAAAAGAGCAACCCATGAGTTTCTTGCCCATTATTCTTAAGGTGAATCAGCGTTTTAAATGGGTGGTAATGGCGAAAATAATTAATTAAATACGTATTTGAAGTGTGATTTCATTATCTATGAAATAAAGATATCTTTGATTTTATTTGATTGATTTGGCTCTCTATTCTACTCCCCTATCCCGTTTTTAATTTCGATACCGCTATCGTTCACGATTCTGTATGAAGCGATTTGGATAAAGCCGGAATAAGTGATAGTATATAAACAGAATTTAAGCTATATTACTCGGGGATAGTGCACTTTTTAGGAGAAAAAGAATTTTTAAAATCGATGTACCCAGTATTTCGGGTCAGTAGTACAAATACGGGCAAAGTTGGCTACGAATGCTACTAAGGTCAATAAAATACATTTAAAGTTTTGCAACCGTGAACGTACAAAGGCTGAATTTTTACATTTATAATTGATTAACTGTACCATCTAAAACGAATGTATAGAGTAATTTAATACAAACCTAAGAAATATTGTAATATTTTTTTTAAATTAGATTGAAAGAATATTAAATTTACTAATAATTAAAGCGTTTACATGCATATTTAACAAGGGCTGTGAAGGTATCCTTTTCGTCTGGGAGTCGAACAGGACGGAAGTACCCTGCGTGTTGTAAGTGCGGATCGAGCGAACGAAAATGTACGCTTTATGAGCGAACAACGGGCCGGTTATTTGTTTTCGACTCACCTTTGTCGGAGCTGAAAGCTTAAAAATGTGCAAACAATACCTACATCTTTTTACGCACGCAAAATCCTATCTGTGACGCTCTATGTGAAAGGAATACCTTTTTAAGAGCTTCCTTACTAGGGAATTCGGCGATGTAAGTAAAACCATTGCTTTTTACTGAATTTCGCTTGTGAAACACTTAATTACGTGCTGAAAAAGAAATATAGATGTAATTTTCTATTTCTTTAAATATCCATGAAAATCCTATTACGAAAATCATAGAGAATCAAATAGGTGGTAATATCACCGACATAAGTAGGTATTTACTCCGTTAGTTAGTGTAGAGCTCACCGTTAAAAATAATGATTGAACCTTATAACGAATTTCTTACGGATTCAGTTATAGATATTTTTGGTGAAAGTGTTAATATATTTAAGAATCTGCACTTAGATAGGTTGATCTATGATCTAGCAATACAAAGCGCATAATGCAGGACTTATACAGGCAAGACATTCGATCGTCTTAGAAAAGGTAAGCTGTAACATATGAGGTCAATATATAACATTACTGATGACTCGACGTATTCTTTGAAGGAGGCAACGGTAAACATAATTCGCTATCAAAACACATATTATAATAAATCTTATGCAAAATCTGCTCATTTATTGAATTTCCAATTTTGTAATATATTTTTTTCTAAATTACCTATTACTTCTTATTGCACTGACATTAAATTGTTTAGATAATCGTCATTATGACTAGCTATTTCTATAGCCTGAACTCATATTTCATCGTGCTAAGCGGACTTGCCATGGAGAATCACATAATTTTCATCCTGCAGAAGTGGACGGTTTGGGTGATTCATAAGCTAGGAACTCTAGTATCTTTAGAAATAACTTTAGGGATATTACAGTCTTAAATCTGGTATCACATTTCATGTAAGAAATTTCATTATGTGTGAAAGAAATTGTTTCACGTAAATAGTGAGCAATATAATCTCATTGTTAGGAATAAAACTGAACTGTGTATACATGTTAGTCGGCTATGCAAAGTCATGAATTCATTTAAAAAGGGCTCTGTGTGCGCACGTTCAATAACGTCCCTATAAACGTACAAAATGTACTCTGATATAAATTTAAGACCAATATTATACAACTACTTAATGAAAAAGTCTATTATAGAGTTTGTTAATATTTAGAAGACAAATATCCACGAGCATAAAAGTGGCTCAACTTATTACCCGGTTGTTTCATTTTTATAATCTGTATACATAAACAGGTCAAGTGTATGTCAATCCATGAACAGTATGGGCTCTGTGATCTCCCATCAAATTATGCAGGCTTAGAATGAAAGGTGACTTTTGTTTTATATTACGAACATATTGAGTTTACGGGTTTAACGGCTAAGAACGTCTAAGAACAAGACTAATTTCCACGTAGATATTGTTAACTTGTAAAACTATTAATCGTTAACTTGTAAAACCTTCTAAGCTAGAATATTTTGCTTAAGTAACTTCGTAGTACATTCTGCTGTTATGCTTTTTTCTTCACATATCCAAAATGTACCATTTGGCTTGCACGGGGAATTTGACTCTTTTCACACACCCGCAATAATTTTGAACGAATTACCCAACAACCTCCCATATCGCGAGAAAGACAAGAAAAAAAAATTAGCTCTTGAAAGATTAAATTTTCACTCTTGTTTCGCCCGACTTTTGTTCAGTGACATTTTTTGATGATGTTTCTCTTTTGTAATGTTTTCTTGAATCTGTACTGGTGAAACCGCTCTAGATTGGCAGTGTGTTTATTTAATGTTTTTTCTTGATAGAGTTTGAATTCGAACCGTTTTCTTACTTTCAGGCCTGCTATTTTTTTTTTAATTCTTTTAATGGTCATTTATATAATATAATGTTCGTTTGATACCTACCGAATGAACCTAAAACCGATTCTATACGTGAGTCCGTTACAAAGCTATAAGGCAAACTAACTTTTGCATGTCGCAGACTTATAGGATTTTCGGTCAATCTTTGATGACCTCATCGTTTCAATGCCACGAACGCATGACCTTTATCATTGCAAAAAGCCGTTAAAACAGACTTAATGATGGTTATTTCACCTTTTGGCTATCTATTATAACTTTTATAGCATTCTTTCTGGCGTGCATTTTCTTTCTACAAAGGAATAGTTCATGTATATACCTCAAAAAAAATCATTCACACTTTACGTGCAGGAAAGAATTTTTTTTTCTGAAAATCATTTTATTCTTTTGCTTCCGCTAAATCAATATATATACATCCATACCAAATTATAGCTTTCTAGGATTAAGAGTCTAGAGATAGAGAGACGGAGAGACGGCCGGACATGGCGAGACTGTAAGGAACCCTGTCAACTACGGAACTCTAAAAGAGCGTGGCTGAGATCGAAATGAGGAACAATACTGACACCGAATTTAAAAGCGAGAACGTGACTGGAATTGACAATAAATTCGTTCTAAGATGAAAGAACACATTCTATGTGCACGCGGGCAAAGTCGCGGATGGAAAGCTAGTTACTTTGTATTTATTGTGGTTCCACATACAGGATAAAATTATAAAAATATAGTTTAAAAAAAATAAAAAACACACTTTTAAAGCACATCAAACTAAAAAGGGAAAAATAATTCTTAATATATGCTGAAAAAAATAACGAACAATGACGAAAAATATTAGTATTATTGTGGAAAAAGCGTGAGTCTCTCCTTATACAAAAAAATGTGGCACAAAACGCCTCACGCTTTTGAAGTGAAGCTAATAAAATCGTGTTAAAAAAGCTACATTTAAGTTTATTACTAGTTCTTCTTGAGAGAAAAAGACCTTCCTAACTAGTAAAAAAGTACAAATTCACAAAATATTATGACGTATTTTAAGTGTTATATTATGACTTATAAAATAAAAACATTTTTGTATTTTGAAATTTCGAGATCGGAAGCAAAGAAATAATAATAGAAGTCACTTATAGAAAGAAAACTCAGAGATGATGACTAATTTGTTTTGTAGTGAATTTCAAATATATGTATTATTTATTAGAAAAAGTTTTATTAAAATCGCTGTTATTCTCTAAGTGATACGAAGGAATTCGAAAGGCTTATCTATTTATTTTATTTCTATACTTGGGTTTACAAACATTTATACACGGAAATTGCTAGTATAAAAATAATTATAAATAGATATATGTGTGTGATTTACACCAATATCGTAACCACATCGGAACCACGGAAAATTATTAAACATAATTAAGATTTCACGCTCAAAAAAGAAATACATACACACGAACATAGAACTTATTGTAAAGAGAAGTCCGATCACTACTTCCCAAATGTGCAGTTTAGAGTATTCAATATGTATATTTTTAAGGATCTAACAGTCGATAGGATGATGTTGATAGCGTGAAATTGGTTATTTTGTCTACGAGGCGACGTACAGGTGACCGTGTACGACAGTGGTTGTAGTATGATAGTGGTCGCAACTGGTGAGGCCGTACTGCTCTTTGTTGGACTCGGTAAGGAACATGATATTTGTTGTGACATAAATTATACAACATTATAGCGCCTAGCTAGAGGGGTTTGGAACTTATATTCAATAAATTGTATTTCTCCGGTAAACACTGTATGGTAGTCTAACAGTACAACGCGTGAAGTGCATTGCAAGAACATTTTTTGTACCATATTTATGATGTCTTTGTATTTATCGTAGTATGGATTCCTCAAGTTAACATTGAATGAGAGCTTTATACAATTGTAAGTAAGTTGATGTTGTAGTGAAATTAGTGCAAGATCCTATAACAAAATCGCAAATACTGCATGCTTGTTAAATCCATATGGTAAAAATTATATTCACAATGGAAATAAAAGTGTAGTTCATAATCGAAAATTACTGTAAAAACCCCTGATAAATGTAATTTCATCTAAATTGGTTTCACACAACGTATACGAGTATTTATTTATATGTTTCTTTGCATTTGCTTATAGCTAATTGAAGTTTGTTGCCCTAAATCAGAAAATCTGTTTCAGTCTTGCTAGTACAAAAGACAATCGTCGTTACTTTTAATAACATTATAAATTTAAATATCATCTGCATATGGAAGGAAATCAACAGTACATTAAGCAAGTGTTAGTATCGAATACATAAAGTATAAATAATAGTGATCCCAAAATGGAACCTCGAAGAACACCGGAACTTATAAGTAGGTATGAAATTCAAATCCATTTATCACAACTTTTTATTTTCTATTATAATGTATGACTTAAAAAAACGACATAGGTTACCTCTGATTCCGCTTAAAACAATATTTTCAATAAGCAACATATGATTTACTTTTTCAAAGGCTTTTCCAACATCGGTGTATGTAGTATCAGTTTGGAGGTTATTATTTAAGGCTTCGTATATGTGGATTGAATAAATTGGTACTTGAGTGGTAGTGGATCTCTTCTGAACAAATCCATGTTGTTCTGGAATAATAATTCGATGTCATTATGTACTGAACGCTCAATCAATTTAAATAGAACACTTAAAACAGATATAGATCTTGAATTTTCGACATTACTATTTGCGCCTTCATTATGTATTATTTTTATATGAGTAGTTATATTTGCTACTTTTCATTTGCTACGAAAAACACTATTTATTTAAAAATTATTGTATAAGTACAGCATATACAGTGGTGTACAAATAATTAATAATAATTAGTGGTGATTTAAAGAATACTGGAAGTGTGTGATCAACTCAGGACCCTTAAGTGACATCAAAATTACTTTGTTCCTTAAGTGCAGTATCTTTGGTTATGCAAACATTTAAGTTTATATTTAAACAATGGTTTTGATCAGCATCATGTATGATGTCATCTAAAATTAAATCAGATATATATGAATCGACACAGGCGTTAACCTGTGGTTTAATTTTTTTAAAGGGTATATGTTCTTTTATAATTTTGTATACACATTCATAGAACCGTGACACTGTACCTTCGGCGGAGAGTTCATCGAGCCCTTTTAATCGATCTGTATCAGCAGTAAAGGCTTTGATTATTTTGTAATTCGCTTTGTTGAAATAACATTTTTGGAAAAAATCACGGGAGAGAATATTAATGCAGGCATCTGTCTGAATAGGAATCAGCACAAAAAAAAGGAGGATGTATGACCCTTGGAGGCATCAAGGAGAGCGGCGCAGAGGATGTCCTACAATCCACCAAGTCTAGAATTCTATTATCATCATTGATTATTTTATTCAACTATAGGCGTGCCTTTCAATGAGGAAAACAATAAATCATATTAATATGTCGGTTGACTGAGTGCGCAAGACGAGTGACGCCAACGACGCTTTGAGCATCTTTAGCGCTACAGTTTAATAAGGGTAGGTATATACTTGCTCATATAAACTGATATAATAAGCGGTTTGTATAAACCGCACTAATATTACAGTTGCCGCCCAGCGGGACTTGTACTAATGTTAGTACAGATCCCGCTGGGCGCCAGAAACAATTGTAATATTAATGCGGCTTATACAAACCAAAATATACATGTATCGTGAGATGAAATTTTCTTTATAACACTTTTTCTGTATTATCCATAACATTTTGACAAGTGGTCTAAAGAATCTTCTAAAACTGTAAGCGTTATTATAAACCTTTGTCAATAGACAGTACTTATAAATACTTATTTTAAGTAACCTCAACAATTTGAGGACAACGTTCATAGGTATTTATTTATTCATGACGTTACATACCGACTGGGTGGTCAGACTGGCGGTTTCATACCAGAGTTCTGAACTTAAAGAGCGGACTTGTATAGCCTTAGCCTTAAGCCGTCGGTTTCGGACGGTTGTTAATAAGTTTGAATCGAAATTAGGACATTGCGCACATGTCTCAATTTAAAATTTAAAAACTTAAAGTCTTAATCCCTAAATCTTAATTGATAACGTTGTGAGAGGGTATCTCTAGAAAATAGGGTGATAAAAAACCCAACAATAATTCTTCCACAAAACCCTTGCAAAACGCTTTGCTCTTAGCCGGTTTCTAGGGACGGGATCCGCAACAATAAAACAAATTATAACATCCTAAAAAAGCGGGTGCTGTTTGCGCGGTATTAATATCTCGTTTGTTTACATTCTCACAGACGGCCATTTTAGTCTTTTGTCATAATTTAAGGGGGCACGCAAAGCCGAAGTTTAGAGCGATATTTCAAAGGTATCAGTTGAGTAGACCCTGTGTTTGGTTTAGTTATCTGTCCATAATGTAGCTTGAATTATGACCCTTTATAAATTTTAATGCCCAAACTTATTGCTCTGCAAACAAATGGGCGAATGCTCGCCGTTCTGTCTTTACAACTCAATTTAGTCTATAAATAAGAGTTTAAAAGAGCCATAAATAATTCTTAATACTGTTAGTGAAAAATTGAATTTTCTATTTAACATTTTGGAAGTAATTTTGGTTAAGAAAGTAACGAGCATTAAATATGTACATATATCATTCAAGTGTCTGTGTGTGATTGTAAAATAATGTTCATTTATTACTATCGGGTAATCTTGGAAATAGTTAAATCAACGATGATAGAATTTCCACTGGAAGATGTAAATGGTCTTTAGGGTAGCCAACTGGATAGACATTTTACATACTTTTTTCTCTGAAAGAATTAAATCAATATTCAGACATTAAAACAATGCTGTAATGAAATAATACATTATATGTAACAAATATTGAAATAATACCTCGATAAAATAAAAAGAAATAAAAATCTATACCAAAATAATTTAGCGACAGCACATGTGTTTTCAATGTAATAGTATGCGTACTTAAGGGATAATATAGTATTTTATATTGAAAGAATATATCTAAATCCAGAACGGGATTGAAAAGCAAGCATGACAGCAATCAAAATCGTGAAGTGGACCGAAATCGGGAATGACAATGAGATCAAAATTGGGAGCGGTATCGGGATTAGATTGAAAATGGAACCTAGATCGGAATCAGTAGCGGTACGAGATCGGGGCCGAGCGTGTGACCACGATCGAAATGCAAAGCGCGACATGGTATTATTTGCGTTATCGTTTGATGTAAAATATCACGGAATTCGTTCTATGTCTACGTGGGGAGTAGAGCAGGAGAAAGCTATTCTATACTATTATTTATATGTGTAGCGTCTGACTGTATATG
The DNA here is from genome assembly GCA_005406025.1 of Eumeta japonica. Classification (NCBI taxonomy): domain Eukaryota; kingdom Metazoa; phylum Arthropoda; class Insecta; order Lepidoptera; family Psychidae; genus Eumeta; species Eumeta japonica. Next base: position 103,469 of record BGZK01000878.1, read on the forward strand.
CAATTTTTTTGGAAACTTATCTGACCACTTCTGTTAACTATTAAATATTATTGTAGATTATATATTTCATCTTTTTCTTCTTTATATATTTATTGATGGAGTAGTTTATCAACTACTCCATCAATAAATGTACGGTAAAAATTAAGTCCTTTTTCATTCTGACTGTTTTTTAGGTTTTACTTTATCCCATCACCACGTACAGCAGTAGGTTTTGGGGCAAGGCTCTCGTTAATCTTCCCACAAACATTTTATTTCTGACTGAGGAACTTGAGCCTTAAGCCTTCCACGCTGGCCTTTAGAGAATAGATATTAGTGATAACGTTTAGTTACATTCGTGATTTTATAAACTTTTTGTTGTAATAAAAATTCATAGAGAACGCTTGAAATTATATTCAAATTTCACCTGGCAAAATTTTAACACAAAAACCGTTTCTATTGCTGAAATATTAAACTTAAATATATGGGGTCGCGCACTTGTTTGTAAATTTATGAAAGGTTAATATTTTTCTGCACATTTTATTTTCTATGTCCAATTTTTTTTTACTTTAATTACAATAAATACACGCAGAGCTATAGGCATATGTATAAACACAACTACATAGAAACAAAGGAATATGACTGCTAAAGAAATTAATAAATAATATTTTTTTTATTGATTTGTGATTACAATAGGACCATCATTTGAGCAATCAGAAGTTCTTACTCCAAATCAATTTTCGCTAAGACTTACCAAATAGTTCTTTACTTATAAAAATACATACGTATAGACAGACAGACATAAGTTTTTAGGCATTTAAATTAAAACTGATAGAAATGAGGTCAACAAGTCATAAAATATTTATCACAAAATTTCGCAAAAAAAACTTATGTATAGACAGACCCTACACATTCGTTTAAGTAGTAAAGAGAAGACACAAAATTTTTGTTATTGTTTTATATTTCCATAATTTTTATTAACTCATTTGTATATCGACCAAACAAATGATTTGGCTTAATCTGCAATTAAGGGAAACACCCGTGTTAAAATGTAAAAATAATTCTCAGAGAATAAATTCATATGTCAGTATTTATTTCCGAAAGTCAAATAAGCTTTTCACGAGATTCTCACGCAGGAAGACAACGTTATATCCCCAATTTCCTTACGAAACCGTTTTATATTCACCAAGCCCACAGATTAACATTTATCTGAGCGCAGCTACAGACGTTCTGCGGAATTTATAAAAAAACCGCAAGGCACCTAACTCCTCTGCCTACCGACCGTCGGACGTTGACAAATAAGGGTTGGCACAGAAAAGAATCGCGTTCAAATGCAGTCGTTTCGCGGGCGCGACCGCGCTCATCGTGAACCTTTTTTTTTTTACCAACCGACGTAACTTATATTTCATCTTTTTTACACCGAACCAAAGCAATGTACAATAGGTTAATTTTCGTTTTTCGAAGAAAACACGACATCTATTTTCCTGACTTGCATGACCTTTTTGTCGGAGGTATCTTGCATTTATATAGTTGATGTATTAGGTTAGGTTAAGTAGGAGCATACGTAAAATATGTTAATTCATCAGATTGACGATTTAGAACCTGTATTTCTACAAACTGGACTAGTGAATATCGAAGGTTGTTAGTAATTGTTACCATCATACACAGTAACAACATTCGGGAGCAAAGTCCAACATACTCTTCGTGGTGCATAGCAAATAATTTTCTTTTTATGTATTTCAAGAATCTTATTATAGAAAGAAATAGGGCTATATAATAATAATAGAATACTTTTTAATCCTCACAGCCACATCTATGATCGATCTAAAATTAATTTGAAAATAATTAATGCAAACTTGAGGAGGAAAAGAATTTTCAACAATAAATTAAAATCATAAATAATAATTGCTCTATAATATTTATAGAGCCATTTTATTTATCCTATGGATGACAAACTTTGACTTAGAATGAAAAACATATGATAAGTAATTTCCCACTAAAAAGATATTTTAGTCAATTATAAATCACATATAATCATTTCTAAAAGCATGAAAGTTCAATAATATCTAAGTAATCAGGAGCAAGAACCTTTAGTACACTCCAAGTATTCTCATAAAATTACTCGATAGGTAACGGTTTAAAATTATCCTCTCAATTCGATCTCGAACGCATTGAATCGATAATGTTTAAAAAATTTCTTGAATTTACATGGAAGCAATATTAATAACTAGCTGTGCTCGCGGCTCTACTAATTTCATGCGCGATTTTTGTAATATTTTCTATGGCAAAGAAAAATAGCTGAAAAATATTAATCGTCACGGACCAGATTAAATGAAGATATCCTAAATTGTTACATAAAATCGTAGTGGATGTTGAACGTAAATTTGTTGCTTTAGTATTTCAACTACAGGGCATCCCAGAAAAAAGGGTTAAATGAAAATTCAGAGGATGGAGTAGCCCGAGGACTATGCAAATTATCTACATATATTTTTGGCAATTTTTGTGATGTGAGTTATGATTTTTTTCATGATTTTTCGCAATACTTCATTTTTGAAGATATTTTTGGCTATAGTGACAAATATTTGAGATAATTGCTAATGCGTCAAAAGAAAGGAATTGAATTCCACAAAAATAACGAAATTTGAATCAAAAATATTAAGAACGAAAATAGCAAAATCTTTGAGAACGATTTGAAAAAAGTCACAAAACTTTTATTAATTGAACCAGTTCCAAGAACATTCTCGTTTTTTCAACCAGATGTTCAGTTGCTTCTAACAAAATTGCGATTCCCGTGATCTTGATTCCGTACGAGCCTAACAAGATTTTAGATACTTCAAATAACATTATTTTGTTTGATTTTCATTATTCAATTGACTAATCATCTATATAGCGCTTATTATTATTATTTATTAACTAAGGCAATCAAGAACTTATTCAGTATGAATATACAAAATGGGTATACCAACTAATTCATCTTCACAAATTCACTTAATATCTGGTCAACATCAACAGGAAAATTATTATAATAACTAATCCATTTTAATAAATTAAATTAAACCTATGATCGAATATGTATATGATCTAATATGAATATGTAATCGAATTCATTTACTTGAATCAACTATGAAACTTGTTTAATGCTACTTGGTAACATCATAATGACAACTAAGTTAGTCTTGTTAAATCCACTAAGAGCCTTTCCCATCATCTCCTCTTAAGCTGATATTTAACAAAAAAAGTCACTTTTTAAATTAGCTTTGCGTTCAACGTTCTCGTTTTAACAGTTATTAGGGCTGAAAAACCTCTAAAAGGAAGACGTGGAGCGCGAAACTAATTTTGAAAGTGACTTTTTGTTAAAAGTCAGTTTATTAGAAAATGGTGGAAGAGGCCCTAAGAAACATTTTTTTTTCACTGACTGGAACCCGTATTAATAAATAGTACAAATGGTACTCAACTTCAAGAATTTCTATGAGTTGGCATATGAGCGGTTGTCCTGAAGTTCACTCTTAATCACCTGAAACGCCCACAGCTGATATCTACCACATTTAAGAGTGAACTTAAGTACGACATATTAATTAGGACAGCACCTCCAGTGCTAATTCCAACGCGGTTTGTAAAAGCTGAATATGATTTATTGATACAGGCTTAAGATATTTTATTCTTGGTATAAACTTGGAAAGTTAGTGCTAACATGACGCGATATACAACTCGCAACCGGCCTCCACCGTAATTACCACGGCCGTGTATTGTACTATATTTTATCCATCGGCAATTATAGAAAGCCAAAGTTCATGTTAATGCTACAAGAAAAAATATACAGCAAAACTTACTTATGTTGAAATTAACATAACTTATAAATAATTTATAGAACATATTTAAAAAAATTAATTTCTCGTCAATAATTGATTCCTAAAAGTACATCTCATTATTTGTTGTAATTGGCATACGTTACAAATTTTAAATAAAATAAAACAAAAAAATAAATTGCGTGAGGGTACTTGTTTATTAATTTATTATTAATACAAAGCAACGTTATATATTTTTTTTTTCGCTAATGTTAAGATAATATTACAAGATATCGAAAATATTAATGAATTGTAGAAACTAACAAACATCTGTGCTGTATTTGATTCTATCTTTGGTTCCTTATTTTTTGGTACATACACACTGGGCCTTCAACATCAACACCGACCAACAATACCACAAATATTTCATTCACTGATACAAGTACTTCTGACTTTTCACAGGTAATGCAAATACTAAATGAAGAAACAAAGAAATCATGAACGAAATTAATCGACTTAAACTTCAGCGACACATAAACAACTATTCATGTAACTATTGACAAAGGATCTGCGCTAGATTTGTTTTATGGGCTTCCCCTCCAGCCCACTTGCCGCCCTTGAGGTGAGGTGGAAAGGGCAGTTACTTATTATATTATTAATCATCTCAACTAATATTAAAATCGTTTTAAACAATTACCTATTATTAGTAGAATGTAACATTTAATTCGTAATTAATCCAACAATGTTGAGTATTAAAGGTGATTATTTTATCTTTGCTGTTTTAAAAATGATAAGTTAATTACTTGATGTAATTAACAGGTATTAGGTAAATCAAATACGATAAATTTATTAGTTTAACAATGAAAAGAAATAAAACTATTAATTTATATAATTATTTCAACTAATTTATTCTGAATTAATTTTGTCGGAACCAAATATAATTTTACTTTATAAAAAAGGCGACCCCAACGATATGACTAAATACAGGCCTATAAGTTTATTACCGTCCGTGTATAAGCTTTCTTCCTCAATTATAAACAAAATAATAAGCGCTACATTGAATGTAAAACAACCGTCGAACAAGCTAAATTCAGAAAAGGGTTCTCTACCATCGACCATATCAACACACTAGAGCTTATTATCGAGAAATACCAAGAACAACGGAAACCTCTTTACATTGCTTATGTAACTATCAAAAAGCATTCGATACTTTATCACATGACAGCATTTGGGAAGCTCTAAGTATATGAGAAGGAGAAAAAGAATACCTACAAGTAATAAAAATTATATATAAAAATAATAACAGCAGAGAGAAGTTGAAGACATTCAGCCCTAGGTTTTCTATAAAAAGAGGAACAAGACAAAGAGACCGACTACCCCCAAAATCATTTATAGCTGTACTGGAAACTGTAGTTAATCGACTGAAATGGAGAAGAGAAGGAATTAGGATTGGAATCGTAGGACTCAGCCACCTACGATTTGCAGATGACCTGGTGCTCTTATCACCAAGTTAGATCTTCAAAAACAATAGAGTCTCTTAACGAGATCAGCAGAAAAGTCGGCTTAGAAATGAATCTTTCTAAAACAATGCTAAATACCAACAGAGCTAAGAAACATATATCCATCGACAGCAAACCACTCCAATATACAAACCTGTACATATACCTTGGAAAACAAATAAATTTTAACAGGGACCTCAATGAATTAGAAGTGGATCGCAGAATACAACTAAAATGGGACAAATATTGGAGTTTGAAATAAGTGGTCAAAAGTAATATGTCCACAAAAATTAAAACGAAACTACCAAACTACTGTTTGCTTCCATGCCTGTCAGACCTGGAAATTCACTACCAAGGTAAAGAAAAAAATCAGTACATGTCAACGAGGAATAGAACATAATATGCTAAACATGAGCAAACTACAAAAATTCGACATACCAAAATTAGAAAAATTACCAAAGCATCGGATGGACATGAACAAGTTCTCATACAAAAATGGAAGTGTGCTGGACATGTAGCGCGTCTTTAAGACCAGAGAGATACCAAAAAGGCGATATTTTGGAAAGGACCACAAGGTAAGAGAAAAAAAAAGACGATATCGTAATCGTAATCGTATGGTAGTCAGCTGGTAAAAATTGGTTACAGAGAGCCCAGTCCAGAGAGAAGTAACTATCTTTGGAGAAGGCCTTCACCTGCAGAGGGGTTCTTGAAGATACAAATTAGAATACTATATATATTTTCTTTAAACAAAAATAGTGTGTAGTAAATATTTTTTATTTATAATACCAAGTAATCTCTTAAATTTTATTATTTTGTTACAAATATCAAAAAAAATCAAGTATAAAAGACTATTTATTTATTGATATTCTGAATCGATTTGACTTATATATCTGTATAAGTTAACAAAATAAAACTGATCAAATTATGCAAGGAAGTAAATAATGATAAAAAAAAAATTGGTTGCCTGTAAAGTCGGTATACGGGCGAAAGTTTTACGTGACAACGACTTTGAATGGTAAAATCATTTTAATGTGAATATTCATTCGTATAGTAGGAAGAAGGATGAAATAATAGTAACAATTTAAAACATTTATTTATACAAAGAATTATATTTAAAACATTAATTTATACAAAGAATCTCGCACTGAATTTCATATTAACAAAATTTTATTTTTACCTTTACACATACATACGTATTTATATACAAATATACATACAATAACTTGCAATACATTTGCAAGCTATGCACTAATTCTCTAGTGCTGCGCGCGCGGCAGACCGATCATAGTTGAGTGGGAGAGAGACGCAAGGCATTCGGCGGGCCTCTCTCTCGTTCGGTGACTCATCGTAACGTTACCGAGCGTTACACTTTTTCATAAGTGACTCCCAGCCGCAACCTAATTTAAGACGTTGTCACGTCAAAAATGTATATCCTTGTCAAAATTAATGTAGTACACACATTGTTATTTCAATCACAAATGAACTTGTTGTTATAACTAATCAGCTTTTGTTGTCATGCACAATTTACACAATTCATATACAGTTCTTTTAATTAATTTAACGCTAACTGAGAGAAAATCTATCTTAATTAGCTTTAATTTTTTAGAGTATAACTTATAAATTTCGTTGAGTTGTCTTTAAGCGATCATACCTAAAATTCGAGTCAAAGATAATATCAAGCGTAATATTGATATTTCAAAAATCGTACAAAATTAGAATTTCCTTTAAAAGTGTGACTATCAACAATTGCAGTATTGCAGTATTATAATTACCTACTTTTGTTCAAAACAATGAAATTCTTTTTATTATGAGTACTAGAAAAAGAGGTATATTACGAAAGATGATTAGTTTATTTAGAAGTTATAGAAAAGCTTATTATTAAAACAACTTTGTATTCTATAAACTTAGGAGACCAAAAAATTAAGACTTATTTGTTTGTAGTTATTGCCTGTAAAGTTTTTGAATTGCCATTCGCTCGGAAGGAAAGTTTATTTCTTATTGTTCTTGAGGATTAAATCACTCAAGAAGAAATAAAAGCAGAATTGGTCAAAGTAACGTATATTTTTACTTGACAAGATTACTTTGACCACATTTTACGTTTAATAACAAAATAGTACATGTGGCATGATAATATTTGCCAACTTATACTATATACATTATTCAGCAAGGTCCATGCTTTATGGTTTTTTAAAAAATCTTCGAAACCAAGACAAGAAGGCTTTGCTGGGCTGTCAAGTTGAACTTAAAATAGTAGAAAATCATACTAAGAATATTATCTCGACTTAAATCCATTGATAAAGACACGCAATTTTTAAAATTACGCCACAATGCAAAATCACTTGACAGTTAGATGAAACAAACTGCATTCTACAGCCTAAGAAGTCCACTTTCAAATGTAGTAATCACTTTTTGAATAACGTTTATGTAAGTGGCCAGTTCCAGATACTTACAGTGCGCCCCACGCGTCTCGACGGCCGTAAGCAGTAAAACGGTTCATTAACGGCCGCCTTGGGCGCCGGGAGCTTGGCGCGGGGGGCCGGGGGCGGGGCCGAAAAGTGTTATTCATCGACGAGCTTCATAGGCCGGGGGCATTGTGCGAAACACGCTTCTGCCAAATGATCCGCGGCCGACGCTGCAGATGGCTTGCACGAGCTCATTTTTTGTGAATATCGGCCATAAATATGACTTGAGACTATTGATTTATTTCGGTTGTGTCATTTTTTTGGTAGATTAGTTTATAATTTGCAGAGAAATATATTCTATTTATGTATCCAAGAATTTGTGTAGTTTGATGAATTTTAATATTGTTATTTAATGAATTTCTTTAACTCTCAATTATATTCGTTTATGTCCATATCAATTATTCTCTTTTTTTTTTTGTAGTGATATGCCAAATATACTTAAACTTTGTGTTCGTAAACAAAATTTGAATATGATTTTTGTATTAAAATCTGTACTACTATTATTTAATCTACAATCTAATATATATAAATTTACAGACACGATTCGTAATCGAATACAAAAGTTAAAAAGCTCTTTTAAAAGAGACGTACATCAGCCTCCGAAAAGTAAAGATAATACATACCTATAAATTAAAAATCTATTTATTCTGAAATGATATTTTTTCAAATTAAAATAAAACTGTAAAATTTCCGCTCAGCGATCTTGATCCAAACTCTACAAATACCACAAGCAACTCTGGGCGCTCGCGACCGCCAACCCCGGGCGTTAGCTTTTGTGAACCCAGACATTTGATCTGGCACGTCTTTGAGCAACACAAAACGTATCCTGTTTACTCAAACCCTTTCCCTTTTTAAGGTTCCGGGTATTGTCCGCTTCCGTAGCTTTTGAAATAATAATGGCTTTAGGGCACGATAGAATATTGACGCTTATCTCGTTATGCCTCTGATATTTAATGGTTAACAAAACACGCATGTATGTTATGTTCATACCGAACTCAATTTCATGTTCATAATAACCGTTCTAGTCGATGTATATTGCTGAAGAAATAGAAAGAGAAGGAATTTAATGGAGTGTACTTACGTATTTTTTTGGAATTCCAATGGATTTGTTCCAATGGTGTTGTTGGAAAAAGTTTAATAATGTTAGAAGAATATTATGTAGTTCTATTAATCACACGCATATTACGTCATCATCAAAAAAATTTTTTACTCAAAAACTTGCCGGTGGTGTTCCGATAAATTTGAGTTTAGTTTTAACTTTTGTACTTTAGGTTCTACCACAACAGTATGATATTTTATGTGAAAGCTTGTATGTGTGTTCTATAGAAGGCATAATGGGTTTGCATAAAATTGACAAACAGTTGACCATGACCTAGAATAACATGTACAAGTTAGAAGGTGCCTTAGTTGGATATTCGAAAATGATCTATAGTTGTATATAATAAAAATTTTCTCTGAGTGTTTTCCAAAAATTAACTCTTTAATGAAACATATAAATATATACAAAGAATGGATAACCTTATAAATAATTTGATACCTTGTGCTTAATATCTTGAAACTTAATATAAGATCTGTATTGAAGAAAAATTTAGTTTAGTTTTTTTTTTAAACAAGCTTTAAAGGACGACGCGATGGGATTATAGACTTTTGTAGAATATAATGCCTAAAAATGAAAACCAATAACACAACTGTTGTTAAAACTGAACGCTCGATTGGAGACTAATACTGAAATTGAGAGCAGTACAAGAATGTGAACCCCGGAATGACATAAAAACGAAAACAGAAATGGAACTGAGATAAAAATTGAGGAAGAACTGAGATCGTAACAGGGTAATGGTGGGGATTTTAGCAGAGAGCGGAATTGAAATAAAAACGAGAATTGGTACCGGGAACGGGGTCTGAATTACAAGTGAGGTTAGAAACTGGATCGAAATGGAATCAATATGAAAGATTAATGGATTCGTCTTATTAGAAAACGAAAAGAAACGGTGGAAAAATTTGAAATTTGTTTGAAATTAAAGGAAATTGAAATTATACAATTTTTTGTAAATGAGAAGTATCATTGATCTTATTAGATTATATCAAACATTCTTCTACTCCATTAGATGTACTTGTTTTTAACTATCACAACAATATTTTCCTCATAAATTCTTTAAACAACTTATTTTTTAGACTTCTGATAATCCTGACAAAACTTCCATATTTCTTTTCTCCCTATAATTACGCAACTTTTGAAGAAAGAAGTTTGTATTATGCCGGTTAATATGACAATGCACAACGTTATTGAGGAATTTAAATAAATTCCGTATAAACTCACGGATTATATTGAAACACTAATTTTAATTCGCGGCCTCGCCCGCATGGACATAGCAAATTCCCGCTTTCGGAATGCTCACTAGCCGACGCACCCTCACCCAACACCACAACAGCAGAACCGAGTTGCTTCGTGCGGGCTGTTGTAAATTTGTAGGCTAAACTTTTATTTAAAATTGTATATCTTTTTGATCAACTCGGCTGCGGTACGAAAATATGTCGCCTCGAACGGTGAGATACAACACTCCCGAAGAATACAGACATGAACTAACAGCTTCTGCTGTTGAGTTTCTCCAGTGAGTGACAGTTCCAGTGGCCTACTCCCTCTCCGTCACCCCACTCCCCTCCATCAATGTTGCCTCCGTCAGATATCTTATTCCTATCTCGGAGAGCGGCAACGCACTAGTAATTTCTCTGGAGTTGCGAGTATTCATGGTAGCAAATACTGCATATTCTCTGGTAGCTCGCAAGCTTGTTTGCTCCTCGAAATTGAAATAAATAAAGTCGATTTTGATGAAATACGCACTAATTGTTACTCTGATTTAAGCCTCATATTGACTAGAAATTTTATTTTGAAATTAAGAAGTTAGTTATGCGCGATATATGTTCAAAGTAATATATAAGCCGAGAAACAGATAAAAATAAAAAAACAAAATTTTCGTGTTCTATTATTTATCTGTCACTCTCTCTTTCCCTCTTTTTACATTGATCTTTTTTCTTATCAGACACAAAGTCTACAATTTTATTATTATTATTATATCACACAACTAAACAAATTAATATAACACAATATGGAGTAATAATACATTTATATACATTGTATATATATATTACCTTATGATACGATATTAATTCCTACAGCAAGGACTCTTGCATACGAACAAATAACAATGAAAGTTAACACGATCGTGGTCTTTTTATCAAAGAGACTCCCAACAGCGTGAGCGTCAGCCTTCACGAAATCAACTTCCAACGGAACTTTCCCGCGCTAATAAAACTTAAATGAAAGCGCTTGTTGACTTTAAGCTTCGCCCGCTTAATTTTGCAGCTGGAGTTTTAGTAGGTAGATCACAAAAATTAATAATTTAAAGACTGGTACGGACCGAGTTGGTTGGAACTATAAATTTAAACGTCTCTATTGATCATTACTGCAGTAATGATGGTAAAATGACATTATTATCGTATTGAAGTTGATGAAACAACATTAGTATTAAATAGATGATGATAAAATAAAGTCATAACTCAGACTATTTGAAGGAATCAAAGGATGTGTTTTTGCTGGTTCACAAGATTGACGTTTAGGTCTTGTATATCTACAAACTTCAAATTTAAACGTTCTTGTGATTTTATTCAATATATAGTGATTAATTATGTCGTTGAATATGTGAAAACAATATTAATCTATACATATTATATAACAAGACAGTAGAACCCGATGTGTCTGTACATTAAATTTATGTCTGAAAAATGGAGAGAGGACGACAAGGGAAAGGTAATATAAAGTAAAACAACGGTTTTTAAATTTATGTCCGTCTGTTTGTTTGGGCACTTCTCTAAAATTTCTGATCGGATTTCAATGCGGGTTTCACAAGATTGACTGTACGTTTCATTTAGTTTGAATTAGGTAACAGGAAAAAAGTTTTCTCAATTATAGTTCTAGCCTAAAAATTATAGAGCAAATGTTTGTTGCTTTACTGAAAAATCGAAAAGGAAACGCGGTCGAAGCGAGTGTGGGACCGGAATTACAATCAAGAGCGTGATCGGGACTGAAATCAGTAACAGGATCGGACCAGAATTGAAAGCTGAAACGAGATTGGGATTGATCGTAAAAAATATAAGATATGAAATAAACGCATTCTACACTGGTGCAGGTGCAGCTGAGGGTGGAAAATTAGGGAATTAATATAATTCACTAACAGCAAAACGAAATAAACTCAGTGGCTTAAACAGCATAAGTCGAATTGTGGATGCAGTTAAGCTACGTATAAATTGCACAAAGATAAAGTGAACTCTACACAATTTAATAGATACATTATAACATTATATTATTTTTTCGAATGAAAACCAGAAAAATATGCCGTGATAGGAAAACGTATCGAAAGTAGTTAATAAGGATTATAAAATAAAATAATTGTTATAAAATAATTACACAAATATTACTTTATTATGCGTGGTTAAGACTTAAAATATGTCCCCAAAACAAGCGGCTACAACGTGAATTACGAAATTGATAGATTTTTTTCTAAAGCGCGTTACTATAATCACATTATTATGGGGTAAGGCTGATTAAAGTGGCGAAATGAGGGACGCGCGCCCTTTTTGGGGAATTCCAGGGTTTTCGAGGATTAACGATGCCCTTTTATCCCACCCATACGTAACAAAACATGTTTTCATTAACCGTTCTTTTTTTTTATAAAATGTTAAACGGGTACGAACATTTCTATTTAACATCAAAATAGAAATTAAATTAATAGGAAACATAAACCTTTGTGACAATGAAAGCGAAAAGCAAAAAGCATATATGTATAAAATATCGAAAATAATAAAATGAAAAGGCTAAGTGTAAATCATAAACATCGTAACAAACATCAAAAAAAATTTTAAAACGCCAAAACTAAAATCAAATTGATTATTTTCAAAAACACTTAAAATAATATAATTTTTAAACGAAATAAAAAGTATAAATATATTTCCTAGCTTCATATACATTCCTGACCTAATAGAATATTCCAATAATTTGTGATTGTGAATTTTTAATAACATATAAAAAATATAGGGAGTGTGTAATAAATAATAGTAACGAGTATAGATACTGGTATTTTTGAAAAAAACGTACAGAAAATAATTTCACTACCTTTTTTTTAAATATTAAAATAAATCAATGCCCGATCTTTCTTAGTTTATGGTGCTGGAGGTATTAATTATTGTATTTTTTCAATATAAAACCTATTACTGAATTTGTATGAAACAGACAAGAAAATAAACACAAAAAAATATATTGATATTGCATTGTCATCCAGTTTTGAGCTACGTTTCAACTCTCAAGCCGCTAACTCTTCAAATGGCCGAATTAAAATGGATTTAAATTCGATAATCCGTGGAAAAGTGGGCATGGATAGCCCTAAAAAATCCTATGCAGACTATATTGATGGTATATTAAAAAAGGGCCAAATTTTGCATGAGCTTGCACGAGCTTGCAAAAGATTGATTGATGTCAGTGAGGCAAGCGATATATGCCAAGATCGTACAATGTGGAAATCTATAGTCTCTGCGTACTCTTCTGAGAAATAGGCGTGAGTTTGTATTATTATTATATTTAATTCGTACTGAATAAACAAGTAAGCTGACACACGACGAAACGAGTTAATAAGAATATGGTAAATAGACAAACTACATGGGTGTTTTGATGAGGCCGTTAGTTAAGGAAATTAATTTTATTATAATTCACCTACCGAGCATCGCAATCGTCGAAGATGATAACGAGACCCGAAAATAAATGTCATTCGGTAAAGCGGCGTTGTCAGGGAACCGAAGAAAATAGCTATAAAGATCCTATTCAACTAATTTGGATAGTACATGTTTTACATAATTCACAATATTTTACAAACTTACCACAGTTTCGGAATGAAATAAAAATTTTTTTTGGAGCACGTTTTCGGAAATGCGATATAGTGAGTGGGGTAAGATATCAGATTTCTTTCGTTGACTTTGAACACGAAATCCTGTTGCAGAAAGCAAAAAATATATATGGTACAGAATAACTCAAAAATCTTTGCCGCTCTGAATTACGGCAGATGTAGCCAGCGTCGGGCTAGGGGTAGAACGAGTGGAGCGGTTGCTGTAGGCGCCATTTAACCGGGAGCGCTAAAAAATAAATGCAAAAGACTATTTTCAGCAAAAAATTAAAATTTGATTTTGCTGTCGGAAAGACAGAACAGTGTATATGTAATACTTAAAGTTATAATACTTAATTTAATTTATGCTTAAAATGTGTCGATGTTTTCATGGCTAAAAACTTATTATGAAAAATTAGCAATTATTATTTATTTACCATGAAGCCGAATTAGAATTCCTGTAAAATTAGAGCACTGACTTGAGAGCAATGAAAAACAATCTCGCTCCGCCCTGACCAAAGCCGGGGCCGGCGCTGGATGTAGTTTAAATTTATAAAGTCTATGTTGAGTAGAGCGCTTTCGAATGCTGCAAATTGCGTTTCAATCAGTTAATTCCTGTAAAAGTTATGACTTTTAAGCCTTTTACTTATACACACAACACATACAGAGAGAAAAAGAGAGAGAGAGACAATATATAGACATATGACTGTACGCGCCCACGCACACAACAGACACACATACATACATATATACATACGTAACAAATATTATTTGGAAAGTAGTCAAAATACATCCTTAAGAAGATACGTGAAGATCTGATAAAGTCTCGATTTTACGAAATCGGACTGAAAACAGTATCTTACCAATTGATAAAAATTTATCAATTTTCATAGCGGGAAGTTGAAAATAGAAATAATAATAATGTAACAAGTATGATAAAATCAACACTTTTTGACGTGACAACGTCTTATAAATTGGTTTGCCGGGTGACACTTCAAGAAACTGCGTTACGCTCCGCTCACGTTATGCGCTCACAATGAGAGCGAGTGAGAGGCACGCGTCCCTTCTACTCGGGCATGGTTAGCCCGCCTAAGAGCGAGAGAGACAGACATGTGAAAGGCACGCGTCCCTTCCACTCAGATAGGAACAAGTTGTTGTAGTAAACGCTGTTTCATTGTACGCAAATGTATTGCAAGTTATTGTATGTATATTTGTATATAAATACGTATGTATGTGTAAAGGTAAAATAAAATTTTGTTAATATGAAATTCAGTGCGAGATTCTTTGTATAAATTAATGTTTTAAATATAATTCTTTGTATAAATAAATGTTTTAAATTGTTACTATTATTTCATCCTTCTTCCTACTATACGAATGAATATTCACATTAAAATGATTTTACCACTCAAAGTCGTTGTCACGTAAAACTTTCGCCCGTATACCGACTTTACAGGCAACCAATTTTTTTAAACAAACTTCTTCAAACGCGTTAGAATAAAACGACGATAATGAATTTTCTTAATCACTCACTAAATGCAAGTGCATTTTTAGCAAAATTTTAGTACCATAAGGATGATCATTAAACAACATATCTCGACCAAAAACCCCAGATTGCTGAGGCGGTCAAATTCGGATTCGCACTTGAACCCTCGTTTTAATACGTCTTAATAATTATAACACGCTATTTAATAACGGGCATGTGAAGCATACGCTATATGTGTATTATATACAGAAGTGATTGACAGTCAATGCTGTCGAATATTCTTTCCAGACTATTAAATAAAATGTTATTACGGCAATACTTGATCTACGATTCTTATTAAAAGCGATACTTAATTGGATTTTATAAATGACTTTTATAATCACACACACATAAGAAAGTAGAATTCCTTACATAACTGCACGTACTTTAATATTTATTTGTGAGTTATGATAAAAAGAATAAAGATATAAAAACTTTAGAGGTAAGGTAGTATATAAAATAAATATTATTGCAGTCTTAAAATATGTGCTTTGTACGAGGGCGAACCCTAGTCATAACCGTAACCTACCAGCTAGGTATCAAAAATTTCCATAAGAGTAAATACGTATTTTCCCTGATGTAGTTTTATCGTAACTTCAAAGCTTCTAAAGTGAATTATGGTCGTTATAAAGCTAATAGGTATACATATCATTTTTATTATTATATGTTGTTAGACTGGCTTGTACCACGACTGTGCTCGTGTGTATGTAGTGCAATACCATGTTTTTCTTTTCGTTCTTAAATATCAGTCCTACTAGGTGGACCCGCCATGATTCAAATACCCATTTCTTTCACTTTAAACTTGGTAATAAAGTTCATGGTATGAGGATTGCTCGACTGTCGATCAGAGGTTCGTCGTTCCGACTCCGAGGATGTATGTATCAACGAGTTTTTCTAAATCCTAAATACATTTGTTTATACAACATCACCGCGTTGATGAACCACGTAAGACATCGGTGTGACACCACCCACACGCTGATGGTCGACGACACTACGCATACGTCTGTAAGCGTGAAACATGTACGCGGCGATGGGTCTGGGATCTGTCACCAATGGATTTGGATAACTGTAAAACACCAGGTGGACGCACACCAGGTTCACCGTCTCCGCTTATTCCATATTGGAAATAGCGTCGTGAAGTTATAGAAAATAATAATTTACGTATAAAATGAAGAACTGAGTTGTAGGCCGTGAGTTGAAAACAAAAGGGGTTTGCTCAAGTTGAAGGAGTAGTATTTAGTACCTGGCTAACCGAGAACATTTGGCATTTTTCGAGTTTCCTTTTCTAGGGAGTAGTTGGCATATTTCATTTCAAACAATATTCAATTGCAAAAATTTATAACAAAAATACATATTTTATTATTGTGGTGCCATCTATAGTTTATAACATATAGTACCGTTTGTTATAGATAATTAAAAGCATAACAACGATTAATCACCTCGAAACCGTTCAAGTGGTGATGTGAAGCCACGTTTATAATAATATTTTTTTGTGTGAACTCGATTTTGTCTAGGGAACATACCTATATAGATAAACTTGAGGGACAAATCTTTATCAAAAGAATTTTTTTGACGCAACTCCTAGGGCCGTTCGCGAGATCGTCGTGGCACAATATACAAAAATTATGATTTTAATAATATAGATTTTTCAGAGCTTGTGTGAATTCAGTAATTTTTGCATAATAAGCTAACGAATAATAATGATTTATTTAAAAAAATCTTGACATAATCAACGTGATCCTTATTGTTTGTATAACTTCTGGACTTTATTTCTTATCATTATCAACTACTGCGGTGCGATTCCCGCCCACATTCCCGACTAACCCGGGTTTCCACTTTTTGGCAACATTTGTGATATTCAAGTTAAGTGTGGTTAAAATTCTTTGCCCTATCCAGGCAAATCAAACTGAAAATTCTAAATAAATATAATCAGTAGAAATGTACAAAGTTTCATCCGAATTCCGTTAACAGTTTTGAAGTGTGTTTGGGATAAAATTCCGGGTGGATATGTAAACAGACTAAAAGTTTAGAAACCACAAGATGAAAATTGTGAAACTAGAAAATGGGCAAAAAAAACCAAGTGAAATCTTAACAGTTGTCGCAGTAGAAAGAAACGAATTAACTGCTTCATTAAACAAAAAAAAATTGCTTATTTTGTAAAACTTATGAACCTTGTATTTAATTCTTCTTTTTGTGATTTAGTTCAAGTAAAGAAAGGACTTGACTAAAAATCTATTCGGTTATTTATAAGAAATTAAATTGCGATGTATTACGTTGTCGGTAGGTTAATTAAACTTCCGCATGGAAGTCAAATTAAACTATTAATTTTTACAAAGCAATAAGAGTGAGATTAGAGCGTAAAGTCTAATTTGTATAAAATACTCGAGTTAAAATTAAGTACATTATCCTAAAACTTCCTTCATATAACTAATAATACACCCGTCGTCGACTATATAATTTTACCCATAAAATGCTAAAAAACGATACAAAAGGACACGTTGTCAGCTTTAATGCGAGATGATTGACAAATTCCCTTTGTGCTCTATCACAATCGAGTTATTATCGGATAAAGTGAGGTAAATCGTACTGTGCGCGTGCGCCGCTCTTTTTGGGTGAAAATGACATTTTTTGCACACGATATTAATTCGTAATAGCTATTCGATACATTACTGATGCGTATTTTTCGTAATTATTTATTAAATATACCGTATTCCATTAATTCTGCAAAAACAGTTATTACTGACTAGCCATGCCCGTGACTTCGTGCTCGTAAAATTTTGAGGTAAAAATTTAGTTAATAAGGTGTAATATTTGATCTGGAATGATTGAAGATATGAACTAAAACTTTATTGGCTTGACTGACATTCAAGAGAACCACACAGTGCTGGCTTTGCGAAAAAAGCAATGCCGCTGGAGTCCTCGTCAATAATACACAGAGTTATTCATGACTAGTATAGACACTACTAGCAAGCTTATTGGACATTTTACAAATTCAAAATTACCATTTCTGTTAGTGATATAATTCATTGAAACAATTTTAAACTTTTTCGTACTTTTATGTAATTACCAAGCAGAAATGGGCAATTTTTTTTTATTTATTTTGTACAAAGGAAGCCCAGGCACGCTAATTAAGTACAAAAATTCGATTCACTAGCTATTAAGCCAAAGCGCTGTTTATTAACTATATTACAGTAAGAATTGTGTTCTATTATCACCCTTTCTTAATTGTCCTTAATCAGTTTTTAGAGTTACGTACTTTCAAATGAAAAAAAAACCGGAATGTTTATAGGATCATCTGTGCGTGTGTCTGTCCATCTGTTCGCCAGTTACGGACAATTTTCTCTAAATGTACTACACCGATAAAATCGACGTTAGGTACACATATATGTGTATGTCACTTAGCATGGAAATAAATGAATTACTGATATAAGAGTCACTTTAGAAATAAAGTTCGTTACCGATCGTTTTGAGATGCTTACACATAGTCGTATATTCTTAAACCCGCACATTTTTTTATTAAATCAAGAAGCTCAAACATAAAATGAATTTTTTCATGTTTGTTTATCTTCGGTTTCATCCGCGTGTTTTTATTACTGAACCGAATTACTTAACAGTCTTTTAATATTCATTCACTGATAAATAGCTACATTAATCTTGAGTAAATTAGGCAGTCGACATTAATCTCTGATGACATCCAGAAGACTATTTTCTTAAGATGATTTTAATAATTCCTTACTCATAAAAAGCTACACCATCTCCAAGTAGTTCATATTTTATTATGGGGCTAACATTTGTTCCTGTCTTTCTTGAAATCGAAATTGATATTGGTAGCAGAATCAAAATTGAAAGGGTAGGAGAAAGAAGAATCGGGAATGGGACTTAGATTGGAATCAAAAGCAGAACCAGGACCGAAAATGAAAACGATAATAAAATTGAAAAGGAATGTGGGAGTGTGGGGACGGGATTTAAACCAAAAGTGTGATCTGAACCGGAATCGAATGCGGGACCAGGACTGAAATTTAGAACGGAACTGGGGGCCAAAATGAGTATGGAAACGGGATCTGAATCAAAAGTATAACTTGGATTGGAAACGAAAGCGGAACTGGACTCGACATTGACATCAATTGGGATAAAAGAAAAAGGAATTCACTCTATGTCCATATTGTTGGACACGACCTACAAGATAGGACAGAACAACGTCTGCCAGGTCAGCTAGCTTCTTATGTTTTTAAGGAAAATAGTTTTAAATTTATTTAAGAAAAAAAGACGAAAGTTTGCCATTCCGTCCTTATCTTCGAAACTACTGTATATTAAATTTTGGGGAAAAATACAGAAAATAGATGTTTACTTATAGATTAAAGGACGACCTATAACAAGTCAATAGTTTGTTTCGTTGCCATTTTGAGAAAGGAAACCGAAAATGAAAGCGCGTTGGGATCTGAAATTTTGATTAGAAATCGCTATTACCTATTATATAATTGTAATTAAAATTTGATTGGGTCATAAGAGTATGCACCGTTTTTCCAGCCGAAGGTTCTGTGAGGGTGACAATTCCAGTAACCTCGTCCCTAAGTGCTTTCAGTTCGTAAAAACAAATTTGCCCGTTTTGGAAAAATTCATATGGACGAATTGGTTCACGGCGGGCAAAAATACACTACAAGTCATCGTTTAATATCGAAAAAGATAAGCCACTTGCAAATACTCATTAATCTAACAGTAAAACTGTTTGCATTCCAATTTCTTTTTCTTATTATTTTTGTATTAAAAAATATTAGTATAACTTTTATAATTTGAATGTAAGCAGCGATGCACGAAAAATCATTTGTACATTAATATGGGTACAGATTACATTAAATCGAAAATTGAAAATCGGGTTAAATAAAATAACTACCCATTATACGATATACTTATATCGTATAAATATATGCTTGGTTTTTTGGAAATTCGTAAAATAACAGAGAAGTACACATTGATGTGCCCGGGAGAAAAATACTTAGATGCAACGACAAAAGTGTTGTACAAAAATGTGGTAACGCTCATATTACTTTCGTAGTACTGAGATTTTAAAAATCCTTTCAATGAGTGAACGTCACAAAATAAATCTATCCAAATGTGTGTCATTGATTACAGTAAGATCTTGGGCTTGAATCAGGTAATCAATTTATACTCCTCTCTAAACGATTTTTTTTAATTTTATAGTAAAACTAATAATTATGTACTAGTAATTTAATATATATGCAAGTACTTTAACATACAAGTACAAATGTAGAATTATTGATACGATTAACCTGAAATGGCTATTGTTCAGTTATTTCTACAACAGAAAATAATATCAGGATGCAAATTATCTTCATAGAAACACACTAGGTTACAACGTAATTTAATAGCTTTCAAAGCAATCAGCGTTACAATATTAAGACGATTCTATCTATCTACAGTTATGAAGGAATATCAAAGAAGCGTTACAGAAAAATATCATGAATATATAACAAAAACTCACGAAATGATATGAAGGGAAGGTCCAATCTTCAATTCTATGTTATCGGTATGTAGAGGAATGTATACAGCACTCATCGCGCACGTGTGTTGCGTGTCTGTCTTGTTCTGTTTAGGGTACCGTGTCTTGTAGGCTAAATCCTTTTTTGTTAATTGGTCTGCCGATTGACCTGTCTAAGCTATATGGTCTAATTCATGTAACATCTCATTATAGAACCTAATGCTTAAATCTATACGCTAAACAGTATCGTTAACAATTTTAATAGGAGAGAAATAAACATTTCAGTCACCAATAGGATAAAACTTTTTGGTCTTATCTTAGTATTATTATTTCGTATTTCTTTTTTATTATTTACAAAAAAACAACAAATATTCATCAATCAATTAATGCAAAAGTTGTTCTACGCCGACACCACGGAACCACAAACGCGTAGGAAGAATTTTCCGTTGTCCCGTTTAATAAAAGACGTCAAAACCAATTTCGTTACACGAGACTCGAAGCTATTACATATCTTACTGAATTCGAATTGGTGTCTTTGTTGTGTCAAAGAGAAGAAATAAATCTTATTGGATGAATACTGAAACATCTTTGTATATCGCGAATAGTATTATTGCATACGATATTTCACTACATTTTTCATATAATTACTGAAAATTTAATAATAATATAAAAACTTAATAAATGCTAAGATGGAAATCGAAATTGAAGTTCTAAAATATTCTTTATATAATTGTATAAGCTATTTTTCTCTATTAATGTAAAATCTAGTTCAGGCCTTGTTTACTTTCATGCAGACACTGGAGTCTCTGTATAGAGAGTACAGTACCCCTATCAATCGGCTACTTACGGTGTACATGGACAGGGTTTTCCATAGGTCTTAGTTGGATTTCATTAGATTTTTATACATTCCATAGGTCATTACCAAAACTTGTGCAAACACCAAAAAAAAAAGTAATTTAAATTCTATAGTGGAAAAAATATAAGTAAAAATATTTTCGTCAGAAGTAAACTGAAGAAATGAAGTGATTTTTGAAATTCGAATATTGAGTTTGATTTTCAAAAATCAATTCGCAGTTGTGGTAATGATCTGTGGTGTGAGTAATGGATTAATACGGGCACTACAATCTCTGTACAGTGATTTCAGTGTCTGTGTCAGAATAAATGGGGCATGCACTGACTGGTTTGGTACCCGCAGAGGTGTTAGTCAGGAATGTGTAGCTTCACCATGGGGTTGTTCAACCTATTAATAAATAGCTATCTCTATGATCTGGGAGAATATAAATGAAAACTAAAAATGGGCGAGCCGCCTGTCAAATCCAGCCTGTATACCGACGACCAAGTAATCTGGGATGTTACAACCGTAATGTATGTATAAGAATACAAGGGTTCAGAAGAGCAGCGCAGAGGTAACATGACTGTTCAGATATAAATTGGGTACAATACTTCCATCTGCCTCTATGAAGTAAGGCCGGATAGCTTCGTAGTCTGAGTGGCTCGACAAGAGAGCTCCTTCCCTTAGTGTGGTCCAGGTTCGACAATGGGTAATAATACTTCGGCGCCATTCCTTTCTTTGGCTATTCATTTATCTTATATGTATTTCTGAATGAAGCTATGTACGCAAGTAGATGTGACTAAAAAGTTAGGCTATGGCGAACATTTATTCACATTTTGTGGACATCTCCATGTTTTTTTATATGAAGCAAAAAGAAGAAAAATATCAATCCTTCTTTCTTAATTTAAAATTTTTTAGAAAATAAAAACATTCATATACATATAAAAAGGTTGGTTGTTTGACGTACGTAGATATTGCGTGAATGGATTTGAGAGACATGGGAGATGAATGCAAAATTAATAATAAATAGAAATAGATGTAATAAATAATTAAAATATATTAACTAACGCTGAAAAATTATCTAAATATCTATATTCTTTCACCGACAGCATAGTGCAGTTCATAAACTGGGTAACATAAAGCGCGCTTTTATTAAAAAGAGGGGTAAAAGAGGCTAGAGCAAACAGGGCGCCATGGAAACATAAATACTGATGCATGTTACGAGGTATGTGTTATAGAACCATGTTGTGGTTAACTTAGCTGCAGCACAAAAATGGGCCGTCTTGATCTGTGAGATATCATTACTTTCGTAGAATACAGTTGTGTAGTAACAGCTTTCGTTGTTGCATTTTATCCAGTGAGGATAGGACTGGGAGTCCAGACTAGAACTGGGAGTGGTCACCCCAGTCATCCTATTTCCTCCATCAGATATCCGACTCCTTAGTAAAAGGCTGGTAACGTATTAGTAACTCATTTGAAATTACGAGTGTCCATAGATGGCGATGATCACCTACTCTCCGCTAGCTCGCTTGTCTCAATTAAAATGTCCTATAAAAATAGTAACGCTACTGAAAATAGACCAAGTTTTGTAACAAATAATCTCTATTAGTCCATCTGCCTGTCTTTGACAACTCAACAAAAAAAAATTCGTATGAAATTTACAATTCGTAAATATCACAAATATAATCCCTGCGCAATGAAGTTTTTACTTCCAAGATGATACTTATCGTCCACAAAGGCTTGTAACATGTGTTAACTTCTTATACATGTAGTGACAGATTGTCGCCTTAAATAATACATTACTCTCCGAGTTTTTCTTCGTCGTTGCATATATACCACTGCTTATCAGATCATTCGTATACGGTAATAAATAATGACGGTCCTTGCTAGGAGCCAAAAACGCTAAAAAATATATTGCGATTTACCAAAATAAAATTTATTATATTTGGCTTTCAAATATATCAAAAATTTATACATATAAAGAAAATACTGAATAAAAATCTTTACATTAAATATATCAGGAATTTCATGGGCGAATAAATTTGCACAGCTCACGAATTCTAAAAATATACTCAGCAAAAAAGGGTATTGGAAGTATGAATGATAGAATTTAATTAATTAATTATTCGTTAAATTTTGGTATCGACTCTCCAATTTTCCGAATCCCTAAAAAGTATAATAAATTATTCGATCCGAAAATCAAACTGGAATCTATCGGCGTTTGTCTAGCTAAGAAGCTTCTAATGGAATTCGGATATCGTAGGAGATCCAATTATTGTATAACAATCAATCCAAATTCAGTTATTTGTTAGCCCACATAGACTTCGGGTCGAACTGTCTCAGCACCGTGGGAAAGCGTCTGGCCGAAGTTTGAGGTCGGACCAGAGTAAGGTAGTAATAACTATAATTAATATTCCAAGGGAAACGCAGATTGTAGGTACATCATTTCTCTAATCTTCAGTCCTTAATTGGCCATTCCTCAAATTATGCCTGGCCGGTTTTGTATAGTTCTAACGCACCATCCAATCGGTTCCCGGATGCATGCCAAGCCAGGAGCAAGGAGCAATATTAGAATGTCTTTCAAAGGATGATTCACCTAGGAGCTCACTAACAACCGGCAAAGAATTTATGTATGAGTCTATATCTCATTCGATTTTACTTAGAATTATAAAAATAAGAATATATAACACATAAAACGATCTGATTCGATCCAGTGCGTTCTTCATACAATAATAGATTAATAACATGGAACGGGCTTATCACATTGTCATTTTCACAGAAAAATGAAAATGAATAGATAGTTTCTTAGAAGGCAATGTTATTTGACTGAGTATGTAAAACTAATTATTGCCACTGCTCTGCTAATCTTGACTTTTAATCATAACACTTTTATGGGGAATCTGACATTCTTGAAAAATAATCTGTTGAGAAAATTGCATTTAATGCTAATGTTATTGTAATTCCATACACAAAAAAATCTATTCACATTTAAATGGCTTTGAGATATTAAGAAAAATTCAAGGCTCTCTAAATTGATACGTAATTTGACTTATAAAATAAATCAGTAAAATCTATACCGACGTGCATTATTATATTTAGAGACATTAGTAACATGTTTACGTAATAATAGTGTCAAATGTAACTAAGTTTAATAAATTTTGACTTTGGTACTAACAGAACTCTTTAACACCTTTAATCCTTTTTTGCCCAATTTCCAATGATCCTCTTTAAAATGCATCCCGGCCGGCCGGCTCTAAACTTTATTGGTTTTAATTGGCGTCGTCACGTTGCATAGCAAGTCAGAGGATATGACATTTATAAAAATATACTTAAAAAACATAAACAATGAAACATAAATATTGCCACATGACACTGCATCAAACGCGCACAAATTGCTAAGCAAACCTTACAATATTTCAAAGCAAATGCGCTCCGTCTTATTTAAGTAAACTAAGACTTATCGTCCTCCGAAATAAGCGCTCGGGGAGCGTTTGAAGGAGTACGCTAATGACCCGCGTACATCATTCCGGGGCCTCCCCTTACAAGCTTCAGTTATTTATGGGAAAGATGTTGTTACCTGCGTTTCTTGTTCCGTTTTCCTTTTAGTATATTTTAAAATAAGCAGCATAAAATGTACTCAGAAAAAATCGAACTAAGATTAGATATTGAGTTCGATACGGTTTGCTGGCCCTTCGATAATTGTTTTTTTTTTTGTTCGTTTTAGCCATTACATGTTCCCTGCTCAACTTAGACGTCTCTTCTAAATTTTCATGACTATGATCTTGGGTCACTTGCAAGTAATTATGATTGCGACCGACGACCGCAACCTTGACTGAGTCTTCAATCCTCGTAATGGGAGGCCGTACTATGTTGTTCGTAGTCGTCACTGGATAATCTTTTTCCCTCAGCAGTTACCGATCCTCTGAGTGATGAGGTTTATCCATCGCTACGTAAACTTGCTGATTCTATGAGCTATGTTTAAGACTCCGATTCCTGATTTTATCTCGCCGAAAAACCCCTAGCAGAGCTATTTCGTTGACTAACTTTAAGTTTGTTTATGAAACCGATTGTAAGAGATCGGTATAACTTTTTAACTTAAATGAATTTACGCTACTCCCTTTCTGCGTCGAAGAGCATGTTGTCACCGGTTCTGGACGTTATCATTGCATTGATGAAGATGATCGTTAGCAACCCCTTCTGAGGGAGAATGATAATTACAAAAATCAAAAGCTAGTCTATGAAGATGAATCTGTAGCAGGTCATGTGTTTTATAGTGATTCTAGAAAACACAAAAATAATCTAAATTATAGTATATAGAAGCACTAGGTATCTATATAAACTATATATTAAAGTAAAATATTGATTTTTAATATAAATCTGTTTAAAAAAGTATTTTAAAATTCTAAATCAAAAAATGTTTTTTTGAAATGAAAACTTCAGCACCGTTATGATTTGAAATTCAATGAAATGAAAAAGCGACAGTAAACAGAGACAACCAGATACATCTATAGGATCTAGCGTGCGAGAGAATGAAATAGAATGTAAGATAAAGTAGAATGTCTGCGAGAGAATGAGATAAAATATGACATGAGATAGAATGCGAGAGAAAGAGGCATGTGTTATTATGTGCACTTGCTTATTGTATCTGTTCAAATTGAAACATTGAACTTGAATAATAAAATGTACAATAACTTTTGCATTTCGTACCAATATTATAATAAATACACTCTATAATCAATCTAGTCCTGATACTGTAACGTCTCTTTTCTCACAGTTTAATTTTCTGAAGGTTTCACTTCTAATGTTTTTAATATATATATAATTAAAAAATATATCCGTATATCAGTGTTTTTTTTTTAATTTAGTAAATGGAAAATAATTCCTTTCAAAGAAAAAAATGCCTTGTTTACCGCAGTAATTTCTAATGATTTTGAATCACTCTACATAATTGAATACAGCAGGACTCTTACTTTTAGCAAGATCCTAATTTAAAAAATCTTTTGGACCATAAGATTTACAGCTATTTGTTACCAGTGGCATTGAACCCTAAAATTTAGTTATGAACATTAATACCTACGACAGCAACTTATGGCGTAGTCATTAGTCCCGATAGAAAAGTATCTATAAACCTCAAAGGACATATTCATTACCATAGTATCAAATAGCTGACTGACCACAGATTGCAGAAGTAAGGGACTTGAGAGTGGTATCAATTAGTTATGTAAATTCCCCAACGAACTGCTGACAGTTATATGTGATAAAGTTATATTGATCAAATTCGATCGACTAAAGTTAAATAAAGAATTTTCATATCAGTGCGGATGAAATAACTCTCTATGTGAAACCTTCATTCAAAACAAGTTGTAAGTAAATTATACTGTATAATATAATTTACTTACAACTTATTTTAAAAAACGAAAAATAACTTGTTTTGGTTTGAGATTATTTGCACAAAATTTACAATGCGTTAAATTTTAAAAAACGAAAAATAACTTGTTTTGGTTTGAGATTATTTGCACAAAATTTACAATGCGTTAAATTCTGTTACTGACGGTTCGGTATTTACATATTTTGTTATTTTTCTCAAAAGTTGTGCGTAATAGGGCTCTATCCCAGGTGCAACATTCTTCATCATTCACACAGCAGACGCCATTAGATGCTTACAAATCTGCAGGTATCATTCGTGTACAAATGTGCTGCTCCAGAAGATATCTTATAAAAATTTGCCTTACTATTTTTTATAATATTTATTTTGCATGTTATGTAATAATTTGATATATACATATATATATACATATATTAAATTTAATTAATAATACGAATAAACTTTATTTTTTTTAAATACTGATAAACATACTCTTATTTGGTTTTTATGCATTAGGGAAGCTTGTTTTAAATTAGCGGAATATTTTTTTATGTTTCGCTTTGTCGACATATATCATTTTATATTCATATTTATTTTAATGTCATCTATGATCATCCTAGGCTCAAGCTGAAAAGTAACGCTAGTTTTACAACACATTCGTGGGGCAAATGAGCTTGGAAGCCACCAGAGAGTAGACGATCATTGCAGCCCATGGAATAGGATATCCAAGGAATAGGATAATGAATGGATAAGGAAGGAATAGCATATCCAATGGACGGAATATGATATCTGGGAGTAGACCAGCGAAACTCTCCTTCAATGGACGAAATGCAACAGCGAAAGCTGTTACTTCACTCTTATTTTTTATGAGTGTGTAGTATTTCACCGGTCTAGCCGGCGAACTTACGTGTCACGGCCAAGTCGACCAGAACATGGCCCTACCGCTGTAGTGACACAGCATTAAGCTGAGCCACATTTTTCTCACAAGTGTAATAATCTTTTTGCTACCTTATCCTTTCATGTCTCATCTCTTTTTTCTATAACTTGTTATATACGCATTCAAAATAATCTTTTTCTTTTTTTTTTTTTATCACAATTTTCTTCACGAACTATATCATAGTTTCAGATAGAGATTTTAAAAACTATCAGAACTACGATGCGCCTCCAGAAGGGTTAACGTTTATTGATTTTATTCAATATTAATTCGCTAAGTCTAAGTTCGATACCGCTGATCCCAAATGTTGATCTGGATCCCGCTCGGTGTTACGGCGAGTTGTTACTATCTGAAATCTCCAACAGTTCGCCGAGGAGTTACCGTAACCGCCGGGATAAACTTTTACGGCTACCGACGAAATTCGGTCGTGCCGTAGAATATTCGCAATGAAACCGCTTCGGTGTAAACCGCTTTAATATTCCATGATATGGTATGTAATTTAAGAATATACGACACATATACGCGTTTATAATCAGATTGATATTGTATTGGATGGGTTATAAATTAATTGTGATTGAGTAGATTATACAAAATATCTTTATTCCCTCCAATTCATATTTATGAATGTGGTGTGTAGATGATGTTTATGTGAGTGATGCATAATAATTAATAAATTGTTTAAAGTTTAAGCAGTTGATTACTGTATGAGAATGGACCAATAATACTTATATTAATTCGTGACTTTTGTGTTACCTCGATATCAAGTATCTATAGAACAAAAATATATTTAAAACACTTTGCAAAGATATGAAAAAAAACAACTCAAAACACATTTGCACAACCTATATGAAAAAGCAAAACAACACCTACCAAGCCACCTACTTATACAAATCTTACATATTTTTTCAAGTTATTTCAATGGGAATTTTTTTTTTGAAAAGGAAAACTGAGAAGAAGTGAGATTGTTTTAGATAATTTAAATTTAATTTGTTAAATTTTTCACCGTGACTACTTTGATGGAAGATCAAACTGATATGTAGATCAGATCATGTCCAAAATCGTATTCGCCAATATTGCTCGTTACTTCTTCTATCAGTACAATTAATTTTGATTCTTCACAATTTGATCAAGCACACACATCAACTACGCGACAAGTAAAATAGTAATAAGACCGAGCCTGCTTTGACATACCCGATAAGCGTTTTAGTTGGAATTTAATTGGATAGGACGTGAACTACGTTTGACGGCGACACCTGTCGAGCATGCGCGGAATCTGCTGTCACTATTTACAGGGACGATTATATCAAGTGACGTTATGCGAAATTTGATAAGAGATAGAACGTGTTGTGAATCAAAGGAACAATGTCTGTTAGGCATTACTTCGCGGGGCGGTGTTATTCCAGAAATGTAATGTTAATTTCACACTTGTTTCGATGTATTTGGTGTGAACTATACAATCATAAATGGTTAATTAAAAGTTGTTATTTAAAAAAGTGAATGTGAACTTATAAATTAGTTTTCGTCCGCGGCTCCAACCGCATGGACAAAGAATGAATACTTTTATTTCTTACTTCGACATCTCTTTCGGTCACGATCAGTTAGATAAGTCGTGCCCTCGATTTCAATTACAGCCCTTTATTGCAGTTTTAAACATTCTAGCCAATCGAATGCTTTTAAAATGTAATCATCGCCTAGGCGGGTTGGAAATATGTTAAATATTTTAAGGATAAGAAATATTCTCGAATATTCTTTTAGAGGAATTATTCTGTGGAATTTTAATTATTTATACTATGATTGTAATTCACAACGGTATTAGTATAGCATGTACAATGTCATCAT
Organism: Eumeta japonica; assembly: GCA_005406025.1. Lineage (NCBI taxonomy): Eukaryota > Metazoa > Arthropoda > Insecta > Lepidoptera > Psychidae > Eumeta > Eumeta japonica. Next base: position 133,107 of record BGZK01000878.1, read on the forward strand.
TACATGTATAACTACCTAAATACGTTATTTTCTGTGCAACGCCACGGTGTATGTAGCGCTACATACACAGTGGCGTTGCACTAAAATTATTACTTCTTACTCTAGGTTACACATTGTGATCAAACTATACTAAATTCTATCAAGATAACATATTTAAATATCAATTGGAACTGGATAAAGGTAGACCTTGCACATCAGCGCTAAACTTGGGCATTATAGTGAGCAATAATGTTTTCGAACTCGTAAAGCACGACGACATTATTCCTCACATTTCCAAGCACAAATTTAAGAACGTTTTCTTTCATGATCATTAAAGGTAAAAATTTACATAAATATTATATTTTGTTAATTATATACTTTGAACGAAACAATTGATTTCAAAAAGACTGGTGGCGATGATGCATTTTTTTGAGCTCAAGAAGAATTTAGATTTTGGAAATCCATCGATAGATATTAAATAAAAATCCTTAAAACTTAGACGAGATGATTAAAAATCTTTTAATCATCTCGTCGATTTCAACGACAAAGGAAAGTTTCGACTCAGCTTTTTAAATGCAAGAATGAATTATACTTTAAATTTACTGAAATTGTCTTTCAGTAAATTAAAAATTATTATAGTACTTTTTTTGAAAATATTTGTTCTTTGATATCTTTCGAAGAAATAAACCGATTTCGATCATGCTTACAGTATTTAAAGCAGTTTTTTACTAACTATCTGCCCGTAAGACGTTTTTCTGCTCTTTCTTGTTAGTGGCTTATCCATATAAGTGAATCAATCTGAAAGTCCTTAGAAAATCAAAAACTGAATAAATTAGTAAGTTATTATTAATACTATTGTTTTACAAAGTAAAGTCCGTAGAGATCAATATATACCTGCGTTTGATGGAACCGCTCAGAGAAACACTTTGCCCACTCAATCTTAAAGTTTGCTTCAACCGCCTTATCAAAGGAGCCACTGCGGCGTTCCTCGGCGTTCATAAACCGCTTTTATCGAAATTTTTCTTTTATTTTAGAAAATAAATAAAAAATGCTTGGTCCGACGTCGGGGCTATAAAGCGTATGAACTAGTACTTCTATACCTAACGTTCCCATAAGGTAAATGTTTATCTGGAGGTTTCTGTTGAGGCGTTAGCATGTTGAAGGGAATTCTACTGCGCGGTCGTTTTTTCCCGTACTTTTCCAGAACATGAAGCGAAACTTGTTAGTGTAGCAGTGTGCAGGGACTGGTTTTTTTTTTTATCTTCTAAAACAATTGTTGCATGATGACCTGTGATTCCGAAAAAAGAGGCGACTATCTTTTTTCCGATATTTCGACCTCGTTTTACTTTAGTAGGCAAGTCCTCGAAAGGAAACACCCCCTGTGCAGACTGTCTTTTGGTTTCGGGATTGTAACAATAACTCCAGCTTTCGTCACTTGTAACTAGTCGTGTACAGCATTACCATCGACGTCAATCTCGATCTCGGTCTTGTTTTTAAATTGGAACAGAAGAAGAATGAAGTATATAAATCCATCGTTCGAATCGTGAGTTACTCTAATAAGATGCATACAAAAATTTCTTAGAAAAAATACTTTCGTTTTTTTTGAACTTGAATTTTACTGACAATTTCCCAAATTTTCTCTGCATAAAAACCTTCCTCACACGTCAACGAATGTTTGAAAAAAAATTAGCCGAATTAGTCCAGCTGTTCTCTAGTTTTGCACTTAGCATCACATCTAGTGATTAATTTTCATTTGCTTGGATAGATATATTGGATTATAAAATCGGTCCATTCAATAAACAGAAATTATTTGAAAAAAAATTTTTTGAAATTGTTTTTGAAATAACACGCATATATAGATATGTATACGGGCATCCTTCTGAAAATGACCATTAAATATTCATAGGACGCAAAACGTGAAAACTAATTAAATATTGATTTTCGAAAAACGGCGTGAAAACAATAACATTCATAATTTTAGAAGTTGTTATAAATAGACAGAAGCACGTTGTCTTTTATTATGTGCATGAATGGAAAAACAATAATAAATATAACGTCGTTTTCAATAAATGAGATAAATGGTAAGGAAAAATTACATATAATTATTAGATACAAATATGTGAATTATACCGTATCTATAAATTTAACTTAAAATTATCTTACTTATTTATAATACATAAAAAAAATAACTTTTATGATTCAATCGGACTTGTAGACGGACGAAGAGATAATGATAAGCTTAGGTGACTTTTTTCGCAGTGATGGAAATGGCGACTAATATTCATTATCTCGTAGTTCATACTCGAACAATGGTCTTTTTGTCTATCAATTGTCCATCTATTAATTTTTGGTGACTCAAGACTATCATAATAGCACTCACTATTTCAAACGCGTCATCTGTCCAGGCTTCTTTAGGCAATATTTGGACACACGGATGGACACGACAACTATTTGAATAAATCGATCCACATGAAAATCGCAGAAATACTGTGAAAACACCTCTGCGCACATTTCCGAGCCACGCGATATCAGGTATTTGAATGAACAATCTCATACGCGTGTAACGTGTGAATAAAATACAGAATTAAATTGGTTGCAAACCAAAATATAGAAGGGATACAATTTAATGTAAATAACACCACATACAGGTATTTCATTCTATACTAAAGTTTGTGAATGCCATTTTATCCTTGAGCATTACTCTATATAACAAGTTTTAATGGGTCCTCATATCAGAAGGTTGTCGAAAAGCTGTCGCTTACATTTATCAGACATCGAAATCGTTAATTAGTTTACTTTCGCATTTCCTGTAGTCTGATGTCATATGACAGTTTGGTCTGGGTACATGCGCGGGTGTTCACAAGATTTTCATGCTGCAGGGCGAGCCGTTCGTGATTTTTTCGCACGCAATGAGATTTACAAACTGGAACCTCGTGTGGTTTCTTGCAAGTCGTTTGTTGTTATTGAGAGGAAACTCTGTTTCGAGCAAGTGGTAACGCGATAAATTTGTAAAATATTGCGGTGTATGTCAATAGTTCTACAACGACCTAAGATATAAAGATATTTTGAAGAACGCCGAATGCGTCGACGACCAGCTGTTTGCCAAACCAATCTGCTTTTAGGAATCGGATTAATTTCATGAGTCCACTTTTATCTATAAGTACCTCATGACATCGCAGACATAAGCTCGGTCGAATGCAGCAGCCTCCACAGTCCGTTCTAAAGCTGTTCTGGTATTAAAAATGTAGACCGTCCACCGCGCGCCGCGGCACGCCGCCGTTAAAACACGCGACGTAATCCCGCGTAGCGCGCGCCGCGCCCGGCGGCCGCGTAGTGCCGAACCCGCCTAACCCTTGGGAAATAAAATTCCGTTACTTCCTAGCGGAGTTTTTCGCTTCCTGAGTACTTGTTAAAAAACATTTTTTTTCGCAAGCTTGCGGACCTCCGTTGCCGGAATAAATATTCATTTGGAAGTTTAAGAGTGCCTGAAAACTTATTTTCACATTATGGAGAATTTTTTTAGGATCGTATAAGCATCGTCTCTTTTTTCCCCCTGCTTATTTCCGGGAGTAAAGTTTTATTTGAGAGAAAAATATTCGGCTGTTTCGAACGCGCATTACCGTTCATTTCCTCAGAAATTGTACCTGTTGTTGAAAGCTCAACTCGACTTTTAGGTTTGCCTACGTATATATCGCTTTTGCTCAACAGTATTATTTTGTACATTTGGTTAACTGATAATGATTATATATGCTCTTATATTAGTCTCAAAAGTGTTTGGTATAACTAAAATAACTGCCAATTAAATTAAACCTAGTTCCATTCGAAACGAAAACGAGATCAGAAAATATTGAATGCACATTAATATTAATTATATTGTTTAGTTTATTAATCATCGTTAACACTTTCTACAGATACATACTTTAGAAATTGCTTTAGCAAACCCAGTATGAAACTCACAATAAATATGAAAATAAATAAATATAAAAATTGTACTTATATCTACACCTATTTTTGTCGATAAAAATAATATATTACTTCTTTAGTCGTTTTAACATTCTTAACCCTCTATTATTGACGAAGAAGAAACTACATCTGTTTATTTCCTTGTCGACTGGTTAACACTTAAGCGTACTACGTCCGCGTATTTAGGACGTAAATAAGATTTGTGAATCTACGCTTTCTCAAAGAGGATTGTTCCAGATTTATGAAACAGTTCTTTAGATTTACTTTGACTTGGTAATTAATCACTTAACAACATGCTGCCTGATTTTGGAGAGAAATAAGTAAATTATTATTATTGTTGTATCTTTTCACATATTAACAGTTCAGAGAGACGGCTGGCTTGGCTGATCTCCTATGTATGCGATTCATAGGTATTTTCGTATTGGAAAGCCAAAAATGAACTATTAAGGTTAAACGTTTATGTACGTCTGCCTGACTGTCTTCGAGAGTAACGTGTGTTTCTGAGACGGGACTTCATAATATTTACACAAATGGCGAACGATATCACAAATGTATTATCAATAATTTTAAATCAGACCGCAATGGTCAGTCAACTAGTCTATTTTAAACTACCGATTAAAAGAAAATTTTGAAAAGTTATAAAATGCGTTCCAGTTAATGAAAAAAAATTGGTAGAGTTTAGAAAAAGTACTATGCAGAGGTTTCCGGAATCATAATATTGTGACTATTCAATTAAGCTACATAACTCGATGTTTCAAGTAATAAAAGATGCTTCTTTTATTACATGGAACATGGAATACGTATACTACAACAATATTTTTCACAAAAAAAAATGGAATAAAATTAAAAAAGTAATTGTTAAAATTAGAGGTCACGCTCTTGATCTCTTATTTAATATAAATAATGAAATTTTATATACAGATTTTTTTTATCAAATGAAAAATTTCAAAATATTTTAAATAGCAATTACTGAAGCCTTCAAAAAACTTTTACTGACATTTCTATTTCGATTACCAAATCTCTTGATTAATTTCCCGCTCTTACTGAATCATAAAGGAAAATATTTCGTCTATTAGCATTAACTAATTTAGATATATAATTCGTAAGACGTTCTTAGAGGACGCATTTAGTAGAGGATCCGAATTAGAAACGATCTTCACCCTTTTGTTTAATCAATGAAATATATCTTATATAGATTTTAAAATATTAAAAAATATATCGCAAGTGAGTTGGCTAAAAAATTCTTGGCCTGACTTTAATAAAAAAAAAATCGAAAACAACTTTTTTTAAACATTGCACTCATTACTTTAACGAAAAATTTTTATACCAATCGAAAGTATGAAGCCTGTAAAATGTGTAAACGTTAGGTTGTCTATTTTTTTTTTTTTGGCATGACTGCGTATTTACTTTTTCACTACACCCAGCTTTCATTGCTCTATATAATTATAAGAATGTGGTATAATTAACACAATTATCGTGCTGCAGAAGCGAGCAATTTATAATTTGTTGCTGTTTATAGTTTGAGACCAATGGCACCTCTCAGAGAAAAATTTAAGGAAATTAATATCTTAACTTTAGCATCACAATACATATACGAAAATCTAGTATATGTCAAGAAAAATTTTTATTCTAAAAAATGAGCGACATCCATAACATTAACACTAGACATAAGAACGATCTTACTGCTCGTAAACCCGTCTATGAAAAGTTAGTAATCATTTTAGGGGCAATGTGTGCGCTTTTATAAGATCCTAGCTGAAATTAAAACATGCATTTTATGAATTTAAATTTTTCGTTAAAAAGAAATTATATGGCTATAACGTGTCAGAATATCTTGATGAAAAGAAAAACCATGGGATTGAACTCGGCTATCAAGTTGACTCATATTATTTCTAAGTGGAGTACTAAATTATTAATTACTCAATATTTTGTATCGATAAGCAAAAAAAGCAAATCTTTTGGTTTTTGCCCATTCTTCTCTTGTTGAATCAGCATATGGAATGAGTGGTGATGTCAATGTCGAAAACAGTGACTTATGACGCATTTCAAGTGTAATTTCTAATACCTACGAAATAGAGTTATTTTTGATCGTATTTGATTTGAGGAACCGCTACATAATTTAGTAGTTAAATAACAAAAATATAGTATTTATAGAGGGGTATTCCATACTTGAAACAGAAGCTGAAAAAAAAAATTTCTGGAAACATCAATATCTCATACTGGTTATAGAGGATGCGGTCTATTTGGTAAAATAAAAATTGGTGAAATAGAAGAAAAAATATGAACACTCCCAAATTTAAATTTTTATCCATATTCTTTTTTTGCAGTAAAATTAAAATCTACTACTTATCTGAGAAAATAAACTTATATTGAGAACATTTTTGTGCGTTTCTTATGTACGATTTGAAGTGTCTACTTTATTCAGTAGAATTATTTGAGTCCTCAATGTGCGTAGAAAGGCAAAATTCTTCTAAAATAAATGCTAGCTTAACAAATTCCTGTAACTTCTAATGCCGTTAACGACTGTTAACACTGATAGTGAAAAATTTAACTAAGCAAAATGTGGTAAATACATAAAAAAGAGAACTCATTCAGCATATCTTTACTGCATATTGGGTTGAAAAATGTGTACAGAATTGTACTGTCCGTGTACAAGCAGACAGCGCTTGAATTCTACAAAGTAGTTGTAAATAGTCGTGTTGCATGGTGCTTTATCGCCGGAAGCTTCGAAGTCAAGCGAGGCTCTGATGAGCTATCAAATTACATTTAAAAAATCATATTACGAAACTTTTCACGATTGTATCCATACAGATGAAAACATGCAATTTCTAAAATAACGCAACAATGTAAAAGCAATTGACAGTTAGATGAAACAGACCGTATTTTACAGCCAAAAACTTCCATTTTTTAAATGCAGTAATTTCTTTTTAAATATTGTTCATCTAAGTGGCCAGTTCCAGAAACCTATAGTGTGCCCTACGTACATAATTAAGAGTTCGAATGGCAGTTTAATTACTTTTGTTTTCCTTTTCTTGTATACTTCATGTCAAAATTGCCTTCATAAATCTTTCGAGCTTTTAAACTTTCGAATGAAAATAGAAGTAACTGAAATGGAACTAGATTGCTATTAATTTCAAAGGAAATTTATTCAGTCACTTTTTGTTCGCATGAAATTTATTATATTTGTTTTTTTTTTTTTTAATATGTCATGTTAACAAAACAAGTGCAATTAATCGTATTTTCTTGGCGGTATTAGCCATTTGTAGCAGGTATATGTTAAGTTTACGCCATTCTTCAATCACACGTATAAAGAAAAATAAATAATTTAAGTGTCCGTGAATAATTACGATTGAGTGTTTGTGTGACATCGCTTATTGATAATGGGACGTATATCTTGTTTAGAATGAGATAGTATTTTAGTTGGGACATAGATCTGACAGAGAGCAAATGATATCGTAACGAACAATCCAGCTGGAAGGAAAACCGATAGCGTCTCAGCGATCTCGACCGGACCGGAAGCGAGCCAAATTCGCTATCAGGAGAATATTAATTCCGAGAATATTAATTAATTAAAATCGAATCAATACAAAAAGATGCTAGCGAAGCTGTGGGTTAAAAAAACCTAATAAAAGTTTTAGTATTTTAAATATTTAAGTGGGTAGTACGTGCGTTGTAAAAGTACCAAAAAGTGTATGTTTCAAAAAATTACATAAGTCATTTTTTTATCAAAAGGACCCCGCTTACATATTTTTGACCTTCGATGTATCTCTCAATTTATAATTCATTTCTAATTTATATCAACGGTGTCTTTATTGTCGCTATGAGAAAGTTACAACCGTTTCTCATTAAGAAAAACTATCATCTAGATAATATTTGCGACTTGTCGACGTCAGACTATATCTGTATCTATCTATATCTACATGTTGTTTGTTTACTGTCCGCGATAAACATCTTGAAAAACATCGTAATGATCGTCTCTTCAGCCACGAACTTTTGTGATAATTTCGTCAAAGCTGATTCTCGTACCTTAAGGATAAGGTTGAAAATTTATTTCTCCGTTCGATAGCTACTGGCACTGCCGTTGTGTGAACATCTTTTTTATGTACACTCGTATCAAGAAAAACTAATAAACTTTCTTACTGAAAAACACAAAAGATCAACATTTCTATCTGAAAATATCAAAAACGTAAGAGCATTTCTTGACCTAAAACTACATACAAATATTAATTAAGTCTATTGCTTGAAATTTTTTTTGAATTCTATTTTTGTATAATGCTGAATAATCCAAATTATCTTTTATTACCTTTGTATATCCACTTTTTACATTGTTTACGTTGTTACATTTACACGGAAAGAACATATTCAAAATCTGCTTTGTCCATATACATCATATCGAGATTGAGGTTTAATAGCCTGTTACCTAAATTAAAGAAAGTGATTACGTTTTATTTCCAATCTATTGTTCTTTAAATGTACTACCAAAGAACAATATATTGAAATCGAAACGTACTTCAATTGTATATTAGTTTTAGAATTATCTTGAAGTATGAGTAGTAAAATAATTTAACGCTTATGTGGGTAAATTGAAGGCGAGGTTAAAGTTTTTCTGATCATTATTGCCTAACGAAATTCGTCGAACTTAGATACATAGAATTTGCGCATTACAACAAAGTACCCAAGTTGCTCTTTACAATAAAATACCCAAGTAAAGTTTTTTTTCCCAAACTCATCCCCTGAAAGGTTAAACTGAGGCTTAGAAATGTGTTTAAGCCCTTTAAATTTCAAAGTCAAAGCCGCCATACCACAGGACGAAAGACGGTAGAAAGTGTTGTCACTTCATCTATCATCATTTATAATTTAGTTGTAAAGTTTAAAAAAAAAATTACAAAGTAAAAACAGTATCCCGCCATTTTTGAATTGCTTTGCTCTCTATCGAAATAAGTGAATCTAACATTTTAAAATTTTACTATCGTACTTTTAGTACTATTATTAAAAAAACGAGTGGTGTCGTGGGACACCAGGTAGGAACGAAGTTCCTTCGGCTAATGTAGAATCGACACAATTTGCAAAAAAAAAATATAATGTACTTTAATTGTTATGACAAGAATATGTTTTGTTATAAGATGCTACTTAAATCGTTTGGTGATCGTTGTAGTGGAATTATGACATTTACTCCTTACTATCTGTTCTTCAATCATCTTCATTTTCTGTTCTTATTGTTAATTCTATTTTCGAAAAAATTTACGAGTGTTATGATTTATTTCTTATATTTTACCGACATATATTTGTTAATGGAAAATAACCTCGAGCGAATCTCGGTAATCGCGCGAAGTCGTAAACAAGTCGCGCGGCTTCATGCCAGCCGTGCCCGGTGTGATCCACCAATCAGCGCTCGCCGTTCCCCGAGTTCGCGTCACCTTACGCCAATAAACGCGCAGTAAAATAACGATATATCTAAAAATATACGACTGTCGCGCCTACGCACGTCTCATTTAACGGTTTTATTCCACGGACTTTTTCTTATTCTTACGGTTTTATTCCACGGACTTTTCTTACGGTTTTACTATCACATTTTTTTCAGTTCGGTCGCGCAGCAAAATCCCTATCTCCTCCAAGCCCGCCGTAAGGAACTTCGTTCCAAAAAGGAAAAATTATGACACAAACCGAGAAAAATGCAACACAAGCCGCAAAAAAAAAATTGTGACGTTTATCGACCAAATGCAGTGCCGGCTAAAGTACCATAAAACTGGTTCATGCATATTCAGTCCAGAAATTTTGATGTCAAAGGTCCAGTCAGGTAATTTTTGTGTCCAGTAATTTTGATGAACCTCGCTCTGGACGACCTGTGACGGATAAAGTCGATACCATTTTGGAAAAAGAAGAGCGAGACCGCCTTATTAGTTCTTATGACATATCTGAAGAGCCTGGGGCTTAACCACAATTCAATTTTGACCCATTTGAAAAAAGTTGGATATACAAAATAGTTCGATACTTAGGTCCCACCCGAGCCCGCTGAATTATGAATGAATTAAATTAATCTTCAGATTATTAACATATATTTTATCCACACAATAATTTAAAAAAAAACTCAATAAATGCAAATTCAGTTCCAGAATACAAGGTTTTGAATTGAATTCGCAACTATAACAAGTGGGCGGGTATTCTATAACGTAAATGTAACGTTAGTTATAACGTAACGTTATAACACCCGAAGGTGATTATGCTGTTATTTAATATTCAGTGTAGTAATCTTGAATAATAAATACTAAGCATTGTAATCTTATAAACATTATTGTTTTTAAGTACTATCATTACTTTGAAATTATTTTTCCCAAATCGTAAATGTATGGAAACCGTCAGCTATTTTACATTTTATGATGTTTCAAAATTAAACATAGGATTTGAATCAAATTTATTCAAATGTATTCACATTTTGTAGTCAACAAGAAGGCTGGTAACTACGCAGTATGATAAGCTTTTTATACGTCTAGGGTAGAAGGTCACGCCCCACGCTGAGGATTTTCTTAGATTATCTTTGTTTTTAAGATTAATATAATAAAACAATAACTTAAGCATGATATTGTGTTTAATAATAACAACAAGAAAAGTATAATTTGACTTCTATGCGAACAACCACCACAAATAAGAGCGTGTTTGAAAAGATCGCCCGTATCATTTCTTAATAAACATTGCAATAAGCGAACACAAGCAGCTTACCAATGCACAACAATTTAGTTTTTAACTATACACGAATCTGAAGCTTAAATCGTCAAACTCAGGTTTCTCGTCTATGTGTGGAGTAAGTTTTTAGTTCGACTTCATGAATTCTAGCTAAACTTTATCTAAGGGATGCTGTCTATATTTTTTATCTCGTGCCTTGATATTGTTAATAAGTTGGTCAATCTGTAAATCTGTGGAAAATCTAAAATTGAACAAACTAGCAAGTTATTTTTAATATTACTGTTTTTCAAAATACAGTTTGGTTTGAGACCAATATATCTCTGCATTCGATGGAATCACTGAGAGGAACACTTTACTCATAAGGGTCAAAAACACTTTCTATCTTGCTTCCTCGGCATCCTTAACGACTTTCCTCAAAGTCTCGCTTTTATTTTTTGGTTTTCTTTCTAAAACACACACACACACACATACCCACAAACACACACATACATGCACGCACGCACACACAAATACAAACATGTAGTCATCATTCGGTAGATAATCAAAATAGATTAATAAGCTCTCAAAACAACCTATATAAAAATATTTAAAAAAAACGCTTTGTGAAAAATCTTTTACAATATATTTTTGAGCACTCAACCGGTATTGATACATTTTAAGAACAATCAACGTTGCTTTTTATTAAAATAACTGATTAGATTTTGAAATTTATTGTCATAGTATTTTACAAAATATTGGTAAAAATTTAATGATATCTTTTGAACAAATTGATTGATTTTTATGCAGTTTGCGGCTGTCGATACAGCTGTATGCGGACAAGAAGTGATTATATAGATTTTGGTATCGATTGGTGGAGTAATCTAAAAATTGTTTTAAATAAATGTCTTTTTTGGAAATTACATTTTTTAGATTTCTCAATATCTACCACATGAAATAACTTCAAGTTTTTAGGAAGTCAAAGGTATAGTCCTTTTAAATGCCGTAAATCGTTCAAAAGTTATAAAAAGTAAAAAAGTATCGAGTGCTTTGGGTGCGAGTGAATTGGTCCCATTTTATTTAATTTCAGATATATAGCTATAATAATAATATTTTATGCATTATTTTTTATATGAAATAAAATTTGTATATGTAATAAAAATGTATATCAGATATGTACATTTTATTTTACTGTAATCTCTTAGAGAATACATGACTTTCTATATACTGTATATTTACACTTCGCAATTCAAAAGTTAATGCTACAAAGCTAAATTTAAATGTCGTTCACCTCACCGTCTTAAATATGATTCGAAGAAGAATTTTGCTCTCACTGCGACCTCAAAACTGAATTATATGCAATATAACTTTACATTAACTTTCGCATAAATATTTACACTAACGACCTTTTTAAAACAGGTGTTCGTAACAGGAAAACATCCAAGGAATCTTGGCCGTTTACATTTCGGTCTGACCTATTTATGACAAAAAATGTAAAAGGATAGATACAAAACCTCTACAGAAAACGGTCAACTTCTCTTCCCGGTTCATAGCGATGTTTACTCAAACAATAAAGCGGGCGGCGGCGAAATGCTTTACGTTTATCGTACGCCGGGGATCTTTTCTATCTGATGCTGATTCGAGACCGCGTTGCGCGCATGACGCAAACGATACGAACAATTTCCTATGGGAAATGAATCGATTTATCCGCCAGCCCGCCGGCCGGCGCGGCGTTAGGTCTCGATGGCAATGAAGTTACCGGACCTATAGCAGCCTTATAAGCTTAAATAACTTGATCATATTATGTGGACTAACTAGAAACGTGCTTTGTGGTGACTCACAATGCATATGTAATATGTATATATTATACAAAGGTTAATATTCAAATTATTTTTAATCGTATTTCACTAACTACTATTATACAATTCATAAATAATATTTGCCATATTATTCTTTGAATCTGCGGATTTATGTAGTAAATACATTAAAATAACAGAGAAGCTTAAAATTTTGTATACAGGAACAGTTGAACAGTTCAAATATATAACTTCAACTAAATGAATTACGGTGTACCGTAAACGAGTTGATCGAACGTATGCCGTGGAGTGCGTGAAACACGATTCTGGTTCAGAACCTTTGCTATGGTTTCGAGTGACAATGACGAAGCATTGTCATTGATAAGCTTTAACTAAACGAAATAAATTAGGTGTCACAATGACATATTTATTTTGACCTGTCTTCAACATTATTCTCATTATACGCCGGGCGGGCTTGGGCATAAATTTTCTCTCTTTCACCCATCAAGTTTAGTTCCCCAAAGAGGCATCTCTAAGCTTAGAGAAATTCACATTGGCATTTTTAATGTATGCACAGGGATAGATGAAAAAATTCATGATGTCAACGAATTGATGAAAGCCCGACGACTGGACACACTACGCGTGAATGGCACAAAAAAAAAACTAGGAATGGGGCAATCGAATAAGGATTTCTTTGATATTTACGGTACTGGTGATGACCAGAACCAATTAGAGTGCCCGGATATTGATTTCCTTTTATCTTTCTTTTTCCTAAAGTATTTTACATCCAGCAGTCTACAGTAGTCCGTACCTATTTAATCGAAATCTTTTTGTGTATATATTGCTATTTAATAGTTAATAAGAGTATTATTCACTCTGCACCACTTATTTACAATGTATACAGTTTAACTTCCCAATTAATTGTACTTTTATATCTAAATACTTATAATTATTTAACTATTTCTTTTTTTTTCATATTTTCTTTCTTTATGTTTATGCTGCACATTTTTTTTTTCTTGGGCCCGATCTTGATCCCGCTTCGAAGCACCTACTCACAGGGTTGACGTTGAGGCGGCCATCGTCCAGCGGGACCATATGTGAGGGAGTTGAGTGATCCGGATTCCCCACCACCACGAGCTAGACCATTAAGTGTCCGATCGGATATTTTTTTCACTACTGTAACTATTAGTGTTAATTAATACTTAATTACTACATTATATTTTTTATGTTTACAATTAAACCGATTCTAGCTCTTCTCTCTTTATTTTTTAATTTTGAAAATTATAAATACTCATTGTTTATACAGTCCTAACATTTTTTTAAATATGTATATTTATGTAACGTAGAACAAAAGTATACAATGTTTGTTTTTCGGCTAAGGTGGTGTCAGAAGTCCGCATCATTTGTTTACTGTTTCCAGTTTACTGCGAAGCCGTTCATGATTATCTTGTCCCTATTTCGAATGGCCATCTTTGCATTTTTCTCTTTTATTTTGTTTTCGCTGGCAGCTATGGTTCTTGTAATGAACCTGCTGATTGCGTTTTCACTGTCGTCCGTGTAGTACACACAACTGACGGTCCTACCAAGGCACGAAAATGAGGAAACAGTCACCCCATTTCAGTTGGTGGAACTCCTCGCGCAAATGTTCTAACCAGACGATTGATATCAAACCGCTCATGTCACACAGGATCGAATTATAAGATCGAGGGATCAGGTCTGGCTAGGAATGTTCCGCTCTTCACTACTGTAGTATTTCAATCGGGACTGAGGCCACAAATCCAAACAAGGCTCCCGAAGCGGACGGATTAACAGCCAGCATTGATAGAGCGGTCATCCACAGGGCAGAGGGGATTTGCCTGGCAATAGCACATGAATATCAGTCGTTACGACACTCCCCGACCAGTGGAAAGTTGGCCACATGACCGTAATCCAGAAACCGGGAAAGAAGACTACACCCACCCGAAATCCTATAGGCCCATGGGATTTCTATAGATCCTCATCAAGATTGTCGAAAAACTACTGGTAAATCGATTATAGTGGCACATACTCCCTAACGTTAACAATAGGCAGTACAGATTCGTGCCTCAGTGCGGAACCAAGGACGCTCTGTGTGATTTCTTTATTATTAGAATAAAGATTATGTAAATGGTTACTAATGTGAAAACTAGCGACTTCTTTAGCTTCCAATCAAAATTGAATTTACTTGGATTATTATCATAGATGCTTATGCCCCAGATGTTCAAATCGACCAAAGAGTAGACGGTTTAAACTAATCTGAAATACATTCTAGCAAAATACAATAAAAAGGATAAATTTTCATGTTATACCTTAGTATTTGTATAGTGCTATGAATATAAAAAGCTTTGAGTAATTTTGTAGAAAAAAGAGTGAATATGATTGCTAAATGACTTCTCCTAATATGCCAAATATTTTATCTTGCTTGTGACAAAAACTGTGTTTGACCATTGAAGGATACACGCTTATTCAAAGCAAAGAGAAGAAAATAAGGGTATGTTTGCAATTGAGGGCGATTCTTTGAGAAGCATAGTTATGGACACGAGAGTACACCATGAAAATAATATTGGTATGAATCGTTTTTTATTGGTATCAGCGCTAGTGTTGTTAAAATCATGCAAAAAGATCACTACGAAGATATAATAAATAAAAATTGGTGCATGGAATCAGAATATGACAGATAAGAAATAATTTTAAAAAGCGTTGTAATAAGAATTTCGAAATAGTTCTTGTAAGCGAAGATACAATTATTGCAGATAAAAGTACTACAGCTATGACTTTAAGATGAAATTAAATCGGGAAAAGAAAACATAGGTTTTCTCTTTCTCATTTCCTTTTTTCATAATAAAGCAACAAAAGTCATCAAAGCGTGAACAGTTGACGGTATGTCAGGGTTTTATCAGAGTTACTGAGGGTTGGAGGGACTTAAGTAGCAAGCCTGATGTACCAGCTCCCTAATAGTGATATAAAACCGTAGAGTACATAGGAAGTGGCAAAAAACCATCAATGTATTCTTCTATAAAAGAAAGGCTTACGATAAAATTATAAAAGTTGTCGTTCCTTAACCTCCTCAGCGTTGTTAGCTATGTATCTGTGAGGATTATTATTGAAAGAGTCGTGATTGAGACAGAAAGTTATATCTGGAATGCAGAAATGAGATTACGAAAAGAAATGTGAGGCAAGAAAGAAATTTATTCTCCACAAAATATCACGTAATAAATTTTCACCGAAAATATAAAGAACTCCTGTGTTTTTATATATCTAGAAAAAGCTTATGATAAAGTAGAAAGGAATAATCTGTAGAAGACCCAATCCCTGTGCGATGCGAGCAGAGGACTGATAAAAACACTGCAATGTCTAAACAGAAGTCTTAGATTGCGCTAGAAGAAACATGGCATACGGTGACTGTTTTGACATCTGTAGAGGTGTCAGCCACGAATACTTAGTGTCATCGTAGTTGATTCAACCCATTCATGGATACACGTCTAAATTGCTTGAAAAGATATGAATATGGATTAAAAACGTGTGACTTGTCCCTCATATGCATCCAATATATCTACAAAGTAACCTTTGCGTTTTCGTCGTGTGGATTAAAAGAAGTGGTAATCATTTATTTACAGTGTTATAGATTTGTTAATAAAAGAGTTATGAAAGCAAATGTTAACAGCAAAACTGATTCTTGTGTTTGTATAAAAAAATGACTGAATGCACCACGTATGTAGGAGATGAGAGAGTTAAATTTTTTAATGATTTATTTGAGTTATTTGTTTACAAATTTGACACTGAATATGATAGACGTGCTCAAATCAGAGCAAATGGGGTAAATAAAGTGGATCGAGTATGCTTAATGTTAAAAGTAAAAATATTTTATAATTATCCCGTTTGAATATGCGAGAGTTATGGTCCCTACATTTATGCACGGGGACAAATTTAAGTATGAAAGAAAGAATATGAAAGTAATTTCAATGCATTGGAGATAGATCCTCCACTAACATCTAATCAGTAGTATGTGTGCTGTCCTTGAAAGATAAATTAAGCAAAGCGTCAATAATAACAAGAGAAGTATATCAAAATCAAACCCTGTGGATATCTATGGGGAGTACTTTACTGAAAAATAGACTTAAGTTTATCAATTAATAGATAAAATATTGTTTTATCAACTGCAAAAGTTAAGGTTTTCTTAATTTAGAGTTTTGTAAAAACATCTTGAATCGAAAGAAACTTTGTAAAGTTTGGAAATATTACAGTTATTAAAAATATTTCTAGGCTAACTGAGACCGAAGATTAACAAAACTATCGTTTAAAATATTTATCAACCGACCATCTACAGCACAGGTCAAGACCGTAGGAACAGCGGTGGCTCAGCCATTAAAAGTATTTAACAAATGCGTATTATAAGCGTTGCCTGAGAACCACAGCGTACCAGGTTTGAATCCTGATCCTAGGTTAATACGTTTTTAACTTAAATCGATTTAAACCACATGCTCAGTATTTATAAAGTAAATCGTATAAATTCGCAATTTTTTTTATATCGAACTGATATATATATATATATATATATATATATATATATATATATATATATATATACATTACCTAATATATTATATTAATTGACGTGTTTTTAAAGGTTCAACAAAGAACAAATTTTGACTTTTTTACTTGTAATTACTTCATTCGAAAATTTGGTTTCATGTATAATATTTCGGTTATAGTATCCTTTTTCAGTAATTTAGTATATCAATCATTATTTCTAATATTCTGTTGCTTATATTATTTAGATACAGTTTTGACTGTCTTATCAAGAAATGAAAACTGAACCATGGCTAACTATTCTTCTATCTATAATCTAATGTCTAACAATCACTGAATATAATATTTGTGACATGAAAACACTAAATTCTATACAAGTTCTTACATAGTATGAAATACTAACACATCGAATACATAAGATATTATATTGCCACATGTCGCATTTCAATAATAGTTATTTATGAAAATAATTATTTATGAGATACGACTAGTAAACATTTAAAAAAATAACTAACTGACAACAATTGAAAACTATTAAAAATAAATGGCTCACACGTTAAACGAAAATTTGCCAAGCAGGTAAAACAGTAGAGGTCGCCGACGGGGGTGGCATGCAAAGGGCCGTTTAACACGAAGCGCTCGTTAAGGCGGCGAAGTGCCCCAACTTTCTGATACCGCGAAGATGCATGGAGCTTCGCATCGCACAAGTGGCTTAAGTGTGCTAGAACGTGAGGGCAGAAAAAGGGTTACTACTCTTGTTCCGATGCTAAATTTTTTGCAGGTAACAATAATATTAGCAGGCTGAGGTATTATTGTCATATGTTATCATATTGACGGCACGAAATTTCGATACATATTTTGTATGACTCTTAAACTATTTTGGTTTACAACGCGAAAGCGAAAATCCTTGAGTGTTTGTTTGTGTCATAACTTTTTTTAGATACGTCACTTTTCCTAGAAAACTACAGCAAATATTTAATTTAATTTCAACACCCAAATCGACCTCTACGATATGAAATTTTCATTTCGAATTATAGGAAACGGAGCAATTGAATAAACGTGTGCTCTGAAAATGTTCACTTTTTATCAAAAAATATATATCATTTTCAAAAGACTACTAAGATCGCTCCTATCAGCAATGATACCGAAGTACATGCCGCTGGTCTCTGACGTCATAGCAGTGGCATGACGGATTTTAGTAGTCCTCAACCCGCACCGGAACAGACTAAAACACTTAGCCTCTCAATACGAAATAAAAGGATTGTGCGAAGGTACACCTTAGCATTGGATTTTTTGAAAACTGACACGACAATTTTCATCCTTCCAAGTTTCATTATAAAACTAGCCGTGCCCGCGGCTTGGACTACGGAATTAGTTTTAGTTGAAGCTAGAACATAGTGCTGCTTCCCGCTGGCCACCTGCCACCGCCGACGGTTGCCCGCCGTCGGTAGCTGGGTGTTAATGTAAATAAAAAAATCTTTATTTCTGGTCACTGTTCGAAAACAGATATGTGCCATAAATAACTTTTTATATGTCTTTTTAAGATCTACAATTAAGTGATATCCTAATTTCATTCAATTATTGTGGTTTATTCAGCATAAGCTATGAGTTTTATAATATGTAAAAAATGACAATGTGGACAGCCCTCTTCGAATTGTTATTCGTGTATAAAAATAAAATACCTCAATAGTTACCTACTTACTGGTCAGTAATTACGTACGTCAAATCTGTATTGTGCCCGCAATAAATCACTTCCTTAGTAACATAAATCTATGTAGAAGTCTATAAGTTCGAATTTTGACCAATACAAACCTACCAAAGAGTCAAGTGCATTTAAGGCAGGTGCCCGCGCTGGTGCTGCTCCAGAGGGCTTGCAAATACCATTGTCATCAATACGATAACAACGTCCTGGAACGACGGTTCATGTGTTTCCACAGGCAGACAGCGAGTGGTTCCTGTTTGACTTAAGTTAAAAACTTATCAGTCAGTTCTCTTGTGATCAGGATCTAACTCAGTACCTTCTGATTTGATTACGATGATCTTAACCACCTGAGCCACCATCACGACACAAGCTATTAGAAAAATTACACCGCTTGATCTGCTACTCAGAGAACACTTTAAGTCTCTGCAATAAGGTAAAAGAACTCGCTACAACAGTCGAGGCATTAGATTTTCCAATAGACTAAAGACAGGACTCTACATGACAAATTACACAAGCCCGAAAATGAAAAAATACACCGTCTCTTAAAAACAACGGGACGAGCTGTCTGAAGTAGGTCACATTTCCGGGGTCTCTTACATTGGAGGACAGAATTTAAAGTGACTTGTCATCTTTGCATGCATTTTCAATGATTTATTATGCATCATGATTTCTGAAATCCATTTCAATATTTTTTTGATTCAATAGAGACCGACAGAATGCACCATAGCCCTGCTGGAGGCACTAAATATGCAGAAAAATGTCGATATTAAAAACATCAAAACACACTCTCACATTGTAAAGCGAAAAAAAAATCTTTTGCATAAAACCAATGATGATAGTATTCAGATCACTTAGAACATAATGATTAAATAATAACACTGAATAATATTCAATGTATCAATTTATTATTGATCAATTACACTGTGGCGAATGTTGCAACTGGTGTGAGCATGAAATTTATTTTTGTATTTGTTGTAGGATATGTCGACCTGCATCGCTACTTTAATAAAGGCTATTCTTTGTTCACTTCAATATTATTCCTTAATATGATCGTTATCTATACCAAAAAAATTGGGAAGAAGTATTTTTTTTTGGTTATTATTTTTCCTCCTTTCTTTATGAAAGCCATTTTTAACCATTTAACCCACAGTCCTTACGAAACTTCCGAATTTTCTTTGCAACGTACATTCAAATTTTGGTCCAAGGCTTTGCTCGTGTGAACATAAAATAAGTTTTTTACTTTTATGTATTAACTGGTTATTGGTAAGAACAAGCTTCAAAAGAAGACCAAGATCAAAATCGGTCCTGATTATAATGGCAAGCATAAACAAAACGGGGATCAAACCGAAATTATTTCATCTTAACATAAATTAGTGACAACAGTTTTGTTTTCGTATAAGAGTATGTGTTTCTCTGAGGTGAGGTCTAGATCTCAAAGCAGTATTCAGTCCATCTGGATGTCAATTTTGATCTAGATCGTAACTAACGTCGAGATCGAAAACAAGAGCTGAAATGAAATTTTAATCGGTAGCGAGTCCAGGATCGTAACCAAAAGTAAGAACGAAACGAAAATTGAGAGATCACAGAGTGATCGGTTGATTTATTCTGCGCCAACGCTGACGATAAATACTCTTACTTATAAAAGAAATCATATTATTTTCTAAAAAAGACTGTTTACTACTATTTTTTAAACGATTAAGACAAAAAACTTGTTTAATGGTGTATCGCAACTAAACGAGGCACTTAAGAAATCTCATCGATAACCGTGTGTTCGCCACAGTTGATTTTCTTCTACATTTCTGAGATAAAAAATGGAAATGTGACAGAAAGACAGATTTCGTGGCTGATCACACACTCTCTAAACTCTTTGAAATACTTTTAAAATATAAATTAATTAAAAATTACGTACTAATTTTATCGAGTCAAACGAAAACTTACTAAATCACATGTTCAAGACTGAACATAGAGTAAAACTTTTGCTTTTATTTTTCCTATTCATTAAAGCAATACTCAATAAGTTTATTTCTTTGGTGAAAAGCGAAATTTATAATAAATAATATTGAAGTATTGTAGTTCACTACTGTACATAGACAAGTCGGATATCTCTCTAGAGCGGGGTCGCCATTTTCATCTCCCTACATGTTACAATGTTCTACGTTACGTCAAGAGTATAATAGTATTTTTTTTCGCTTACTAGATGTAATTGAATACAACATAATAACATTTTCAGCATGAAACGTCAAAGCGTAGGTTTTTAATCTTGACGTTTCGCTGCCTGTGGGCGTACGGAGAATTAAATTACCCCTCGCCCCTTCCCTCGGGAGAAGCTGGATTTGTTTACAAGATACCTTAATAAATCTGAAAAAGTTTAAGAGACCGAACAAAATCAATTAAAAAGTTCCTTACGGGAGAAAAATTGACGTTTATTTCATATTCTACTCTTGTTCGTTTTATTTACAGGCTTTCGACCCCGCCCCGGCTTCGCTTGGGTGGATACGATATAAATTTCTTTTTCTTGTATGAAGTCCTGATCACATCCTAGTCCCGTCCTCGATCTCATTTTCAATCCCGATACTGATCCCGAACATCTGACTATAGATACTTACTGCCATTCGTGCAAAACTAAGGCGGGTCGGGTCATCAAAATGAGGTATATATAAGTATAATACATATCTAACTTTGATGACCGTTTGGAAGTTACAAAATATAATCTAAGCATCGAATCACATTGTGCATACCAAGTGGTCAATTACAAGTAGAACAGATTTTTTTGTATGTTCAGTACCGATGCAAATTAAAGTTTACGAAAAAAAAAACTTAGTGTTAAGGTGGGTCAAAAATTTACAAATAAGAGTTCTTAATTTTAATGGGAAGACCATCCTCATCAACTAGTTTTTGTGTGTCGGATCAAAAAAATAATCGAATTTTTGACCCATCCTATTAAATGTGCGGTCGGGGGACTCCGGTCACAAAGAAGTTTATTTTAATACATAAATAAAGTGAGGAATAAAATCTAAGTGTCATTTAATACTTTAGAAAAAAACATTTGTTTTAAAATAAAGAATTGTAAATTATATGAAATAATATTAAATAATAAATTTCATTAGAGAAAAAGAGAGAAAGTCGCATGGAGAGAACGTAACGTTTTTTCATGATATTACGATTTCCACTGGTAACTGCTTCCACAAGCGCCATTACAATACGTACCTCGTGTCGCTTATCAATAACACATGACTGATTTTAGAAATTAAAAAAGTTTCTCTTTTTACTTTCATGAATAAATGTAGGTTTTGTGTAGAAAAATGCTTTTTTATCCTTTAAACCGTCAGAAACTTCGTTTAGGAGTTTTTCATGAAGGTCTGTATTATTTTTCGCTCACAAATGCTTTTTGAATATTCTTCCGCTTGAATTTAACAAAATAAGATCGCACGCGCAAGTAACGAGAAAGTATAAATGTGAATGCTTTTGATAAATAAGGAAAATTGAAATTTAGAATTGACATTCGCTTGAAAAGCAAATAACAAAACTATAAAATGAAAGAAAACTGAAATACAGAAATTCACATATAAATTATTTTAATTTTAAATTTATCACCGTCTTCTCCTGCACCCAAACAGTCTTAAGCTAAGGGGCTCGGGCCGTCTCTGAAGCGCGCTCGTGAAAGGAAATAGAATGGGATAACAATTTCCGCTACTGTAATTTCACAAAATGCCCTTTGTTTTCTCAACGCCCTGATTATTTATATTATTCATTACGTTCTTGTCTAGTAGAAGAAAAGATTAAAGATTATAAGCATGCAATAGCCATTAAATGTGTGTTATGTGAGTAAGGATTGAGTATTTTTTTATACCGATCTATTTAAGCTATTCGATGTATCGATTCCAAAATTTAATCTGATCTTATTCCTAATAGGACTGCGTTTTATTAAGTAGACTTAATCGAAACCGATTTTATTCTTCGAAAGATATGGTAAAAAAATTTTTGAAAAGGAAGTTTTTACGCAATAAATCACATTGAAATCGATGAAATGGATAAGTTATGTTGAAGAGTTTTAACTTAGAAAAGCTTTTTCTAAATAATAATAACAATAATTTATTTTTGTAAGTAAGACACTTTTGAGGTCTAAAATACTGTACAAAACGCTACAAGCCACAATCAAATCGGATGCTTTATATAGGGGGATAACGTTGATGAAATATTTAATAAATTATATTTAGGTTTTCTTTATTACTAATAATCTTGAGCACGAAAATATGAGCAATAATGTTTTATGATTGTCAAATTAGATAACATTATTGCTCAAAACGATGCGGGAAATTTTAAGGCTGGTGTACAAGGTTCAAGCGTTGCTCGGATTTTTCTTCAAATCAATATTTATTTCCACTGGTTACCAATTAAAACAATATGCTATAGTACGAATACTAATGCCAAGGTAAATCAATAAATGCAATTAATCTAAATGACAAGCAAGAAGAAAAAGCATAAGGAAATTTGTATATATATGTATACTTAGAATGTCCGTCCAGAAAGCGAAGACTAGCATTTGTTCCACACTAGCGACTGTATCACAGTGTTGTACTATGCGGCGTGCATGTTTGCGATTGAGGAATCTCTTGTAACATCTGCAGAACCGTAAAAAGTCTTTTGAAAATTTTGATGAAAATTCCAATATTTTGATACGGAATATTTGATTACTAATCGTCTAAGTTAATTACCGACTTAATTAAATGTATTTGAAGTAATCGATGCATATCAACAGCAATACAAGAGGTCAATTAACTGTAAACTTAAAATCACTCGGTCGATAACGTTCTGACGGCAAAATTACGACAGGGCGCGAAGACTCGCACCCCGCACGCCCACGGTCTACGTAATTTTGATGCCGTATCGACTAAGGGCGTGTTGTTTCATCCAAGATTAAAGATAAAGTTAAGGAAACCGACGATTAACTATTTGGTTTAATGCAATATGGGTTGTTACATCTGACCCACGATCAACTTTTGGGTAACTTTAACTGTTAATCCTAACTGCTCAAAACAGAGCGTATAGCGCCCGATAAATTTTAGGTTTAGGTTTGACGTGCAGTATGTATTCTTCTATAACAGTGCTGTAGTGGCAACATTTGTCATGTTTTGTGAGTGGTTAATCGATTTTGAAATAGCATTATTTTCGTCATTGCCATCGAGTTCATCATATGGTAAAACAATTATAGATTATATACCTATATACGAAAAATAAAACTTTTAAAAAAAGAGTTAAATTCTTTTTATTGGATGATTTTAAATTCATTGACCGATTTTGAGTATCCAAAAATGTAGATTGTGATTTAAAAATAATTTTCTCCAAGTAAGGTTTCAAAGTATGCCCTCCACTGACAGCTATGTCACATCGTAGGTCGATCATTTTCGACCCTCGCTGGGCCGTGGGCTGAGACGTAAACAATAAACAATTTTATTTTTCGCATATAATTTGTACTGGAACCCTATAGATATTGTACATTTTAGAAATTTCGATAAAATTTGCTAACTTTTTACAAAAGAACATTATAGAATAAAAATGTTTAATGAAAGATATAAAAAGTTAAATTCAGAAATTTGTGTCGTCTAAGCTTTTTCTAAATTATTTTTAATTTTAATTTCATTTTCTTTTTATAATATTTATTTCATTAATTCAGAATTTGAAAAATAAGCATTTTTAGATTGTGTTACTTATTTTGTGAGAAATAAAATAACAAATAAGTAAATTCGGAAAAAACGTGATTCCCAAAAAATATTTAAAAAACGAAATTTATTTAAATTAGTGCAAAAACAGTATTATTATGAAAAGTTGGAGTTCTGCAAAATACATAAAAACAACAAACTTTCATAGAAAAATGTTTTACAACATTTTCTTGAAAAACGGTTTCTTAATTTCGCTAAATACGGAAGTAAAATTTATATGGAACATGATATCAAAATAGCGTGCTTTCTCATAAAAAATACCTATGGGTGTATAACCTGAAACTTTATTGTGCATCACAGGTTAATATTAAGGTTTATCTATTTACAAGAACTGCACTGTATCAGTGCAAGTGATTTTAATAACATTAAACTTTTTTGTTTCTTAATATAATTCTTTTTTCCATTATATCCACAGTATATCTAGGAGTAATATCAAAACCAATTTATTTTTGACACTAGAGTATAAAATAACATAAGCACGAGAAATTTACCAAGGATATAATATAATATAATAAAAGGAACAGAATTGACATTTCACATTTAAAAGTTAAAATTCTACATGAATGTTGCAATTGAAAAAAATTTTTGCTACAAGTTCCTGAACAAATAATGTTCTTTTGCACTGGCAACAACTATAATCTTAACTATTCTATGAAACGACACAAAAATGGAACAGCGAGGATTAAACAATTAAGCGAAAATTAATTTGAACTTAACTATTATCTTGACTATTCGTTTTGAAACAATTCGCCTTAATCAGTTTAAAACTTACAAAGTTGGTCACCTGGGATAGCCAAACATTCGTACATCTTAAGCTTTCATATTTTCCGTTATGAAAATTAGATAAAAAAAAATATACGATTAAAGGCATTGTAGCAAATATTATGAGATTTGACGTTAAAGAAACTTGAACTACACGTAGTCAATTTCGAAACTGTTAATGGAAAAAGCTTTCTTGCTTAAAGTATAAAATTATAATTTAACCCGAGCTGTATAATTTAACTTATTTAATTTATAATTAGGCTTGATTATAAATTATTTATAAACAGAGGTTAATCTGTGACAGATTTAAGTTTTGCTTTGCCGTGTCCATTATGACATTGTCCATCAACAAGCACAACGCAATCGATGCTGGTGATTAGCTTGTTAAAAAAAGTTTGAAGCCTTGAAGCATTAACGGAATGCGATAGTAGTGTTTTGCAATATTTTCCAAGGTGTTTGACTGTATAAACCATGAAACACTGATCTGGAATCTACATCATTAGGGAGTTACAGGCCAAGTCCTCGACCTTATGACTTCATATTTAACTAATATGGTTCAGAAGGTCGATGTCAATGATACAAAATTGTCTGGATCCATGGTTTGCATGAGGATACAACAGGGATCGATCCTCGGTCCTTTTCTGTTTTTAGTTTTTATTAATGACTTACGTAAAAAAACCTTGTTAAGGATATTTATGAGATGTTACTGTTTTCAGATTATACTTCTTTATTATTCAAAGTTAAAAGACATCCACTCGTTTATGACGATATGGTCTCTCCAAAATTTAAAAATAGTTTACTGTAAATAATTTACTTCTTAATAGGAAGAAAGAATAATGTGTAAAATTCTCACTTCCAAATGTGAAAAATGGATCTGGTACTATTTTAATAGGAAACGAGGAATTAGAGGTTATTGTTACTACTGTATTCCTAGGTCTTACTTTTGGTAATAAACTTAAATGGAGTTCTCATATCGGTAAGTTGGCGAAAAGGCTTAGCTGTGCTGGTTTGCAACACGTCATTATTAGTCCTCAATACAATACAATCACAATTAGTCCTCTTGTGTTCAAAATTCAAATTCATATACAAATTTAAATTAAAATTCCAATCTACTGACAACAGTTCCAATCCAATTACATCCCAATTCTAATCCGCCACACCATGGGATAAACGAGAAAAAGAAATTATCCTCACTTTACATGGAAGGGGCGCAAAAAAAATTTTTTTTCATTCATTCTATAATTTTGCCGGCGTGATTAATATGTATACCCATATCGTATTACGGCTTTCTAGAACTAAGAGTCTCTGAGTTAAGCCACAAACAGATAGACGGACAGACGGACGGACATAGTGATACTACAAAGGCTCCTTATAGACGACGAAACTCTAATAAGATCTGTAATAGAGAAATTATACATACATAATAAAACCGATACAAAATTAAAGGCTTTGCTCGGCTTTAGAGAGAGATTGGGGTAAAGATTGAAAGGGAGAAAGATAACAGAGTGAGGAAATGCGAGAAAGGGTTGAAGGGAGGGAGGGAGATGTTGCGACCGGGAACAGAATGAAAATTGGGATTGGCCGTAGAATCAAACTCACCTTCAGTATGCAATTTCTATAAAGAACAAATGTGATCAAGATTCTTTCGCGAACGCGATCGGAGCCCCACGCCAAAGTTATTTTATGTATAAAATTAACCAAACCAACCAATTAACCAAACCAAACCAACCAAAAGATATAATTACCTTTTTTCTTAATTTTATGAACGCACCATTTCAACCAGTTCGCTTGTAAAATACACTTACTACTCCTTTGCATAATACGCACACAGATATGCACATTAAACTCGTTGCACGCATTCGCGCACGTTTAGTAGTGCACGCAAAACAATAAACCGGCCAAGAGCATATCGTGTTATACTCAATATAGGCTTCCGAAGCCGTTAATACAAAGAAATGCACAACAGATGAAAAAAACTACGTTGTTAAACTTTTTTCCATGTTCACCGCAGATAATAAGTATAAGCACAGAAACAAGTAGATATAGCGACCATTACTCTTAAACTAGTGTAAACTAAAGTGCACCAGCAACAGAGCATATCTTTATAGTACTTACATCCTTGTGCTAAGAACCAAACTTAAGTAACTCAAAAACAACATTTCCGATCATGTTCAAAACAATTTTCGTTGAAAGTACTTATTAATGGTTATCTTCATTTTTTTTCATAATTTTTGGTTATACAGTTTAAAAATTAAAGAGGGGGACACAATTTGTGCTACTTTCATTTAATAAAAAAATTGCTTAGAAACTTAATTTATTTTAGCTGAGTTATATGTATGTAGTGCCCTTAGAAGTATTTATTATTTTCATTTAATAACTAAACTAAGTAGACTTCTACAAGACACTTAAACTTTAAATTTCATCAATATACATCTTGTGATTTTTGGGTAAAATGCTTGTGACTAACAAACGGACGGACGGACGGACGGACAAACAGACGAACAAGACGAAACTATAAGGGTGCTGTTTTCCTTATTTTGACTTGGAACCCTAAAAAGTGCACACACGTATGCTTGCGCAAATTCGCGCACACCCAAAATATAAGGGAAGATGTGAAAAAATCCGAACTAGGTAAGCACGTAATAATGTATTGTAGCGAATAATTGAGGGATAGATACGCTCACTAAAGTTAATCAAGTTATGAAAACCCTCATAGCATATCAAATATTCCCAACAAGTGAACCAGTTTATTTTCAATAACAACATTTGCGAGGCTTCATCACCCGGCTTTGGCGTAAACAACGCGAACGCTTCAAAATTAATTCCAAATGGATCCATTATGTAAACGCCGAATAGTCTGGCTTCTCTTAGAGATGGTATTCATTAGAAAAATATGCCGTTAAGTGCGCACTCATCACGCAATTCGGGAGCAGTCTTATTTATATTATCTTATTTACTCTAACTAAAACTTTTTCGTCCTCAGTGTACAGAAATACCTTATGTTTTTTTTTTTATGTTTTCGCAAATAAACATTTTAAATTACTAAATAAATTGCCACTTCAATGGCACAGTTGATAATTAATAGATCACATATCAGATCAATCGTTAATAGTTAGTGATACGCGACGGTATACATAGCAAACCGCGACAATGAACAAAATAATAAAATAGCAAAATAATCCTCTCTTAAATAATTAACAAAATAGCAATCCGCATGTTTATTTCCAAATCTGTAAGGGCAATTCTTTTAATTGTTTGTGAGCTTTAGAATTATTTTTTTGTATATTCTGTTTACGTTAATAACATCAGACGTGATATGTTTACTGCTTGGTATTTTACAATAAGGGATGACACCTTGATGATTTTTTTTATATCTTAGGAATATTATAGCACAGTAACTTATACATTTAAAAGAGTTTTAGTTGTTCCATAGTACATTTATGTATCACAGTATAATCGAATACACACCTTTTTTTTTCATATTGTTTACTTTTAATTTTTTTTTAATACTTATACTCCAATAGAGATTAATCTAACAATATTTTTACGTTATCAGGTTGTATATAAAATCATAAAATGTCTCCAGAAACTTGTCCCATTTCAGAAGCGGTTATGAAAGTTAAACTTTTCTTCGGTGATTGCACAATAGTTTTTACATTGCGATTGTTACATTTAAAATAACTCCTAGGTACAGATTAATGGGAGATAAACAAACACAATCAATGCAAAGATTTGTGGGTAGTGTGTGGATTAATTAAGAAATCAATAGAAGGCCATATTTAATCATTTATAATAAACATTCAACTAAAATTTAAATAAAATTTTATTAATTTTCTCTAGACACTTATTAAAAATAATAAATTTAAGTATAAATTTCTCTAAATTATTATTTTACATAATGAAATAATAAAAAATATTGTCTTTTTATAAAGTTTATTTTTAGCGCTTATCGATGTATAAACAAACAACTGATCTCAAGGTAGCATTAAAACAATTAATGAAAGAGTTCCGCTGGGCCCTGATACTGCTAATCGGACTACCGAGCGTAATCTTTTGACGGGTCCTGCCACGACGCCTTTTCAAATAGACTTACGGTCAGAAGTGTTTTATCTAGACAATTATTAACGACGCTCTCAACCCATTAGCATAAAAGAGATACCTACAGAAAGTGGATTTGCGTATGTATTTGACTGTAAATTACCGATGTTCGTCAGCAGCCGTAGGATCCGCAGCGCCTACTTTCGTACTACATAACTTATTCCAATTTGTTTTTAATTCGTCGAGCGAGGTTCTATCATGCCACTGCAGGGGCACATCCTCCTCAATCTATTCAATCTAGGTTGAGAGGCTAGGATCTTAACCCACACCGACTCGGTACTCTGTGAAGGTCGTTAGCGTGAGCAGTAATAACGTCTGAAACCGAAATCTTAACCTGCTCTCCAAGACAAAAATCAAGGGCCTTAATTTCATTTTAGTTAAGAATTTATTCGTCGATTCGCATCAAACTCCTAATTTGAAAGCAACGTATTAACACGTTAGTCGATTCATTATCTAAGTACATAAAAATTGATATTGATCTACACGACATTAATGGACTTCCATAACATTACATTGAACACATAATCTATGTTTCAATGCAGAAGGTTTCTATGCAATCTATTTTAGCATTTGTCACCGTCTTCTTCCGCGTTTTGTACTACTGAAACAAATCAATGCGCTGATTCTAAAATTGTTTCACTAATAGAAAGTTACACCACCCCCGAGTAGTTTATATTTTATTTTGACACTAACATTACCCCCGACTTCTCACAAATCAGAACCGTAAACGATGATGGTGTCGGTATTGAAAGCTGGACGAGAAACAAAATCGGAAACGGGATCAAGATCCGGACCGGAGTCCAAACCGATTGTTGGACGGAGTTTAGAATCAGGAGACTAACCGGGATCGAAATCAGGAGCGGTACTGGGACCAGAATTGAAAGCGGGAACGACATTGGTATAAGTAAGTTCATTGAATATAAAAGGTGAAGGAACATATTCGACGTCCACACGGGGAGAGTCATGGGTGAAAAATTAGTGTGTACATATGTTTATCATTGAATTCCTAAACGTTTGGACCGTTCATGATGACATTTTTTGTGTGCTGTCGAGGTCTCGGAGTGATTTAGATTCACAACTAAACCTGGTAGGTGGCACTGCGATCGAGTTCTAGTTTTTCTTGAAATATCTTTTTTTGCATATCTATCAGAACATACAGCCCCAAAATTTCACCCCCACCACCAGCCCAACACTTTTAAAATGTATAACTAACCTTTAAAGTCTTTGAAAGTTAATTAATATAATTCATAGTTACTTTGTATACCATAGGTGGCGCCAATGTTGAATTCTGTGGTATTTGTCGTAAGCACAAACATATGCGCGAGTCACTTGCGTCATAGTTAGGCACTTTTTATTAATCTTCAATTTCTATTCGTTCTGTTTCGATAGACATAAAGTAGCATAGATTATCATAAAACATTTCCCGAACCCGCTGAGAGCAGGTAAGTTCGGGCACGACAAAGTCTGTCAGGTCAGCTAGTTATTAATATATTAATACCTTATATGTTTAAATGATATGACAATATTGGCGTGTACCCGTGTATTTGAAAACTGAGTTAAACGCCATAAAATATTTCTCTCGAGAGGTAAAAATATTCCTATCAACGAAGTATATCCACCTTGCTGTAACAGTATAAAACGTGTTTTCTTATGTAAAATGCGATCGCATATTTATGAAATGAAACTGTTTTCTTACCGAGCGTTGCATCATTATTCTCTACACCTTCATTTTTTTTATAGTTAACCAACAACAAACAGTTACTATACCAAGAAAAGGAGAGGATTTTTTATTTTTTTTTAGTAAGCCTATTAGTTCTTGATGATTTTTAAATACCTTTTTTTTGTAACATATTTCGTTTCTGACAAGTAAACAAACACGCACCGAATGCAGTGAGCTATTAGTTATATGCGGCAATATTCGTTATTACTATGCACTTGGCACTCCCTACTGAGCTATAATAAGTTAGGGTTGTTTGAGCCCGCCGATGTTCGGTTGTCCACGTGTATTTTTTTCAGTTTAGTATAGAGCTGACTTTCTAGGACTATTTTTTGGCATTTATGATTCTTTAACTGAATGTCTAAAAACATAAACGATTTTGAAAATGAAACCTGACAAAAATGACATTTCTTTTTGTTCATTTGCATTACTCTTGCGGTTTAATTGGAAACGTGCGCGATACTTTTTCATCCGACAGTATTATTTTAAGACCCCTTCGCAGCGAAAATATTTTTCGAACAACCCTGAAAGCAATCTAATCGAAAGCCCCTGCCGTTTGTTTGCAGCTTTGCGTGGCTTAGCCGAGCTTAATTTAACGTCGAGTTTCTTCCAGGAACGTAATCATCGTCTGTATTTCAGCTCTACTTTTATTACTTTTATCAGTTATTTAGGGTTTTCGGCTAATGGCTAATTGTATGGATACTTTTTATCTCTTAGAGTTTGTAGGACAAACCACGGGATGGCTGCAGACATTGCCATTTTAATAAGTAATTGCCTATTCTTTTGAATAACTGCAGCAGTTAAAATAGTAATGAGGTCGCTCTTACTGAAAGATATTCAACAGTTAACACGGTGCAAAACAAAAAACTGTGGGGACTAATGATATTTCAGAGTAAACTCTACAAACTCTTATTATGAAGCAGTTTCAAATCGATATAATGGTTGCGAAAAATCCACCCCATGATCCAGAACCTAAGCGTTTTAGGTCCGGCGGGTACAACCGACTGTTTAATTAGTAATGTGAAAATGGTTTTAAAATGATTTTTATAATCGAACTGTAAAACTCCGAGTCTGAACAAATGTTTTAAATAAAAAAGACTCCATAAGTGAGGATAGTTAATAATTGAAAAATGTAAAAGTATTTTAATGTGATTATTCCTAAACGTAAAATATCGTTTTATAAATAATTATAAAAGAAAATCATCTCGGATTCTTATGCGAGCTTGCGACGTTTGTGGTTGTTATGGTTTGACTTTCAGGTCCTAGCAATTTTAGCAGCAAAACCCAAAAAATCTACTCAGTTTCTTAACTAATCTATGGATTTAAGGTAAAAGAAAATGGGCGATGGTGCATCCGTCTCCAACGACATACAGCGATACACATGGTTTTTCTTAGGCCTTACTCGTAAAATGAATCGAATTAGACAGTTACAGGTTACAAGCATTTATGATCACGATCAATTTGAATATGAAAGTGCATTCAATTCATTTTGAGATAATGAAATTGACATGAATGTGTAAACAATTTTTAATTGATTTTAAATAAGGAGGAAGTTTTATATCCATCTGCATATATTTTATTCATGTGTGTTCGGCGACAATTTCCGGAAATTGTACACCATATACAAAAACTTTATTTTTTCTTTTGAAAAGATGTACTCTCGAGGTGGTTCCACAATCATTAAGTCAAAATTTGATGATGGCATCTCAGAGTATTCGAGGGATACTCTTAAATATTATTAGCACTTGTAGGGTATTTGAACTTTTTTTTTAGTTATTCTAGTATTTGCGGCAGGGAGTCATCATTTCATGCCGCTGAGCTGATGATCGCAGCTACAGCACTCTTTAAAGGTTAGGAGTTAGAGGATAATACTGCCGCTCATCGAAAGTAGTCCCTTCAATAGCTTTTAATAAAACTCATTAAACACAGAATGAAAATTATTTATCTGTTTATATATTTCATAGAGAACACAAACCGGATAACAATCATTGCATTGTTAGTAGACACATGAATTATGTATTAGTGATAGGACTGTAATCTTAACTATGTGCACAGTACTCTAGATTTGGTCGGACCTATGACCTACGAAGCAAACAGCGGAGACTCGGCTTAATATACTATCGTGCTCTATTGCGTGACTTTTTAGATTGCCATAACATTTGTTTATAACATTAGGTATTTGTACATTTTTCACAAATTACGTTAAAAAAATACAGATATTATGCTCTACATGACTTTCAGGTACTTTGGAATTGAACACAATATCTAAAGGATTAGAATATAATTAAAAATTAAGATCAAAACGATGATCATGATTTATCACGATCGTTGTTTTTTCCTTCTGAACCTGGTGTCTTGGTGAACTTTTTAAAGTTCACTATATTCTATTCATACGCGTAAAGATAAAAAATAAAATTGAACCATAATACCAGAGTAGTCGATCAAACTCATCAATGATAAGCATGTCTCGTAAAGCCTACATACGATATCCTTCGTCCTCGTTTTATTTGCCATAATATAATTCCTTTGTACACGCCAAAGGGCGTAACATCAAAGATGGAGTTTCTCTTTTCAAACTTTGTTTTTGTTTTGTACGAACGCATGAATGTACAATATTTATGTGTTTCTGACGTATAACTTTGATAGAACGTTCCATGCAAGAATTTGAAATTTCAGGAATTAATTAGATATGTTTGCTTCTGTTATAATCCAGTTGACATGAATTGTACCTTGACATATATACGATACAAAAAAAATGTATTATCTTTTTGTGTTTGGGACTCCTTTACTTTATTTTTCTTGAATTTTTTTAAGCTGAAGCCAAGATAAAGTTCATTAAATTCCAAACAATTTACGGTACCACTTTACGGTTAACACTATACCACTTATTGCTTCTACGATTTCCAACAATACCAAAAGTCGATCACATTCTATAAGAAAATCCGTATTTCGTTTACCCGTACTATTATGAAATAGTACGGGTAAACTAATACGTATAATCGAATAACGAAATGATTCACCCAGCGCTCCTGACAATACTGAATATTCAGTGCTGAAAATTGATTAGAAAGACACCCATTGGATGATTCTAATTTTGTCAAAGAACTCCGGGGAAAGCCTTTGATAACGTGACGACAAATTATGAGCTTAATGTAAATAAGGCAAACATCAAACGACCTAAATCAATAAATAAACGTTAGCTATAATTAATAATTAAAATAAAATATTACTTATGATGCCCACGTCAATATCAATTTGTGACAGATAAAAAGACGTCTGAAAGGCGAAGAGGCGACGCGCACTAGTACCGGAAAGAATTGATTATTTTAAATAATGTTACACGAAATATTAATTACCTTTGGTTTTATGATTAACATCCCACATAAATATATATTTTTTGAATACAGTAGAAAATCTATGCATACACAAGACACTTATATTTGAACTGAAAACTTGTTTAAGTGCGTTGGGTATTTTTGAAATGGAAAAAAAGATTAAATTCGCGACACGGTTAGCGTTACCGTAACCGACAATTCTAATTATAAGTATGTACATATATTGTGTATGTACGTACATAGATACACGTACATGTGGGCATTTTTTGAGATGGGAAAAAAAACCTTTGAACTCGTGATACTGTTACCGTTGCTGTAACCAAAACTGTATATATGTATCTACATATATTGGCCCCGTTTACATGATGTTTACATTAGTTGAATTTAGGTTGAAATACATGGAAAATATAACTACATATAATATAAACATTTATTGTGTATATACGTATGACTTATTCAGGTCGGAACTTTTCGTATTTTATTTGTAAATTTGTGTTTTGAGCAATAGATGGCAAGTTTTGTATAAAAAATAATATGCATTATTTTTCATGTTCAATATCGCATTAAATGAAAATTGTCATATAATTTTCGTAGTAGTAGTTTATAATAATGAATAAAAAAAAAACACTTCATTTAAAAATATTTCCTGCACAATAAAATATTTCCTGATGATCAAAAAATATTTCCTGACGGTTCAAAAAATACACATGTAATTGTTTAAGTTTTCACTTCTGTATGTCGGTACTCACGGAATGCCATTTTTTTTCTATAATATTTAAACCTTTTTGTTTATTCCTGTAAGTTCGATACAGGAATAAACAAAATGGTTTAAATATTATAGAAAAATGGTGGCCTACGAAGCACCGAAATGTAAAAGCTCCTTGACTTAAAAGTCTATTTTTGCAACCTCCAACCGGAAGAAATGATAATTTTTTTTTTTTTTTCTCTATCCTGCGACTTAGCAATCTGTTTCTACAGAAACAATAATCTAATTTGATATCAGATTTACATCAGAGAAACTGAATTAGCTGAGATGTGTCCCCAGTGGTACCATTCTCATCACTTTTCGGCAAATCTTATTGCTAGATCTGATATACTGTTTCTTTTTAGACGAGAGTATCTTAGACTGCCCTCCCCCTGCAGTTCTGTGACAAGCTGATTGATATGTTGGTCAAGTCTTGTTTGGTAATTCTTGCTGTAGTTCTCTATTTCCTCTTTCACCGTTCTCAGATTCAAGTCTAGGTTTATATATTTGTTGCTTATGTGTGGTGGAATATTGAACATGGCTCTCATTGTTTTACTTTGAAACCTCTCTAATATTTCTATATTACTGTGACTGGCAGTGCCCATAGCTGAATGCCGTATGTCCATACAGGCTTCAGTATAGTTTTATAGATTGTCATTTTACTGGCGTCAGACAGCTGTGACTTGCGTCCAATGAGCCAATACATGCCTCTAAGTTTGCAGTCCAGTTGTTTCCTTTTTCCATATATGTTTGCGCCACGTGAGCCGTCGGTCGAGGTGCATACCTAGATATTTAGCATCATCTGCTTGTGGGATTTCTACGTTGCAAAGTTTTACGGGTGGGCATGTTTTCCTTCTGAGAGTGAAGGTTACTTGAACCGATTTATCAGTGTTGGCCTTAATTCGCCACTGTCTAAGCCATTTTCAATAAGGTTCAGGTGTTGTTGGAGGCTATCGGATGCTGAGTCTTGATTTTCATGTGTTGAAAGGATCGCGGTGTCATCTGCATATGTCGCTGTAGTTGTGGAAGCGTGAGCGGGTAGATCTGCTGTGTATATCAAATAAAGAACCGGTCCCAGTACGCTACCCTGGGGTACTCCAGACCTAATTACGTGCATGTCAGATGTATCGGAATTTATCTTCACTTCATAGCATCTATTTTCAAGATATGATTTTAAGAGTGGGAAGAATGAATGAGGCAACATTTTTTTAATTTTGTATAGCAGTCCACTGTGCCAAACTTTGTCAAAAGCCTGGGATATGTCTAGGAAGGCAGCGCAACAATATAATTTGTTTTCCAGCGCTCTGCCGATTACATCAACCAAACGGTGCACTTGCTCGATAGTACCGTGTCCCTCTCTAAAGCCGAACTGGTGAGTTGGTATTATTTCTGTTATATGTTCTCGCATTCTGTTTAATACAATCTTTTCGAGTAATTTTCCAACTACCGGAAGAAGACTTATAGGTCTGTATGATGTAACATCATGAGATAGTTTACCTGGTTTCTGTATCATAACGACTTGGGCTATTTTCCACTGGCTTGGGTAGAAGGATAATCTTAGGCATGCATTAAAGATAGCAAGAATGAGTAGTAGACCTTTTTTTGGAAGTTGTTTCAGAAGAGTAGGCTCTACGAGATCATAGCCGGGGCATTTACCTTCTTTAAGTTTTCGTATTTCCCGGCTTAGTTCATAGAGCGTGACATGTTTTAATGGTAGGCACAACTGATTTGGTGAACTTAAGTATTCGTCTATTTCATTATCTACGCTATGATCGTCGCTAGGAGGTGGTTCAAAACTTTTGTAAATGATCCGCGAACGTGGCAGCTTTCTCACCGTCAGAGCGAGCCCAGGTCCCCATTTGTGTTTTTATTGGTGTAGCCTGTTGTTTAGGACGCTTCATATTTTTGTAGCTTTGTACAGAGAGTAGTTTGTGTCGCTAGTAGGTGTCAGTTTTGCAAGGTAATCTTGCAGGACCTCATTGTCCATTCTTTGTTAGCGCTTTTAGTTGCTGTGATGCTTTATTGAAAGCAGTTTTATCACGTGCATAGTGGTTGTTTTGCCATTCTCTGCGGGTCGGCGTCTTTCGGTTACACTGTCCCTAATAAACGTAGGGTATACATGCTCTTTAGCTCTACCAGCTTTACCTTGGGGCGTGGATCTGTTGGCCGCTGTGAATCAATTTGTTTATATCTTCAATTGCTTGTTCAACTTCTTCGACCGTTTTCAGTGAGACCGTAAGTTGTGTTTCTTCTGTAATAATATCTCTGTATTCTTCCCAATTCGTTTTCTTATTGTATAATCTGGGTGGCGCTTCATTTAAGATTATTTTATCATTGACATTAAGAATTACAGCCGAGTGATCTGAGGTAAGGTCTAAGTCGGATTCCACACTGGTGTTATTGATTATAATATTTTTGTTATGAAAAGTCAAGTAGATCAGGAGTCTTTCGTGGATCAGTCGGCCAATAGGTGGGTTCACCTGTGGATAGGCATTCAAGGTTAAGTTCTTTAACAGCCTGGTAGAGTTGTCTGCCTCTGGTTGTTACTAGCCTGGAGCCCCAGAACAAATGTTTAGCGTTCCAATCGCCTCCAATTATATAACGATGTCCGAGTTGAGAGAAGAAATGTCTATAATCTTCTCGTAATATTTGATGTTTAGGCGGGCAATAGACTGCAGCTATTGTAATGTCTGAACTTTTGCCACTAACTTTAATGAGTGTAGCTTGTATCTTGTCTGTCGCAAATGGTTCAAGCGAGTGATGTTTTATGTTGCATTTTATGAGTACTGCCGTTCCTCCGTGCGCATTTCCTGATGGGTGATTGGTATTGTAAGTAGTATAGCCCTTGACAGAAAGAAAACTTTTACTAGTGAACCTGGTTTCGGATATTAAAGCTATGTCGATTTTGTTCATGTTCAAGAACATTTCTAGCTCTAGCCTCCGTGCGGCTAGTCCATTAGCGTTCCATGTGATTATTTTGAGATTAGAATTAAATTTTTTTTAAGGCTGCCCAGTAGCTGGATAAACCTATCCATCATGTTGTCTACCATGTTAATCATCATGGTTTGCATTCTGTTGAACATCTTATCTAGAATGTCTTCCAGCTGTTGCATTTGAACAGGTTCGTTTGAATTTGTTGTCTTGTTTGTTTTGGTTTTTGTTACCTCAGCATAAGTTGGTGTATTTTTGTTCAAAGTATTATTGTTAGTCTGTGAAATATCCACATCTGGCTTTCTAGTTAGTCGTTTTATTAAATTTGTGCGCGTGGCTTTTGGTTGTATTTTTAGAATATGTTCCTTGTACTGTTTGTATTTAGCACATCCTCTGTAACTGGCGGGGTGTTTTTGCTGACAGTTCGCACATGTAGCTACTGAATCTTTAGTTTTTTTTTACAGGTGCTGGTTGGGTGGTCTTCTCCGCACTTGACGCATCTGAATGGTCTGTGACACTGATTTTTGGAATGACCAAACCTTTGGCACCTTTTGCACTGGATGATTTCTTTTTTCTTATAAGGTGGTTCAAATGTTACCTTCATGTGGTTTAAGTATTTCAAATTAAATATATCCCTATTGTTCGACTTGGGTTCTAGGTCTACATAAAACAATGGTAGAGGTTCCTTTGAGGTTCGATGGCGTACATTAACAATTTGTCTTACTTCGTGCCCGTTTTCTTTGAGTATCTCTTTATTTCAGTGGTATCTTCTGAGCTGTGGAGACCTCTCAATACAACTCTGTATGGTCTTTCGCTCTTCAGCATGTATGTGTAGTGACTAATATTGTCTGAGATAAATTTTTCCTTACTGATTTATATATTTCTATATTTGCTGGCATTATTTTCACTGTGTCCTGACTTAAGTGTAGTCATAGTGTAGTCGTCCGTTGTTGTAATTTCTTTTAATTTATTTCTGAGGGCGTTGATATCCAGGACTCCAGTTACGAAGATTGGCTCTGGTTTTGGTGGCTTTTCTGTTTCTTTATTGTCTGTTGTAGCTTCCTCATCGTCTAGTATATCAAATTGATTATGTGTAGGGATTGCATAAGTAGATGTACTAGACTTTTTTTTTATATTTTCAGTCTGTGGAGACTTGGTTTCCACTCTCTTTCTTTTGGCTTGGAGAATTCTGTCTTGCTGCCAGGTATTCTTGTTTGGGTCGTTCGCGCTGAATGGAATTTCAGGGAAGTTGATATCTTGCGGTAAGGTACCGAGTGAATTGCTGCGTGCTTTTGTAAACATGCTCTTGTGTAAGGTTTGTTGAATCATAGTAGGGTTAGTTTTAGTTTTCAAGTTCTCGTTCATTTGGTTCCCACGAGTATTGGACGGAATAAAAGGTCACTTAGGGGTGACGCCATTCCCTAAGAAGGCAGAATACAACTACGTTTGCCATGTCCGTAGAGGTCGATCGCTAGTGACTGATCTTCCATCAGCCATGCAGTCCCTTGGCGCGAGATCTCACCGTGAACTTGGGGTAATTTTTTATAGAAGTTTTCTTCTTCGTGGCCCAGACAGTCAAGCCAAGACCACCGATCCTGTCGTAATGTACAGAGTTGCGGCTTGTGGAGTCATTTCCTACTCCCACAAATATACCAAGCTTTCACTGGTTTGGTCGAGATAGTTGACCGCCGCTCGAGACCCGGCGTTGTTATTCATTTGGCACCACCCAGAGGACACGTGTAGGGTTGTGGTTAGGTATTTCCTACGGACGCGAATAACACTATCCCCCGAAATTATAATAGATACAATATTATTTTATGATTATGTTTATGTATAGTATATAAACATGTCGTATAGTACAGAATAAATAATAAAATCTCGATAGGGAAAAAGTGTACAAAATGGCTGGGGCCATCGAGACGCAGAGCCGACGATGAAAAACGAATGGATGTTTACTACAACTTTTCCAATGGAAATAATAAGAATACCACTGTTTGGCAGTTAAAGATAAGCGTTTTGATTGTAATTCCGGCCATGTTGGAAATTCAAATAGCTTCTAATACGCTAACCCGAAGACGGCAATATATTAGCGCCGGTTGGCAAAGCCGGCCAAGCTTCGCTGAATAAGCTAAATTGAAATCACTGCGCCCTTAAGAGATCTTGGGGTATCATTAATAATGCTGGTAGGTATAATTTGAAGAAATGAGCGTTCTAATTATATTCTGTTAGGATTAAAATTTAGAGCATATAGTCTATCTAAACTTGGACTGAAAATAACAAGCGAATCTAATTCGATAATTTTCGGAGTGATACTGTGTTGTGTGTGCATGTGTTTGTTTGCGTGGTTTCGTGTGTGTCTGTGCCTGTGTCTGTGGTTGTGTCTGTGCCAGAGTCTGCCTGCGTCTTTGCAGGTGCCGGTGCTGGTGCGTGCGCGTATGAGGTGTGCGTGAGCGCTGTGCATGTGCATGTGTGCGTCCATGTGCATGTTCGCATGCGCGTGCATGTGCATATGCGTGTTTATGTGTTGTGTGTGTGTGTGTGTTTAAAATATCTTAAAACTATTGAATGGAACTTATTTGAAACTTACAAATATTAAATACAATTTAAAAGTGGTTTACTCAACTTAGACTTCCTTTAAATTTTTATTAGTTTTGCTTGGTAGATTTTGAAAAATTTCAAAAATAATGTTTTCAGAAAAAGATCTATTTGCAATAAATTTTATTTTTAAATTGGTTGCTTCTTTCAAGAGCTATTGGTTAACGAATAATTCGAAAAAAGGGCCTTTTTTCATAGTAACTTTTTAAATCCTTGATGGATTGATGTAGTTAAAATACAAAAATAACGTTTTTTTTTACAAGTGAATTTAGGTTTTTGACGTTGGGGAGCTCAAAACTTATCATAAATATATTAATGTACATCACTAGCTCAGGTGACGGAGTGGCGGCGCATGGAAGAAAAATTCAATCACTGCACAGGCACCGAAATTGCCGTTACATATATCATATCAAGTACTTATACAAAAGGCCACACTCTCGTGGTCTTAACTCTGTGTAAAATGCTTGCAGAGTTTTGTTATCTAGGACCTCGTCCAAAGAAAGCTTTTTAATTATCTTCATGACAGATCGGCTTTAACAAAATAAAAACTAGTGAGAATCAGGCTTTTAGTACATTAGTTTTGTATTAATGACGGCTCGTGCCAAAGGTAAAAACATAATTTGTAAAAGTAATCCATAAGATTTGACAGATGACATACGGACGACCTGTCAAATGTTACAGATCACGCTAATGAATTACGTTTTCATTTTCTATGCAACCCGCTGCATATGCTGTACTTAATCATTTACAAATATTTTCATATTTATAATACTGGCTGTAATTATAATACATTGAAAACTATCATCGCTTTACACCATTCTTTTGGTTTTGTAAACTGTACCATACTACAATATTAATTCCATATTATATTAAGCACCTTACTCTATCTTACCAAATTATAATCATTCATTCACTTGATTCTTCTTGACGACCTCCCACGTTCGTAATCCGTCCTCTGTCGCAAACCCACGGAACCTTATAATATTCAGCGCCGTACTACGTGAAAATGAGTTTAATCGTACACTCAATCCACTTCACTCTATTCATTTTTTATACACTTTATACTGTCATACGGTGTTATATCATATACCAAAACTTAATATCGACTGAACGCGTGAAATCAGCTTAAAATCCCTCACTAATTTATACTTATTTCTATATCCTGTTCCACTGTCATTTATGTATAATATATTCATTGAGACTATTTCTAGGAGCCCAAATACAATACCTCTCCCACAAATGATTGAAGGAGTTGGGTATTCCGCAAATTTCAGGTGCAGTACTGCATCAGGTCAAAGTTACTATGTCTTTCTAATGTCACTAATGTGACGAGATACAAAACTTCGACTCTATGAAGCCAATGGAAAATGCTCACATCCATCTTTCAGCTATAAAAGAGCTGATAATGTTCAAACAGCTGGACTAATTTTCTTGAATCATAACTAAGAATGAGAATATTCTTATGATTCCAGAAAATGAGATACTACTCGTACTAACTCACCTTCAACTCACTATAGTATAACTACTTCACCTTTTAAACAAAAAAATACTAAATCAAAATCGGTTCAGCCGTTTAGGAACTATGATGCGACAGACAGACACACAGAACACAAGTCAAATTTATAATATACGTCTATCCGAGTCAAAATAAGTTTGAGAAATACAAAGGAAAATTTTGCAAAAAAGTGTTTGTTTGAAATAAATCTTAGATTATTAATCCATCTATTTAAAAAATGCAATTATAAAGTTAAGAAAACGCAGTATTCTCGAAAAAATGTTGCTCAAAAAATATCTGACATAATGTTTAAAAATTATAAAAATTTTGATTTTGTTGGATTTAAATTTTTACTAATCTGACAGCTTAAAGCTAAAAAAGCATGAACACAACGAATTGATTTTGTAATACAATGGTATTGCTTACATTTTTCGACTGGAAAAGCTGGATAATGTAAGAATTTGGAGTGAATACAACGGAAAATTTGGGGGATCGTCAAATTTTTTTAGTTGTTAGTGTAATTGTCGATTCCTATGAATATTTTATTTGGTCTTTTACGCAACATCTTCGTTAGCATTATCTATAACAACTTTACCATCCATAAAAATAGGAGTCCCTAACCAACCACCCAACTACCACATTAAGCTGCTCTTTATCGACTACTTCAATATCTATTATTTATTCTAACTTCTATTGCTTTTCTTTGCAATCTATTATATTATCATATTTTCACTTTATATTGATACTTTATTTGCATTTGTTTAATTCTATAATGTCATTATAAGTATATATTAAAATACAGTTGAAATGACAAAAATTATATTATAAAAAATTCAAATGAATTTTAATCACGAAAAAGCTCTGGCAGACTCTAGAGCAGTTACGAATGTGTTTAATTACAACTCTCCTCTCATTCGTACCTTGTCCTAAACAAATATTTGGTAAAGGGATATTTGTTGAAACACATTTTTAATTAAATACATTTCCAAAAAG
Organism: Eumeta japonica; assembly: GCA_005406025.1. NCBI lineage: Eukaryota > Metazoa > Arthropoda > Insecta > Lepidoptera > Psychidae > Eumeta > Eumeta japonica. The sequence goes on from BGZK01000878.1 coordinate 176,143, forward strand.
TTTCAAGTTAAGCAGGTATATAAGCTTATTTATAGTTTCTCTAATGTTCAAATGAAACCAGTAAAATCAATAATCAACATAATCAATTTTACTGTGCAAATTAAAATTTGAATTATTTACAGGAATCACCTTCCAATTATAGTTTTTTACTAGTTTACGTAGTGGCCTTGGATCTTGACATGAAAGTATGTAAATATCCTGTCATTTACGACAGCTATAAAACCTACTACGTACTTTGATATCCGTTTATAAGAAATCTTATAATATTATAAAGAAATTTTATAATATTATAATTTTATAATATCATCCACACAGATATATGTGCACGCTTATAGCACAGGTTTTATTAAAAGGTTTTCAATTGGTTTCAAAAAATATTCAGTTTATTTTTTGTACAATATAGAATAAAATAGGTTTTTTTCATTCTGATATCAAATCATTTTCAGTTGCTTACATGTATTTTAAAATAAAATTAATCAGTGTATTTTAAAATAAAATAAGATGTATGTTTGGTTATTAATGAGGTACCCCAATTCAAGGATTTCCATAAATTTTTAAGAACGAAAATATATTTATTTGTTTTATAATTCGTCGTGTTGCAATAACATCGATATTTCATTTACAAAACACGAGGAAAGCCATAGCTAAACTTTCAAAGTTGTTGAGCCGGGTCGTCACTGCGGCCTTTAGTTAAGCGCAGGCCTGGATGTGATGAGGTTGCGAAATCGTGTTGTGTCCATAATGGATGAATAAAAAGGCCAAAAAAAAAAGTTTTTTTTAAAATACTTGGTAAAGGTACATTTATGATTAAAAAACAAATACATTTTATGCAAGAATATATCATTAAATAATATACAACAATAAATTTGGATTATTATACTGACATATAACACGAAGAAATGAAAGATTAGTCGTGGGACGCTCAATGTTCTGTCTGGAAGTATAGCTTTTTTAGCACGAGTTTGCAGTAATAAGTTTTTATAAATTTAAATACTTGAGGTATACTTAAATATTTTATATTTATTTAAATAGTTTATCTCACAGTATCTGTCATTAAGAAGAAATATTGTTAGAAAAGAGCCATCGTACTTAACTCTGGTTAATGTCTATTATGAACAATAGCGTGTTGTAATAAAATATACGTAGTTTAAATCACATCCGCAATTATTTCAAAAGTAAGTCTCTGTGTTTGCTTTCTACTTTTTCACCGCTAAAATAGAAATCTTAATAAATCCGGAGTGGAGATAGCTGGTAAAAGATGTGGGGCATTAAAAGCAATGAACAATCTTATTATTAAATCACTTATAAATTGGATAAAGTATGCCAATCTACTCCAATAATACAATTATTACTATCATTGGCATACTTTTTTTTACTATACTGAAAGTTTATTATTTAAGTAAGAATGTAGTGAAAGTGTATTTTTATTACTGTAAAAATGCCCTAGTAATGTTTATTGAAATTGCTAATTAGACAGAGAAGGACTAATATCCAGTGACGTCATGTTTACTAGTTCCATATAGAATTATGTCAAACATCGTTTTGCCAGACAGAAATGGCATATATTTTTTTATTGTTATATTTCATTGTTTTTTAACTGATTTCATTTTCAGTCATCACATCTAGTCACCTTGCATATTTTATCATCTAGTATTCTAAAAATCAGTAAACTATTTCTATACACACGGAGGCGCGCCGCTTAAAGGAATTCATTTTAAATGTAGGCGAGCGAAACCGCTTATAAAAGCTGGTTATAAATAATTTCAATCGTTTTTTATACAAGATTCGACTACTTTATATTAATTTTCATACGTGCTAACTAATGTGTGTAATAGGAGGGTCCGCAGGGGTCGCCCTAGAAAGCCTTATGGGGACGAAATCGGTAGCGTATTGGAATTTTAAGCACCCAATATGGACGAACACGCATGAAACGATCGATAGATGACAGTGAAGCGAAAGAGATATACGAAGATGGCACCAAATGGTGATGTGTGGTTTATACCTACCCCTCTCAGCTATAGGCGTGAGTTTATAGTAATAAATAGAATTTATAAAATACAGATCTTCGGGTGAAGTTACTTTTTTTATTGACACAGAATTATGGATGAATATTTGCAAGAAAAAAATAATAATTTTAGTTGCGCATTTCATAGTGTTCGATGAATGAATAATACTCTCCGTCTTTAAATACGTATTCTCTTTATTAAAAAATTGTAATATTTTTAATAACTTTTGTTGATACCAAGGTAGTTAATGAGTTTACCTGTCAACCGACGCTAGAATAATATCAACATGGAATATCGTCGGCGGAATGTGACGAAAGAAGTCTGAATAAAGTAAATGTTAGCCAGATAAGGCCGTGACGTGGCACGTCACAGTGATGTAGCGAGTTCTGACTTCTAAAGGGATTTTGATGGAGAAAAATAGACGTAAGCCTCGCTGAGTAGCTTTTTTTTTTCGTTGACTGTACTTAAAATATTTATTTATCTCGACAAGTACCATATTCCGAGTTCAAAACCCGTCTTACTAAATTACGAAATAAAAATTTCAATAACATCGGCGTAGCTTCCGTTTTGTAAAACAGTATTATGCAATGTTTTTAACTTTGCTTAATTTGATTTCGAACCAAATCAAAAATGGCTTTATTTTGTAGGTAATAGAATTACATTTGGAATACGTCATTGACAAATTCTTTTCGATATTAACATTGCTACCCATTCCAAATGCTGATTCACCTTGAGACGAATGGGCAAGAAATTTAACGGTTGCTATGTTTTTACTCATCAATACAAAATATTGAGTAATAAATAATTTAGTACAGCAATTAGAAATAATATGAATCAACCCGATAGCCAAGCAGTACAATCCCATGGATTTTTAAAATACAAATAACTGAAATACTTGCATTTTTTGTAGTTAAGTGCTACACACAATAGAAGTTACAGTGTATCTAATTAAATTTGAGAAACATATATATCAACAATATTCAAAAGGCATCTTAAACACTCCAGTTAAAATGCTGTGTTTATAGGGTTACAGACGTATCAAAATGTAGATTGAAAACTCGTATCACGAGGACACTGAAGCTATAATACTTGTTTAATATATAATACATGTTTAGTATATCATTATTCATTATACGTTCTTTGTTCTGATTGAATAAAATTAAGCGGCAAAGAACGTTCATTGGTATCGATTATCGAGTAAAATATTTTTTTTCTGTACCTTTCTTAAACTTAAGTCTTACCGAGGGGAAAATTAACCATTCGGTCTGTTCACGTCTTGCCACATGCCTCGTGTAAATAACAATTTTATGCTTAGAGCGGCAAGTGAAAATTTTCCCAGAAATAAAAATCGTCTCTTAAATCAAGTCCGATAGTTACATATATGAACAGCATGAATGTATTTATTTTGTCGACAATATTATGGAGTAAAAAAACCAATCCATTTATTTATAGGATATTCTTTCGTGAGGACAGCTGAAACAGACAAATGAAAAAATTAAACTTACAGCAATTCATATAAAAAAGAAATCCAAAGCAAAATCCCTCTCAAAGTAACGTATAGAAGACCGTGTCCTGCGCACATCCAGCGGCGACCGGCGCCGGCCCGCACGCTGTGAAGGCGTACACAGTCCCCGGTTTACCTGAGATTATGGTTGCTAATGGACGGATACAGGAGAGCCTTTGTTAAGGCGAAGTGTGATTTATGTACTTACAGAGTTATTTTTGTAATAACGTTTAATTGAGGAACATTCGCTGCGTCATCTATTTTTATCGAATAAAGATATTCGCTCGTTCGACATTCGCTTCGTAATTGAGAATCCAAAATGGTAGTCACTCGAGAACCTTTCTTCCCCGGCGGTTATTGGTGCTTAGACCCTGTTCAGCTGCCCATCAGCGTTTTTGTTTATTGTTTCTAGGAGATATGTCGGTCATTCTAACTCTTCAACGGATTTCCATGTTTCGAATTTTAATATCGCAAAAATCGCCAGCATAGCCCTTTCGTCCACAAGTTGAGTGACTTTGAGCTTGTTTATTAGACCGACAGTAAAGTGCAACCTCTGGTATACCATATATCATCAATGACAATGGGCACTTTTCATATATTTTCACTTTAGGCGCTGAAATATATGAAAATTTAAAAATACATTTTAGTAACCCGAACGCTGTCCAACCCATCTCAATTATTCATATAACCGATTTATTGAAGTTTGATCTACCTTATTGGAGAGTTTGTCCCAAGCAAACATATTAATCATCAATTTTGACGGGAGAGTACTCCACTATCTATGAAGTGTGTATAATACGGACTTTCAACAAAATTTTTAATTTTACTATGCTCACGTTTGAACTCACTTCTTGAGAAACTCAATTAAGATTCCCGAGCATGACGCCCAAATGATTCAGCAGTTCCGCCATTATGACTGTACCATCAACGAATGGTATAGGTGAGTAATGTAATCGTCTATGTGTAAATGTGTCCTTTTCATTTTAAGAGCTTGAAAACCTTCTCTACCTTGAATCAAAGGCGGAACTGGAGTCGAGATTGAAAGAAAAAACGAAATCGTGATCTACATCAAGAGAAAATCAAGAACAAGTCGCGGGGTTAAGGAACAAGATCATGTCCATCTTGATGATTTCCATCTTGATGATTTCCATATTGGTCATATCCAACATAATAATTGATGTAGTCATGATGCATTATCGTAGTATTATTCGTCGATATAAACGATGTAGGAATTCGTTCTGTCTACATGGCCAGAGCCGGGAACGAAAGCTATGTACAATAAAAATAATCAAGGTTAAGACTCTTTTTTAAGGTTCTGTGAAGATTATTAAGAACGCTTGCAGTTTAACCGACTACAATAAAATTAGTACGAAGATAGCTGAAATCCAAAGATACAATACATACAATTCGTGAGAATTAGTAAAAACCGTAATAGTTTTAAGCCATATGTGGGCAGCAGCCGGTTCGCGGGCCGCATCCGGCCCGCTGTTAGGTTTGACCGGCCCGCGAGACATTTTGAAAAATTTATATCTGATATCTATCCCTGAAATTTATGAACACTACTTCAAAATGCACCTGCTTTTGAACGCGGCCCACGAACGTATTTACACACCAAAGTTTGACCCACAACATGTCAAAGGTTGCCCATACCTTGTTTAAACGATATTTATTAAGATTTGCTATAGGGATAGCTGGAAATTGAGGAAAGAATATATGATACAATTTTTTAGAGTTCCGAAAGAATTACTAAAACCTCTTATAGCATATTATAAGTATTTTTAATAATCTTCTTAATAATAGAATTCCATAAAATTTAACATGTAAGTAACTGGAAGCCAGTGAAATATCCAGGATACATATTTTAGGGTTACATTAATATTACTAAAAACCCTTATAGTTCGACTAATTTCACTGAAATTTGCACATTTTTCTAATTACAACAGACATAATATTTAGAGTAGCTCATGGTTACGTGGTCGAGTTCTGTGAAATTAATAAACACTTTTGTAATCTGATTGACTGAAATGAAATTGTGCATGGAGATAGCTTAAAATCAAATAAAAGGATGTAGGTTGTATTATTTTTAGAATTCCATGGCTACAGCGAGCAAACATTCAAAGGAATAAGAAGTGTCTCTGTGTTTGTAGGTTTATTAAATTTTCATTGTAAGCCAGTGATCCGATTTATGAGAGATTTTTCTCGTATTCTGAAGATGGGCGTATATTATTTTTTTATGGCAGGAAGTGTTCAAAATAACAAAAAAGAAAACCCATTCCAACGCAACAATCGAGAAGCTCACTTCACGAGGGCGAAGGCGCGGGCGGAAAGCTAGTGTATAAATAAGAAAATACGAGCTGGAAAACCCTAGATGTCATCGGAAGTCGACACGTATCCCCCCAGGAATTTAATTTAATACGAGAGCGGGTCACCTGCCGCCGACTCGCTCCGGGTGCGGGGAAAGTAAGAGCTGGAATTATGTAAGGGGATATTTTTCCCTTTTTTCCTGCGCGGAACCGACGGAGTGCCCGGCCGACGCCGCGGCGGGGCGGAGCACCTCGGCTCCTCGGCTAAGTAATTAATTCCGTTCAACGTCGCGTACTTAGATCGGGCTTAAGTTATTTTGTATTTATTTGTCGAGATAAAAATGATGTTTCCAGCATGTACGTTGTGGAGGTATTTTTTTACGCTCTGCTTCGGCTCAACGATTTTTTTTAACTTCCCGCCGTTAAAATTGAATAAAAATCCCTGAAATTGTAAAGTTACGATTTTGTCTGATTTTCGATAAACCGCGTTTTCACGAGATCTTGACGTCTTAAGGTTCTAGGACTCTATTTCGAGTCTTCGTGTGATGTCTGGAGGTCTGCATGTGCGTATATGTGTGCCTGCGTGAGTATGTGTGTGGATTTGTAGATGGGTGGGTGCGTGCGTGCCTGTACGCGTTTGTTTGCGTGTAAATCTCTCATACTTTTCGGACGAATTAACTGTTCAAAACGTAATTTGCGATAGTCGAAACGAGTCCACTCACCTTAAAGTTCCGGAAATGTTGAACTAATTTCGCCCCCACAGATTTTGAAGATTCTAAAAATAAAGGTTTCATAAAAATATTTTAAATAACTTATAGCCTACTTTATCGGTCAATACCAAAATTTAAACAGGTGCACTCTCTGCCGCAAGCTGCATAAAAATCAATTAATTTGTCCAAGAGATGTCATTGGAAAATATTTTTTTTTATATTTCGTCATGTACTCTACGTTGTAAACTCTAACTAGACGTTTTCTTTTAAAAAAAGTCATTGTTGCATATTGTCAGTCCAGAGATATCGTTAACGACAAATTCGAAAAAATAAAAGAATTTTTCAAAAAAAATTTTTTGAAAGTTTTTTAGTGGATTAATGTTTGATATAGGACAATTTTCTTTGCTACATAAAATTGCATGGAATGCAATTTAAAAATTATAAACAGCGTTTTGTTTAAGATTGCACCCTACTAGATATAAGCACAAATAATTAATTACGTAAATTTGTGTATAAAATTAATATAAGTCTGCTAATTAAGGCGCAATAATATAAATTCTAAACGCTGAATTAAATTAATACTTAACAACATAGAGTTAATTTAATTGATTATTCGCCTTGTTTTCAAAATCAGATCGGACTGAACTACAATAACAGGACATAGGAAACAGTGGAGCGCGTCCGCTGCAGTTTGCTTTATTAAAAAAAGAACTGTCAAGGTTTTACGATTTGGCAGATGAGACTTTGGCAACGAATAGCAAACATCATACGATTCCTCGGAAATACTCGTGCATTTCCTTAGAATCGACGTGACAATGAACCAATTTAAAAAAGGACACTATCCGCTGCCTTTCGACGAAGCTGCGTAGCGTTTAGTAACGCGGCCGCGTGTTCCTTAACTCCGCTCTATTGAGATTGATTTCATAACGACGTTTTCATACAACACTGCAATAATCTAAAGTGATATAATTATAATAATTTCTCGTTCCATTTTGAATTCCTATCTTGATCTCGATCTTGTGTGTATAATAATTACCATTTTTTTAAATTTTCTCTCAAAAGCAAATTATGAGGTAGAAAAGCGATTTTCAGTTTGATATTATAATTTTAACTAGTATCTTACCTCTATAATAAAGTTATTCTAAGTAGAACATGAATTTTAAATCCATACTATTTCATGATATATATCAACGTATTTACGTAGACTGTCTAGAATATCTAAGTCTGTGTAGAGACTAATTGAAAAACATTATTAAATATTTTCTGATGAAAGCTAAAGACCGGTTTATATATTTCACGCAACGGAAAAACAGACAAGCAAATACAAACACAAATAAATCATATAAATATTATAGCTTGAATCATTTAAGAACTTTTATTAAAACGATTGTAATAATTAACTTTTAACACAAAAAATATCGAAATTCAATAAAAATATCAACCTTTAGGCAAATTCCTTTCTGTGAGCAAATTATTTTTTAAGCCAATTGCTGAAAGTTGTTCGGCGACTTGTTAATTGGCTCATTAATGTCTCGTCATCGGAAAAGGTATAAAGTTCTGCCGAACCAAGCAGAGCGGAATGATTATTTTCCTTTAACAACACAAAGGCTAATTATTCACCCACCGACGTGCACTCCTCGGCATAAACAATAGACCGCCCACGCTCTCGGTCTGCTAACGCTCATGATATCACGTTCTCTACAACCTACGCCATCTTATTTATATTCAAAACTAGCTTTTGCCCGCAGCTCCGCCCGCATGGACTATAATATTTAGACAATTTTAGAAGCGCTCATAACGTTTATTCATATTTTTCCCACAGGACCATTTTAAATGACGTCCCTAATATATGAAGACAGTACTACGGAGATGTCAAGTTGTATCTCTAGTTTTACTCAGGTGAATCAGATAAAACATTGCTTAGATGTTAATTTGAAACTCAAACTACAAAACTGTGAAAACCGCATTAAAATCCGTTCAGTGGTTTTTTTTCGTAACGCCGTAACAAACATACAGACAAACAAACAGACCAGAATTCTAAAAATTCTGTTGGGAGCAATATAGATTATTAGAAAACAACATTGTTTATTAAGGAATAAAGACCCCCATGCCAAATTTTTCATTAACATCTCTAACGTGCAGACTGCGGCCTGTTATAATTTTATCATACGTATTGATTACTTTCAATTCTTCTTTCTTTTATTATTCGATTTACGTGTTTTTTTTTAGAGTTCTGTACGTCCGAATGAAAATCGGGAAATACTAAAATTGCTCCAAAATTATTGAGATTCGGAAAGCTATTAAAGCACAACATACCAGCTTTAAGTATGTTCAACGTAGTCTCCTTCAACGTCGGTGATAACGGCGTTATAAAAGTATTAAACACCGCTGTCTTTTTTCTTTACGACTTTGTTAAGTTCACTAATCGGAACAGTATTACATTTTTTTCAAATTGATGAAAGACGTCATTTTCATATGCGTAAGTATTGCAATAAATCGTGTGGAGGGGCATAAGGCTTCTCTGTTATGTTACGATTTATATTAGGCAACTCCTATTTTGGAGTTATGGAACTTCGTTCCAAAAACCGACCCATTAAAGGATTACTCGTGTATCTGTCTGTCTTTGACACAGCAATTTTGATTCGAATTTACTAGACCAATTAAATTGAAAAGTTGGTGCCCGTAAATTTTTGTGATTCAACCACGGACGTGTAACGTAAGTAAATGAATTTTCATTATCGGGCTCACTTTTGGAGAACAAATTGGAAAATTAATTACGGTAGCCCATTCACCTCCTATCCTATTCCTTCTTAAAAGGCCGGCAGTACAATAATAACTCTTTCGGGTTTACGGCTATCCATGGGCTGCGATGACTACGTTTTTTTTTTTTTGGCTCGCATGATCGTTTGCATCTTTTAATGCCATTATACAAAAAGTATGTAAAATCAAAGTTTTTTGCCATTCGCGACCATAGCGGTAACTTAACTTAAACAGTGATGTAGTTAATTTATTGCACAAAGATTAAGTACTAGCAATTCATCAAGTTTCATAACTTCGTAATCATATCTCTATGGTTGTGTCTGCAAAATAGAACCTACCCCCCACTCCCTCAGGCGCGAGCGACCTACATTCGCAGAGGCTTGTATTTTTATTCGCTCCGGCGCCTCGCGACGGTCCGTCAAAATGGACCGGATATAATTTTATGTGTCGCATTTGAATACCTTGAAATAAAAAAGAAAGAGAAAAGAGGGTAGAGATGGAGAAGAGTAAGACGGCGGAAGCGTTTACGGCCGAGGCACCGCCTTTGCGGGGCGCGGGCGGAGGGCGGCGGGCGCGCGGGCGCGGAACGTATTTTTAATGGAGGATAACTGACGGCGCGAGTTAGCATCGTAGATATGTACGAGGTTTGTCACTGCTGTATCTCTATAAAATACTATACTATGCGATACGATAACAGACAGACTAAAACAAACATACTCCGCTCATTCATAGAAAATGTCTAAGTATTTATGATATGAAAATCTCTAATGACATATCGCCTTATTATTTACATCTGATTATTTTTGTATATCGTTTTTAGTATTCGATTAAATACCTGAGAAAATTAAAAGTAATTGCAAATTAGAGGTAGCTCCGTAATATAACGTTTGATTCTCCATTCGCAAATCGTGGATTCGAATTAGATGTGTGCAAATGAGTTCTTTCGAACTAAAGTGCATATACACTAAAGAAAACGTATGTAGCGTTGCCTATAAATGCTACAGATGTCGTTCTCCGTGATAAAGCGCCACTTCCACACAATAGATGGCGTTTCATGACAGTCATACCGGAGCAGCAAAACATATAAAGACGTGAAACACGCTATAGGAATTCCGTATGAGCGTGCAATATGTATGCACTAATGCTACAACTCTGCCTAAGAGATCCGAAACTTTTATGAAACGGACACATAAATATCTACCCGTTAAATGTCGTAAGACAACCCTAGATTCAAGGATAAGAGAAAACTTAGATACATCTTTGGCGGTTTGAAACTTGTCAACAGTGACAGGTTCGGAACTTGTCTTGCTCAGATTAAACTATCACTTTTGGATTTAGTGATTACAACTTCAAAGAAGTAAGTCTTTTTCTTGATAACATAATAATCCTTAGATGCATCATTATAATTCTTCATTATGATTCATTGTAGATGTATGGTTTTGAATGGAGTTCTAAATATCATTCTGATTCTTCGTTGGTTATGTATTCATCTTTCCATGAAATATTTTAACGTCAAATAAAGTTTTAGTAATTCAGATAACATCAAACATTACTTCTTTGATTGGGATTGGAATCTAACTAGTATTAATATTATAATATTTAAAAGTTAATGGTATTTATCTTTTCTTGGGAAACCATGAAAAAATGCTAATTTTCAGATAAAGTTGCAGATGTAGTTTAATTTTTTTCTTTAACTTCTAAATACATATTGTAAATAATAAGTAACGGTTATAAGAGCGCTCTTAATAAAAAATAAGGATCCGTTTCATTAAGTCTGTGAATTTTTTAACGGCCTGTTAAACTTCTGTCAACCACCAACTCGCCCATTACTTTTACAAAAGTGTACACTAACAGTCGACTAAAATACGATTGACACGTGCACGATGAAATCGGTCCTATATCTCAAACACTACATAAAATCAAATCAAAAATCTGTAAAATCACCTTGTAGACCTTGTAGACTACCCTTAGAAGTTCCTGCTTATGTAATTGTTTATAAAAAAGATGATCAGATTTCGGTATCCGTCTGTAAAGTAATCTAGAAGTTATTTCCGCACGCACGCTTGCACGTATGCACAGAAAGAGGTACAGCGACAAATCTGATGAAAACTGGATTTTCAAAAATCTTACTAAAAACAGTAAACTTCCTAATTTTTTATGAAAATTTTTCAATTTTCATAACGGAAAGTTGTGTTTACTTTTTCTACACTTTTTCATCTAGTTTCTATATATGATTGTTCTGACATCCTTATTACAATAAGAAAATTAAAAAAACGTTATAGTTACTGAGTCAAAATTTTAGAACAGTGAAGTATCAAACACTTATATACCGAGAGAAATGTGTGAAAAGGGCCCAGTTTCCCACTTTTCAAGAACTTACACAATCCACAATCTTCGAATAAAGGGTGCGTCCCGTCCTCCTCGATTCATTAGAAGGGGGTTGGACAATGATCCACAAACGAAACACTAATTTCAAGGAAACTAATAGCCCTAAATTTTAAGGAATCAGAATTGGAGATTGAAAAGCACGCTTCAGGAGTATTGAAATAAAAATGAACAAGTGCCCTTGAATCGGGGCTTCCAAGAATTCGTGGTAGCAGAAGTGGATTCCGAGTGTGGGCGTCTTTAATGTTTCTTCGTAAGTCTATATTTACGCATCTATATGCGAACAATGAAGTTGTTCTTTGAAATACATTTTTATACATACAACTGGATTTTTTTTATCTTTCTTTGGCATTTGAATTATATATAGAGTGTTTGTACAAACCTACAATCAATAAGTACATTAACTATTTCTCTAATATATGATATAGTTCGTTCATTATAAACGTATTCATCGTAGTTCAGATGTCAGTGCTTTGCTTTTTAATGAGAAGGTAATGCCTTCGATTCCTGACCACATACGAATTGTCTACTTGACTATTCAACTTAATTCGTACCTCAGAAAGAACAATTCTTCGACCCCGCATTTTGTCGACAAACTTTTGTCTCTTCGATCTCTTAAATAGAGACTTTATAAAACTAGGCTTTTAAATAGTGATTTCTAAGTTTTGCAATTCTAGAATAATATTATATGAAGCTGAAAAGTTTGTTTGTGTGTTTGAACGCCCTATTATCATCCCCTACCGATCCAATTTGGTATATCCTTTTTGCGTCACATAACTCTTTTGTTAGACAAGGTTATCAGTTACGTAGTTTTTTTTATTTCTTTCATTCTTATTGTTCAGGCAGACTCTCTCCGCTATATGTCAGTGTAATATTTAGTTATTAATCCTTTTATTATTTCATATAACTTTACTCGGTTATTTAGTTAATGACATGTACGTGGTTACGTACTAGTCATTTGCGAGAAATTGGCAGGTATAATCCAAATTTAACACTAGTGGCAGCGCCAGACTCAACTGTCGTACATAGAAAAGCGAAAGGTGGTCCGTTGTTTTCATCACATAGAATCTTGCATGGGCCAGCTGGAATCAACCATCCATACACAGTTTATAAGCCGCGTAATATAACTTGTCAGACCGGCCTCGAAAGCCGGCAGCGGAATCAGGACTGGAGTCATTACTCGGAATAAAATTTTAGAATGGGATTAACATTGGATAATTGATGAAGAGGTCAATCGCGGGACCGCGAGCGTAAATCCCGTAACAAAACTGAGATGGAGATCCGAATTGGTTCCGAGTCCGGAAATGGGATAAAAAAAGAATTGATATAAAATATGAAAAAAAAATATTCTATAGGCGTAAGAGTGAAACAACGTACGGACGTCTGCTACAAATATATGCAAGAGATCAATTATGCCTTCTTGATTATCTAAAGGTTTTTTTTTTTAAATGTTGACAAATATTATTTTTACTTCTTTTTAATTTTCCTTATCTCGGTGCACTTAACCTCACTTTATTAACTTATCAATAATCAAAAAATCGCACACAATAGTGTACAATGAAAACTTCAAATGAACTTACAGAAAATGTTTAACATATGGAAATGTCCTATCAAAGACATATAAAACTATCAAAGGAAACAACTAGGATACAAGCGCAAAGGTAAGGAGCGGCGCACGTACCGAAACGTACTCACGTACAAACTACGTCCCTGGAAAAAACAAAACGGGATATAGGTCACGTTTCCGACGCCGAAATTCCGCGTCGCGCCCGAAGAAAGGCAAATATGTTTTATGCAGGAACGAGGGATTAAATTCACCGTCTGCTCGCGCTAGCTTATGACAGCGCCCGCGCCCGCGACCGCGCCATGCGCGGCCGCGGGCTGGGAGCCGAAAGAGCACGCGTCCGAAAAAATTTTAAAATTTTGCCCGAAGGAATAAGTTTTTAAAATGTTTATTTTTTTTGTTTGAATTCTCTTAAAGAAAACATTAAAATACAATAAAAAAAAATAAAGTAACATAATACTCAAAATGGGTTCACTAAAATTCTCAATTAATGATGTGATATATTAGTTTCACATTTAGTTTAACAGAATACAGACATAACATAACACTTTCCGCTGTTGCTGTTCATCCAGTAAGTGAAAGTTCCAATGCCGATTCCCGCCTCCATCCTCTGCTCTCTGGTGGCTTGCTCGTTTGCCCTTCGAAAATAATGTAAAAAAAATTTTGGGAAATTCGAAAGTATACGTCACAAAGTATTTTTTGTATATAAAGTAGATATATTAAAAAACAGAAGAATCAAGAAAAATAATAATTAAAAAAAATGACAAACGTGAAAGACTTTATATACAATAGGGTTTTATTCCTCATAAATTGTATTAATAAAAATCAGGATAATTACATATATAGATTCCAAGTACACACCAATTGACCTTAGCAATATTATTGAAGAGGCTTTTTGTTATAATTGTCTCTAGTAAAAGGCTACAAATTATATAAAGCCTGAAATATAAATATTCCTCTTCGTAAAACTATACTTTTTATATCAGGAAAAAATTTATTATTAGAAGAAATGATTAATGTTGAGTAAGCTTCATGGTTTTTGTTAGCCACAGTAGTGCACAGCACATTGTAGTGCACAGATGCATTACACCGTTCAAAAAAAATTTAATTTGCAGAAAACTATAACCTGCAAGCGACATGCAAAATCATGAAACATGCAGACAGAAGGTATGTGCAATGCATTTTTTGAGGTGTTAATATTGAAATCTAATCAATATTTAAATATTAGAGAGGGATTCACAGTAGCATAAAAAATATAATCAAATCAAATCAAAAATATCTTTATTTCGTAGGTAATAAAATAACGCTTGAAATACGTCACTACGGCATTCTTTTGGTATTAACGTTAACACCCACTCCGAATGCTGATTCGTTTTTCGGTTTCGCTCAAAGACACATGATAGATGTCAATAAAACCAGCACAACATTGAAAATCACATGAAACAGCCTGATAGACGAGCAGTTAAGTTCTACGGGTTTTTTTCCTTAATATATTCAGATACGGCATTATAACCTTTACCACACAATTTTTTAATGAAAGTTTTAAATTTATGAAATGGCAAATTTTTAACTTCAACCGAGATAACTTATTATAAAAGCACAAACATTGCCCCTTAAATGATTTGTTAACAAATATAATAAGATAATTGAGAATGGGATAGTAGTCAAGAGCAGGTTTGCATATTGAAATTTTTTGTATGCTGCTTGCATACCCTAAATAAGTTGTATATGTATTAAATCAAAATCGATTACTATTATATTTCGCCATTTTCACTTATATTGGCTGATCAGTAAACTAATTTGTTTGTAAAATTGACCCAGTGTGAACTCGAATCGATTGCAAACTTACAAAAGTATAGTTATACATGTTGATAACAGTCATTCAGTCGAATACTTATTTACTCCATTCCCTAAAATTTATTTTGTACTCACAGATTATCATATATCGTCTTGCCGAATTATAAAATTATAAGTCCAACCATTTCCGAATAAATAGATCGAAACATAGATATATGAGGGACCTCTTCAGATTTAAGATTTCTTCTTTCCAAGATATCAAACTATTAAAAAAGGTGTTAGATATGAAGGTGTGTAAAATTGTTATGAGCATAAAAATTTCTTTAAGAACCAGAAGATATCGAACACACTTTAAAAATAGGCCGCCGACATTTCCAACATTCCGTTACGATTCACAAAATACTTGACTTCCCTTAAAGCTCAATATATAAAAAATGTAGTTGAGCCAGCGAACTTTAATAAGTTACGCCCGTTGTTCTTAACACAAATTCCTGACCTAATTCTGCCAATTCGTTTTCAATTCGAGTTTGTGTTACTCAGAAATCTTAGGTAATCACTTCTCAAACACTGTTTTTCCATTAAGGGCATTAGCGATAACCTTATTTTTATATTTATTTTTCATTTGTAATTAGATTTATTTCATTTCAAATTTATATAACACATACAATAAAAACTTAAAATTACGATAAAAAAAAGCTTCCCTAGACATAGTGTGTATTGAATAAGACATTACTTTAATGTTTAATGGAGTTCCTACTTTGAAAGCTGTCAACCTAACGAAATGATAGATGAAAGTGAATACAAATTATTATGTACATAAACGCATATAAAAACACTATGTAACTGGACGTGGTAAATAAATATCCCGCTGACAGGGATACCCTTTTGTGAAATGTCTAAAGGTTCTTTTGTTCGTATTCCGAGATAAATAGAGGTTAATTATTTCCATTTCATCATATGTGTGACCTTTTTTGGGTTTCTATATATTTTTAATTTTGTTACCTGCGCTCAAAATATATGAAATCCAATTTCTTTTATTGGTGTTTAAAAGTCAAAGGGAGCATGCGGCCCACGAGTGTGATCACCGCCACCCATGGACACCTACAAATGCAGGGGAGTCACTAGTGCGTTGCCGGCCTTCTGGAAAGGCGTTTTGCCGGCCTTTTCCTTTTTCTTTTTCCTTTTGAGTTCTCGAAGACCGTCTTGTCGTAGTTCATGGCAAATATCGCTGATGGTGAATTAATTCTTAATGAACTCTTAATGTACGACACAAGAAAGTGCATTTATGTTAGATGAATAGAGAGCTAGTATTCTAACACCGTGCACTGGCTATTTAATACCAGCGTACGGTGTTAGATCAGAATCGAAATCATGCTGATGATATTTCCAGCGAATGGAAGGAGGACGGGATTTAGTGGCAGAAACAAGGTCCGATGATTCTTATGAGCACAGTATTTATTGCAGCTTGCTCATAGAAAATATTGAAAATTTATATTTTAAGGTAGAAGCTAAGAATTCTTACATAAATTGTACGAATCAATGGACCTAATTACACTGTTCTGCAAAAAAAAAATTCTCATCCTTTCTAGTTCATGCATAACGAATGGTAAATTAGATGATTCCAAATAGAACTATAGTATTAAATCTTCCGTATCACATATAACTTTTTTTAAATGGTGGTTTTAATTTAAACTCACTTTTTTGCTATAAAAATATATTATAAATGTTACAACCGACACAAATGTTGAATAAATGTGTTACAAAACCTATAAATCATTAGATGCTCTCATTGCTGGTCGTTAATATTATTTCACTTTGAAGTTTTCGTCCTTTTCATATTTTCTGTAGGTGTTTCGCGTCGAACCAACTAACAAAAATCGGCAAGCGTCGGTTCTGACTATTTTCCATTATAGCGTTTTTTCATGAGCAATATGTTTTGATGAAACCTTTCGCTGTGTTCATCTGATACTGCTCCAAGATTAGCGGGAAAGAAATCCAAATCAGAATCCAAGAAATGAATTTTTAGGGACATGTTGCATTTTAGGGCTTTGTATGAAGTAAGAAGTTCGAGGATGATTTCACGATAGTTCTCTTTTTTTTTTTGTTTCCAAGAAAATTATGACACACTTCTACGAAAGCGGTCCATGCTCTCTTTTCAACTTCATTCAATGTGCTTTCAAAATTTGAGTCCTTCATGAGCTCTCGTGTTTGGGGACCTACAAAGATTCATTCTTTCAATTTCGCGTCGCTGATTCGAGGACATTTAGTTTTGAGATATTGAAAACCTCCACCGTCCTTGTTCATGGCTTTAACAAAATTTTTCAAAGGCCCAACTTTATATGGAGCAGAAAATATCTGGGAAGTTTTACAACTTCTTGGCATGCTGTATCTAAAAATAAAATTTGATATTACTTTAGAACAATTCCGATTGTGAGATTTAATTTTGGTTTTACAGTTAAAAAAATAAACAAGGAGAACATATTTTAGCTACACGTCTGAATAAAATTCAAAACTTACCAAAAAATTCGGTGTAAACAAGAAACAATCACGATTCAAATTTTTAACGTACTGAGCGCTACGATGACAGCGAGAACTGCGTAGGCGCGCACATTCGTGCTAAAGCCACATCAGCTGATATCTTTCTCTTTCTTTCTATCAGAGCGACCGATTTTCGTGAGTACCGAGACGATCTGAACTGAATAGAGCAGCGTTAATGCAACGACGTTAGACAAAAAACACATGATTATGAGAAATTAAGAAAGAATTAAAAAATATTTATATGTTATAGAAAAAAAATGGAAAGCAAACATCAATCCAGCATATTAAACTCTTCATATTCATCATATTTTTATTTGAAGGGGATTTCGTTGCAGACCAGTGTTATCAGCTTTCTGAATTTGATAAAAATCTTTGTAAACTTAAATAATTGCTCTAGAAACGATTATTACCATATGAACGGTTAGTTATGTACTTCCCTGTTTAAAAATATAATTAATCTTTTAGAGATATCTACTGATCCCGAGTCGGGGTTTTTAGAAATATCTAAAACCGCGACTGCTATAGAAATCAGTCTGATAAGTAGAGACAAACTTTACTTTAAAATGTTTTATAATAGTAAAAAGTGACACTAATTCGATTAATTACACATGTTAAACCTTTATTTATTTAAAATAATTTAATTTGTATCTACGCCAGAAACTCTTTGTGACCAATTTCCCAAAAATTTGAAAAGGGAAATTTCATAATGGCATTTCCAAATTCCTAAGTAACATTTTTAGTAATTCTGTTCTAGTAAGTTCTGAAAGGATTTATAGATTTTAGATTATCCGTTGGCTTTTTATATGCTTTTTTTTACGAATTGCTTAAAATATTTCAATGCCTCAAACTTGAGACACCTTATGAGCATTTTAATCTTCCTGTATAAATTCGACGTTTTGTGACTGTAACCAACGTGATTGTAGGTATTTAATGAAAAATTTTCGTATCTGACCAGAAGATGACACTCTATACGCTGTAATTCTTATCAATGAAGAATTGTAATATATATCAATCAATTAATCTTTTCATAATGCACTCATTTAGGTATTATTCTGAAGTCATTGAACCTTCAGACGCAAATGAATCGAAAACATTTCCTCTTGCTTCCATAGTCTGCCAAATCTTATATTTTTTGAAAACTCTTGTTTCAAAATGATAGGCTTGAATCTTGAAGCCTTCCACGCTGGCCCAGTGCGGGGCGGGGCTGCTAAGGGCTATCGTGACAATGCGTTGACAACGTCCGGGAGTAAACATCATAGAGTGTACTTGAAAACCATATACAAACTTCATCTGGTGTATTCCTATTATTTTTAATATACATTTTTATGTGACTGCAATACGTATCATAGATATATGGTGTCGTGGATTTATTTGTAAAGTTATCAAAGGTTAACATTAGATGCACAAATAAGTTTCTGCCGTTGTTTGTCGGTAAAATAATATTTATTGTGAAAAAACGGTGATTTAATTTTAATCGAAGTATTGTCCATCACTAGCAACTACTTTTTTCCATCTTTCATGCAGCGTTCGGATTCCAAGTCTGAAGAATTCCTTATCTTTTGAGGCTATCCACGAATCAACCCAATTTTTGGTATCTTCATATGATATTGAACCACTGCTCTGATAGAGCATGTCCCTTGACCGGAACAGATGATAGTCGGACGGCGCAATGTTTGGTGAATAAGGCGGGTGGAGTAGTACTTCCCAATCAAGTATTTTCAAATAGTTTTTCATCGGAAACGCTACATGCGGACGAGAATTATCATGTAGAAGAATAATTTTGTCGTGTCTGGAATAGTATTGAGGGCGTTTTTCCTTCAGAACTCGGCTCAATCTCATCAGTTGTGTTCGGTATAAAGTTCCAATGATGGTTTCGCTTGGATTAAACAAGTCGTAATACACCACCAGCTGATCCCACCAAATACACAGCATGAGTTTTTTCCATGAATATTCGGTTTTGCTGTGGATATTGACGCGTGGCCAGGTAGTCTCCATGATTTTCTTCTTTTTGTATTATCATAATGTATCCACTTTTCATCACCAGTTACGATTCGCTGTAAAAAACTTTGCCTAGCTAGCAGCATTTCACTCATGTATAATCTTGGTTCAACATCTCTGGGCTTTAATTCGTATGGAACCCAATCACCTTGTTCATGAATAATTCCTAACGATTTTTAACGATGTGAGACTGCTTGCTGAGTGACTTCTAAAGTAAGTGCAAGTTCCTTTTATGTTTGAGACGAACCTTCCTCCACTAATTCCTCCAATTCTGCATCCGCATTAATTTTTGGCCTTCCACTGCAATCTTTGTCTTCTATGTCAAAATCACCGTTTCTATACATTTGAAACTACTCACGCCATGTTCTGTCACTCAAAGCAGCCTCATTATATGCTTCTATGAGCAATTGATGTGCTTCGGCTGCAGATTTTTTTAAATTAAAGAAGTAAATTAAAAGTTCCCCGCAAATGACTCTTATTTAGGCATCTTATTTTAATGTAGACACTTTTGGATAAAAAAAATATATGATACTAATATGAAGTTAAGAATATGATAGGGTTATGTTGTTCTGGAATGAGAAACCCAATTTCCAAGCCGGTTATCATCTGTGAATTCTAACGTAAGCCTCGTGTCATGCCATCTCTCTCAAAACGGCGAAAACTTATTTGTACTCCTAATATATTCGATACACATTTTCTTTCCTTATTTCGAACCGTTCAGGCAGCGCATGCCCATAAATAAACCAAACGTCTATTTTTTTCCGATTTCAATTATTATTGTTGTGAATTTATACTAAAAATACATATAATTCAGAATTATAAACGACTTATAGCACTCAAGAATTAAAATATAGCTTCCTATTAATGACAGAATTTTCAGAATAGGATCAATTGTTGAAGAGATTCAAGCCCTACATACAAATTTATAAACTTTGCTTTTTACAATATCAGTACAAACAACAGAAAACTTTTTTCGTTGTAGGATAGATTAAATGACACTTTTGTATAAGCTATTAACCATGAAAAAACTACGATAAAATTATGACTCACAAACACATACGCATACAGTCACGCATTTACATACGCACACAACAAACAACTACATAAAAACAAATGAATATTGCTCCTAACAAAATACAAAAATATTTTTTTTTCTTTAGTATACGGTGCATCGAAATCACTATCATTATCCAATCACATGTTTTGACTGTATTTCAATTTCCATTAAGATCGGTTAAGCCTTTTTTAAGTTACAAACGGACATACAGACCAACAAACAGACAAAAAGTAATCACATGTTCTTGCTATATACCAACTTTCATTAAAGTCGGTGAAACTGTTTTAAGTAATAAAATAATACTTATACAAAAAAACGATAGATATAAAATAGTGTATCACTTGTGCAATCTCACGTGTTGACTATAGACTAGTTTTCATCAAGATTGGGAAAACCTTTTTTTAAGTTATAAAAGAAGATGCAGACAAACAAACAGACAAATTAACAGAAAATACCCTATCATTTGCACAATTATATGTTCTGACTGCACTCTAATTTTCATTTGGATTAGTGAAACCTCTATTAAACTACGAAAAAAAAACATAAAAACAGATAAACATATAGACAGTAACTTATCATTTACATGCCAAATAATTTATATCAATTTTCATCACAGTCGCTGAAGCCGTTCTTAAGTTATAGGATGACTAAGATACAGACAAACAGACAGTCCCACAGACAAATAGTTTAAAAAGAGTAGAATTTAAGCCACTTAGTTATAAATGAACATCTATAACGAATTTATACAGAAAAATTAAATGTACAAACAGACGCTAAAAATTTATATATAGATGTTATTGTAGATAGATAAATAATTAAGTTTCTACGAAAGCGACCAAAATTTTTTATACAACAATTTTAAAAGTATATTCAAATTTTTGTTCATTATCTAATTGTTTCAATAAATTCAATAATATGCTTATCAATATGAACATAATTTTCTTTGTTGAAAATATGAATAGAATTTACTCTGCTTAATTATAATTAATCGAAAATAACGAAGCAAAAATGTTATTATATTATTCGTTGCTTGACACAAAAGGCTATTTATTTATCTGCGTCCTGATTGGAGATGATCCCACTCAAACAAAGACTAATTTTCATTTAACGTATACAAAAACGCTCCCGTTTAGGCTTGTAACCACCGAGATGTGATCATTAGCAATTTCAATTAATGTAAATGCGCCCTCGCAGCCGGTGTCCGTGGCGACGCGTCGGCGATTACGCGGAGTGCCTGGCGCCGGGGCCCAGAGTACGCCGTCGACTTCCCTGATGATACATTGATTTTTGACTCGCGGCTCCCTCCATGCAAGATCTTGACTTGAAATCAACGTTTAACACAATTTAGAAGTTGAAACTTCTGATGTCGGGTCACGAGTTTATTTTTTTTTTAATTTGGTACAAGTAACCCCAGAACTTCTTCGTATATATACATACATCACATATTATGTGCTCACTTCTTGTTCGAGTTTTATTCATCTTGCATAATAAATACATGAATTTTAATATAAAGCCTATTTGTCGTTACAAAATCCTTTTACTGTTTTTCAAATTTTTCAGCTAGTAATGCCAAAACTTTTTTTAACTAAAAACACTGCAGATATAAAAACATAGTTATTGTTTATATATCTATAGTTGTTGTTGCTCAATTCCATTGCCTTATCTCGCACTATCCGAACAATGAAGTTGCATCTATATAGATATCAGGGAACAAAAAAAAAGGTCAGCGCTGCGGGACGACACCCATGGATATAGTCGTGCGGACGAGGTCTGCAAAAGTAAACTCGTGAATTTATTTTGTGTTGTTAAGCCCGATTTTTAACCTCAATATACGATCCAAATTGGAGACGTAGGCAGAAGCAAACGTTGAGAAGGGCCATAGGGACCGAGAAAAGAGAGGAAATCAACAACGAAAAGTTCTTTAGGACAAAGGTCAGTAAAAGACTAATACTGCTAGTTAAAATTGAATACGATAATCTTTTCAATTTTGATTACATAAAATTGGACCTAGTACACAACATATTTAAGACCAAGGAGTTAAAAACACTCGGTACTTCGCAACTATTATTTTTAAATAAAATAATACTACGCTATACCACGTTCTTGATTAAGAACAATAATTATGGTAAACTGACTAATTAAAACTCAAACTGATAAAAATTAATACATTAAAATGTCCTAGTTCTTTAATAATAAATGTAGTAATGACACTAGGATAACAATATTAAAAGAATATTAAATGCACTTAATTTTTTTGGAACTTGGTCCTTGATACGGTCTTAATTTCTAGAGAAAATTTTACAAATGTACAGTCGCTTTAACTTGTTCACTCTGACTTCATGATTCAGGAGATACTATATGTCTTTAGATTTTCCTCATCGTCGGCTTTATCACGGACGTCGACCATAAAAATAGGCTTTGCCTTTTCTAGAAATAATTGGTGACCTTCGAGCTCATTGATCTAACGTATCACCAATGTCTACCTTACAGTATCAGGCCTCCACGGTTACTGCACACTGATCGAATACGTCCATGTTCAGGCCATATTCACATTCAGCACACACAATAAGCGATTTTCGTCGGATTACATACAGTATCTTGATCTCTAGACAATACAAGGATAATAGTTTCTAATAATAACAATAACAAAGTGAAATGTTTGTCGATTTTTCCTTTGCATTACATATTAGATTACTGTCAATTATTGTAAGAATGTACAAACAAAGAAGCAACTAATACAAATATTTGACGTCAAGTCACACGAAAGTTAGGCATAAGAAAAATAGCGTCTATGAGACACCGACTGCCGGTGAGGCCGCCGAGCCGGTAAATAAGTGAATAGAGCTCCTTTATTTAATCAAGGGACAGAGAGACAAAACTCTGGAGGCCGTTAAATATCTGACTCCTATACAACGCGATGTCACGTGTACATTGTTTTAGACGACACGTCACAACGACGTGGCCAATGACGGTGTATAAAATATTATTAATAATTATTGACAAGTTTAATGCTGTATGAATTGCTTGCGTCTATTGTAGTAAAATTCTTACTATTTAATTTTACTTTATGAAATTAGTATGATTTTAAAAATAAATGACTATTAATTAATGATAAAATTTGTATTAAACCTTTTAAAGTAATAAAATTATAAAGGAAAATGAGTTTCTAGTTTAAATCAAATAAAACAATCCGTCGAATATGCAGAAAACACATTTATAAGTGTCGAAACCAACTCGTGTCTGAAATAGAAGGATCCTTAAAGTAAGTCTGGTAATGGGGTAAATCAAACCATATCTAATCGCGGAAGCACTTACTTTATTATCACACTGAATATTGGGATTATTAGCATCGAAAAGGGTTTAGTTTTACCATCATCTAAGAAACAAAGGAAAACTTACTCCTAAAAAATTTAAGGTACTCCATACAGCACGACAGTGCTTCAAGCAGGATCACTCTTTTGCATTAAGGGGTGCAGATCTGGCCACATCTGGAGCACTGTTGTTTCTTCTGGGCTGAAGCACCACAGTAGTAACTCCTGTCTCCAGACTACATATAATATCGAGCGTCTCAAATCGTTAGCCAGCTATAGTATTCGATCAGCCGAATCTTTTGGATTTACGAAAATATGTAGACTCTTTGTGCGTGCTTAGCGCATATACTAGGAGCAGGGCTTTAAAAAAGAATTCAACTTATTCTTTCCGCTAACTCCCACCATCGTTCCGCTTCTTTGAAAATACCATCATTATCATCGTCGTCATGACTGGCATTTTACCGCCGTACGCTTCATACCCAATTTACTGTCACGTACAATAGAAATATGGAATGGTCTACAATCAGCCGTACAATCGACTGCAAATGAAATCTTAAAAAATATTATTATTGTGAAAAAAGTGTGGGGTGCTTTTCAAGAACGGACAAACATGTAGCACCCCACGCTTTTTTCACAATAATAATATTTATTGTTGGTTCATTAATTGATTTCTATATTCAAATTATTTTCTACTTTTTAGTTTATTCCACTATAAAAGCGTGTTTTTTAGTTTTTTTAAACTATATTTATTTTCCACTTTTTAGCGTTCGATAATAAAATTTGAGGTGTCAAATTTCAAAATGAGACTGAAGCAGGTAGTATAGAGAATCTCCAACACAGGGCGTTTGGAGTCAGCAGCCGCCAAAGGAGAGTTACAAACATACATACATACAAACATACAGGTGAAGTTAAGATAAAGCGTGTAAAAAAAGTCAATTTTTTCTAAAATACCGGCAACGCACTACTAATTCTCATGGGGTTGCCTTATGCCTATGGGTGGCGGTAATAACCTGTTGTCTGGTAGCTCGCATGGTCGTTGCCCCTTAAAAAACTATAAAAGCGGTCAGTCCCGGGTTTTATCGCTATACCAGCGACAACTGTAAAAAGCAGACTTAAACCCGCTCCGGGACAGGATTAAACGGTCAGGTTAAATTTGGAATAATAAGGTATTAGGTGAGATGATGAAAATCTGCCGCAACAATACAACATAATCTAGAACGACCTCATGGTTCGTACCATCGGGGTTCGAACTCATTCCCATTACATACGTCGCAGGTGCTCGTTTTAACCTCTAAGCAATCACAGTTTGTTTGCGTGACTACTTTGAAAGGGCAAGCTGAAATTATCACACATAGAAATTAAAATTGAACCACAATGAAATTCAAATCTAAATGGAACCAAAGCGAATTTCGTGAATCTAGATTTAATATACAGAAAATTAAAGCCGCGTTCCCAATGGACACGGTGACATTTCCACCTCTGCGAATTGCCCCAGAGGAGGCAAACAATTTCGTTGGTCCGTGTACCGTTGTATTTCTTCCGGATTTTGACGTGTTCCGGATATTTGACACGTTTGCTCTGATAGTTAAGTTATGTCATTTGTTGTGACGTAAATATCGAGAGATGCAATTTTCGTTGCGAACGTTGCAACTATAAAGGGCTGTTGAGAACGAATGTATTGAAAACGAGGAAAATATGTTATTTTTTTCAAATACTTAATATATTAAACCAATAATTTTCTACATAACTTGAAAATTTATTAGTCATTTGATAAAACGCTTTAAAAGTCTCCCTTTTATACATTTATTAACCACCCGTGTGAGAGCTCTACATCAATCAAATGTCAAACATTTATGTAGCACAGAAAATTCACAAAATATTTGTTTTTTGAAGTGAATTTTTTTATAGACACGATAGGTGATTTTCGGATGCGTAAAATTTTATGAGTTTGCGTCATTGCGTAACCGTGTCGTCGACATGTTAATATAGAATATGTGAAGACTTAATATAGACGTTAGGCGATTATATGCTAACGCGGTATATGTGAAAACTTTTTTTATGTGCGTTGGAGGATTTTCGTATGAGTAAAATATTATGAGTTCTCGTCACCGACATGCTATATAGCAGTATACGTAATAACTTTTCTGTATACGTTAAAATTATGTTCGTAATTTAAATTTAATTGCAAACTTCCTTTTATTTTGTTTAAATTAATACGCGTAAATTTTTTAATTCAAATCTTGATATGCACATTTTTTTTTCAACTTTAATAGGTTCCTCGACATATAAAAACTAGAGTGATATTCATTATTTTAATTTAAAGATTATAGTATTTCAATTTTGATATTGAAAATCTCAAAAGCATTGTTATTTCGTAGTTTCTGTCGGCAGTTCCCAATGACTGCCTATTAATATTTTAAATATCCTATTTTTTATGTTATTGACTTATTGTATTTATATCCGTAACTATTAAATAAGCTATTTTTCAAAGACAATACATAATAAGCGAAAAACAAAAATAGCATGTTGCGTTTTAGTATTTTTTTCCTAAACTAAAAACTGTCTAAAGTTTTATGAAAATAAAAAAAAATAGATTCCTACGTGCTCTGGTATTAAAACTGTTAACAAACAAAATAATCGAATTATTAGAGAAACGACCGCCGGTAAGTTACTACGATACTAACTTTTTCAAACTAATAAAGTGTCCGACACAATATTTCTTTTTATATACAACTATAAAATAACACCTAAAAGGTCAAAGATCAAATAGCGTTTACTTTGGCAGGATACAAATTTATTAGACTACATAGATCTTCTGTGAGCGTGAAGGTATATTTTGCATCGTGCAATTTACGAGAGGCTGCGACGTCTTGCGGTCGAGTCGAGCGGCAGCAGCATCTGTTTCCGGGTGCTCTGGGCGCGGTAAACTATTAATATCTGACATTTAGAAAGAACCGAGGTCGAGCATCATTTACAGTTGTTAACAGATTACATCAAACATTTGCAACATTTCCTTTGTTTTCTACAAAATAATGTTTTTGTCACTTTTTTGATGTGCATGAAAATATTTTCGAAAATTTTTATCAAAACTTAAGGTACTACAGATTTTTAGAACAATGCGTTCTTTCACATTTAAGATATGTATGGATTTTCCAACAATTGTGCCAATAAAATACTCCAATGATCGTTTTACTTTTGTTACTTTATATTTATACATAAATCGAAAATCTAAAACTTATTATTTTCTATTTCGAAAAAGAGGAAGATTTTATATGCCCATTTCCGACTGCAAAACGTAAGAGGCGACAGACTCGGTCGTCAGGAGCCTGGTATGAGCGCCTGCGAATGTCACCAACCCACACTCACTAAGAGTGGCGACTGTGACCAAATCCTTTCCGATAACAGCCGCATCAAGGAAGCAAACCAGATTCACCGGTAACTTCACTATTCCTGACTATGGCCTCAAAAGTTCGTATGTTATAGATACCGTATTTGTGCCTTACTATTTTGTTTCGTAAATAAATTCAGAGTTGCTCCTCGTGCGATGGAAAAAAACCTACATTCGAGTTTTCTCCATGACATAAAGAAATCCATGGAAAAACCAGAACAACCGGTATAGCTCACAGAATCAGCAAGCTGAAATGGCAATAAACAGCTCAAGTCTCCCGTGGGACTGATTACAGTTGGGGAAGAAAGGTTTTCGAGCGGTAACCACGAGCCGCATTCCAAAGTGGAATTGCACTACACTAGGTACGTATGCTGATGACTTCGTAGAAGTTGCGATTAATTGTTTTTGCTGGTGCTCCTGGATCTTACATTGACGAAATGAAAAGGAAAGTTCATGTCCAGCAGCTCGAAACAACTAAAGCTTAATTACATCGCTAGACACCCATTGCGATATTGACATCGTTTCGACCTGTCACTTAAGCGACATTCTACTAACAATAATACAAAATAGTAGCTGGCTCGAATTTTCAACCAGTATATCATCTGCATGGATTTTATGACATCGAGAGTAAAAAATCAAAACATATAAAACCATAAACAACATTTTTAATGTAAATGATTACAAAAAAATATTGATAGTAACAGCTTCATATATTAATATTTTATTGTGTAATAAATATTTGTATTTAAAATTACAATTTTACATGGTACTTAATATAATAAGTTCTATGTTTTAATTATAGCAAGATTTTATTTCGTATTCGTATTGATATAATCACGAGTTTACTACTCTCATTCCCAAACCTTAAAACAAATTATTTTGAGCTAATTTTTGGAGAGACCTCTTAAAACATGATAACATATTCCCACAAGAGACTCAAACAAAAACCGGTTTTTTACGACAACACTGTACGGACAAGCTGCAGTAAATTCCACCGCAATCCGAAACTCATCTTGTTATCATTTAGCAAATCCAAAACGTTAAAAAACATTGGCATACATTTAATGTAACAATAAAGGAATGTGTTTGAATAAAACTATGTTGATGAAACACAACAATTTAAACTTACATTAAATGATTAAGATGAAATTAAATCTTAAAATAATAAAATATGTTTAACGAAACTGTCCAATAGTCAGTCGAAACCGCGAAAGCTCATCCGATGGTATTTTTGTGTTTTGGCAGATGAACGCTATCGATCGATACGAGCAATGTCAAGCCGTTTAGCAGAATATGTAGTTCATACAATCGGACGCGCTAGGAAAGTTTTTAATTTTTTCTTACAAATATTAAATTGTCATTAATAAATTCAGGAATTTTTAAAAGTAACCTTCCTATTTCCACTAAAACAAAAGTTATGAATTCCAACCTCCTACCAAGTTTGACATATGGGTGCCAGACGTGGAAGTTCACTTCAAAAATAAAAAACCTAATTACTACTTGTCAAGAGGACTAGAACGCAGCATGCTTAAGATAAAGAAGCTAGACAAAATTCAACTTACAAAAATAAGAGCAAGAATTAAAGTAACAGATGCACTTAAGTACGTACAAAAACTAAAGTGGAAGTGGGCTGGTCACGTCGCAAGGGTTAAAGACCAGATATGGACCATAAAAGTAACTTTTTGGAAAAGACCTCCTGGTAAAAGAAGTAGAGGAAGGCCACTGACACACTGGGACGATGAGATCATAAAGACAGCCGGCACAAACTGGAAGCAGATTGCACAAGATAGAGACAATTGGGCAGGTATGGAGGAGACCTTTACCCAATAATGGGGTTCCTGCAATTTATATTAAGTTAATAATTAGGTATAGGTAAATAAATTAAAGAAATAAACTAGATTAGTAGGTATTCTGCTCATGTTAAATATTAGCTTAAACAAAAATATACAAACATGTAAACTTAGGTCATAAAAATTTGTAAACTAAAAAGAAAAACGTAAAACTAATTAGTAGGAAATAAAAGGCTATTTTATTTTATTTTTATTATGATAAATTAAGATGCCAAATTTATATCCAAATTTCCTTAAACACGCATCTAAGAAACACATGAAGTTCTAGCGGGTAAAGCGCACGAACGTCACACGAACGCACCGCCTCTACAGCAAAATAATTCTATGAATATTTTTGACGTGTTTTCAGAACGAGAAGTAATACGACATCACGTTATAAAAAAAAACCAAAAAAAACTAATCTAGTGGTTTCGCTGTCTGATAGATTTCGTATTCTTTTGATTGCATGAGCGGTAGAGCCTTATCGCCAGATTACTGATATGAGAACCCCATTGAAGTCTATTATCTAGACTAATTCTCAAGAATGCAATAGTATTAACAAAATCTAATTCTTCGTTTCGTACTAAAATAATTATAGGATATGTAAGATACAGAACGGAAACCGGATCCATATCTTATGGTGGGCATACACGATCCTTTCTATCGTCCAATCGGCATGACGCTACTGATTGGATCAGTTAGAATTTACCGTGTGTGCGAGTGGATTGGCATGACAGTTAGAATTGATGGCATAATCGAATTTCGATTCTTTTGGCTTGATCATATTGATTGGATACTGCCGATTGGACTGTGTATGGCTGTTGGCGATTGGCAGTTCAGTTCGGGCGGTCAGTCTTGTCAATGATTTTGTCGATGATAGATGTCCGTCGTGCTGCACGCGCTCTCACAATATGTCGCAAAATACAGCCCGGTACCGCGGTGCTACTGGAATTTATTTCTATTTATCAGAGTGAACCATGTTTATGAAAAGTGAAAAGCAAAATATATCACAACAGGTACGTATGTGTTTAAAGTTATGTTTTAGTAAGTAGATATCGGCTCGGCGATACCTCCATACAACAGGGTACTTTTCTAGTATAACCTCAAATAAAAATGCTTAAATGCATTGTATGTATTAATACTTAATTTTACTTATTGTTCTACTTAACCATTTTATATTTTGATTTTAGTATTTGTATTAAATATTTTTCATTTATTATGCCTTTTTCAGTATGTAGTCTATTATAATTTGATTGTATATGTGTGATGACAACAAGTGGTATTAATTTTTAGTTTTTATTTCAGAGACCAGAGAAACGCAGCTTTGGAGAAGTTATTAACAAAGTATAAAGAAGTAGATGCTGAAGCGAACCGTGATGCTGTTTTGAAAAAAATAAATTCATTGAGGACGGCATACCAAAAACAGAAAACGAAAGTGGGAGGAATCCAAGCGGTCTGGCGCTGGTACAGATGCGGTATATGTACCTAAGCTTTGGTACTACAAAGAACTATCCTTCATAAATGATCAAAATGCAGCACGAGCTTCTGTTTCAAATATGGATGAAAAAGAGGAAAGCGCGGATGAAGAGCAGCAGATAGAGCAACAGCACATGGTAAGTACGCGAAATTAAAATATCAAATATCTATTTAATCGTTTGAGCCAGAGCAGAGAAGTCTTTACCTATTAGGCCTATCAAACACGCAAATATCACCATAAATCTACCAAATATCACCATCATCAATCACAAATGACCATAATACCATCAATCAACCAAATTGTTATGTTTCAGAATATTGAGAATAACTCGCAACCGAATGAACAATTAATACATCCAAATGAAGAGTCTGATAATGATGGATCTATAGCAGGTAACTCAGCAAGGAGGCCGAAACCAAAAAGAACAAATGATGATAATCTCGTCAACAGTGTTCTTCAATCTGTAAATGACCATTTCAAGCGTCCCAGGGATGAAGTTAGCAAGGAAGATCGTCATGATATTTATTTCAAGTCTATTGCGAACAAATTGCGGGACTTGCCAAGGCAGCAAAGAATGCTTGCCGAAAAATTAATGAATGATGTCTTACATGAAGCTGAATGGGGTAATTTGACACTGGATTTTAAAGTTATAAATACTAAGCCAGATAATCAGCGATATACAACCTCTCCATCAATTAATTTTTCCCCGTCATATCAAATCACTTCTTCCAGTCATTCGTCGCATTCAGCAAGCCCATCTCCAAACATGCAGGCCAACCAACAAACAGTGTCGCCATCATAACAAATCACTTCTCACAGTCATTCGTCTTTACAAAACGTGCAGAATGACCTGCATTTCTCGAAACGCCACGAAGCCCCGGGCCCTCAGAATTTACTGTCAATATCTGAAGATTCTGCGGCATCTTTTGTTGTTAATTTTATTTCAGAGTAGTAATTAAATAACGAATATAACACCAAGTTATTGTAATACTAATTGTTTTAATAATAAAAACTTATAAAATACAGTGTGTTTTATATAAAATTATCCTGCCACGGTTTATTCTTCTGTCCTTCTGTTCTATCCTTAAGTCCTGCCCAATTATACTTTACCTTCATTGACAAAGTAATTTTGGTATTCTTGTGTGATAATTTTAGCATTATTCAATACATTTTCCTGATTTCGTCTTTGTAAATCTTCCATAGTTGACCTTGCTGTATCATACCCTCTGTTGACTACAGTCCTATTGTTGATATTTTCATGATAAAAGCATCTTGTGGGTGCATATGAATATGGCACATTTTCCATTAAGAAGTTGTGCAAAGCTATCGTAGCCATCACTATATTTTCTATCTTGTCTGGTTCTATGTTAATTTGAGTATGGTAAATGCGAAATCGTGAAGACAATATGCCAAATGCGTTTTCTACAAGACGTCTTGCGCGGGACAGCCTATAGTTGAAAATTTTCTTCGCGTGATTGTTCAAATCTGCTTGGCGATATGGCTTCAACATGTCGGTTCTCAACGCAAACGCATCGTCAGTAACAAACACGTACGGTAAACATCTTGAGCTACTTTCGATGTTTTCAGGATCTGGGATATTAAATTTTTTATTTTGCAACTTCTTGAAAAACTTGGTGTTTTGTAATACTTCTCCATCGGAAACTATTCCATTTGTTCCAAAATCTGCAAGTATAAACCGGTATCTTGCGCCAACAATTGCCATGAGAACCATGCTGTGTCGTCCTTTGTAGTTGTAGTAATAAGAACCGCTGTCAACAGGTGGGATTATATCAATGTGTTTCCCACCTATTGCTCCCAAGCAATGTGGAAAATTCCACCTTTCTTCAAAGTGTTGCGCAATTTGTTTCCATTTAGCGGAAGTATCGGGAAACTGAAAAAAACTTATAAAAAGTTAGTAAATTAATATTTAATCTATCTACACAACAAGTCTTATAAAGAGGAAAGATTTTTAATTTTGTATGTAACGAGTAAACTCCAAAACTACTCGACCGATTTTGATGAAACTTGGTATGGAGATACGGTGACCGTATTTCCTACCATAATAATTAATAAAAGTAGTTCACAAAAAGAACTGTACTCGTCCAGGATTTATACAAGTTGAACGTATCAAATAATACACTGTGCCAAGTATAGCGTTAAGGGTAAGGTAGGAGTAGTGAAGAGGTAGTGTAGGGATAGTTAGGGGTAGTGTAGAGTAGGGTAGGGAGGGATAGGATGTATAAAATATAAAAAACAGTAATCTTACCGGTATAAACTCCTTTTTGAGAACTTCGTAAATAGCAGCACAGGTTTCTGGTATAATTCGCCCTAAAGCTTGAGGTGATATTATAGCCGAAAATTTGAGGCACTCATATGATCTCCCTGTTGCTAGAAATCGTAGTCACTGTTGACCTCTCGTGCGCCGAGATAGCGTTTCTCATAACAGTATCTTGCTTCTCAATTAATGGAGTAACTAACGTTAGGAGTTTCATGTAAGTTTCTTCATTCATTCGTAAATAATTACTATAATCTTTTGGCTTAATTCTCAATTCTTCTATTAAATTTGTATGAGTAAACTGTTTTCTTTTCATTAACTACTGCTTGCACCACTCTGCTCGATTTTTTCTTTTTTTTTGCTTAATTTTCACGAGTACAATGCCCAAAACGGCTATAACATCGTCGTCTGTCATCAGTGACGCCATGGCTGCAACTGAACGTCGCTGCCGTTTAAGCTGATGGTGTATGGTGTATATGGACGAACTGCAGATTGGATCAAGCCTGCAGTGTCATGCCGATTGGACGATAGGAAGGATCGTGTATGCCCACCATTACATTTAAAAGTAAAACCCCTATTACACTAAGCAATAATAAGTGTCCTGTACGAAGGCGTAACCCAAATAAGTGCGGCGCTTACAACACTACTTTACTAATCGGTCTTTAATTCGGTTTAAGCATAAATATCGAGAGAGTTGAATGTAGTTTTTTATCGTACCGAAGGGACTATCGAACCTATAAAAAGTTATATTGGTTGTAGAAGTCACAACGATAAAAATTAAATAAAGAAATAAACCCGGATGCAACAGTATTTGACGTTACTAGAAATAATTTTAAACTACTTACACTGAAATACTTAGTGTGATTGATCAGTAAGGGGAACGAGAGGAGAAGAAGCGATAAACAGACACTGATTTTTATCACGACCGCTCTACGCACGCTGTCTGAGCTACCTAACCGCCCTAAGTGTTATTACATTGCCCAATCGCTAAGATAGCTAGACAGATCGGGACGACCCAACCACCCTAAATATAGACCCTTACTACCTAAGTTTTATTATAACGCTCTTAATTAGAATAAGGATCCCTTGAAATTGGGTAGTGTAATGTTCCTTTAACACTTTACATTTCCATTAATTTATAGTAGGTAATTTGCAGTAAATCATTTCTCTACTTTCGAAATAGCAATGTTCACATTACAATCTTATTAAGGCCAGGTAAGTCATCAATATAAACTAAGAACATTAGCGGACCAGGGATTGATCTCCGTGACCATGTAATGACCACAGGTCCGGACGATCTCATCCATTGATATCAATTTTCTAAATTCTGTTGTCCAAATACGATTTCATAAGGCCTTTATTTCAGAAGGTCAGGCCTCGTTTTCCATAGTGGCGTAGTATTCCGATCAAAGTTTCCTGATTAACACAACTAAATGACTTGCAGAGATTTCATATTACACCAATTGTGCCCTGCGGATCCAACCTCCACCCCACTAAAATATTACTATAAAAATATGCTAATAAATAATTCAAGAACAATTTTTGGGAAATTTTATTAAGTGCTGATAGTATCTATAGATAAGTGCTTAAATATATTTAATCATCTGGGATTGCGTAGACGATTCCAATTAAATATTAATTGCACAACACGTGGAACCTCAGATGTTCATATATAGCGTCTGGAGCGTACATCTGCAACACGCGCATACACAACATCGTCTTATTCTATCGCCTTGTGTCATTGTGTATACGTCGCTCTCTTTTTCACAACTCCTATCTTGTAGTATTGTATAGCTGTCTTTCTTTTTCTATCTATTCTATCTACGTTGCATTTTTTCTCTCGATTATGTAACGAAACGTGCGTAAAGATGACGCATCTTTGAAATTTCATTATCTTTTCTTCAATTATCGATTATTTAATAGCCACCTAAAAAGTATAACTTCAATTAAGGTGTTATACAATTTTTAATCAATTTGAGGAGAAATATTTCTGAGTGTAACCAACTCGACTTATCTGGTTGTTTTTTTTTCTGAAATAATTTTATTTTTGATTGGGATAACACACGTGTAATTAAATGTGAAATAGGTTTACTCTTAAATTTCATCCTCGGGCGTCTTGAGGAAAAACTACTTTTAAAATAAGTAATAAATTCACATTATAATGACATATTTCAAGTGTTACGTAGACCTAGATATGCAGTTTTATATTTTAATTTGAATTTGTAAAATTCCAGGACATTTTAACTTTCTAATTAAAGCGTGTGTTCATAAAGTAGCTAAACAAATTTTAGGGTATATAATCCTATACTTTCTGAGACGAGTGAACTTAAAATAAATGCAAGCTAATAAAAAAGAGACGGACCAAGACGGTTTTTACATACACATTTTTCTTGCAAACACTGCATTTATCTCCATTAATTTAACGGACCCTGAAACCTTTAGAGAGATAAGGCTTATTCCACGCGTTATATCCCCACTTCTAAACAGAAAATGGACGCCTGTTTAATAATACTCATATAAAACTGTATACTAATATTTGTTGTACTTATAAACATTTATCTTTTTTTTTGTTTTGAAATAATGTCAGTATTTACATCCCTCATAAAAATATCGCGAAATCAAATTCAAAATGGAATCCTTTATTGCAATTAGCAAAACAGATTGCCCCTTCTCAACGACAACTCGATTACGTCGTCTTAAAAGGCCCGAAATTAAATTGAAGACGGTTATTTTGACGACGACATTATAAAATGGAGTACGCATTAAAAAAATACGCTTTTGTGATATCGCAAGAAAACAAATCTCATTTCAGTTCTTAACGTGGCTTTTTTATTCATAAACGTGATTTTATATTTGTATTGCATTTCAATTATAGTTCTTCTTGTTGTGTTTTCTTGAAGAGATAAGGCTGACCTTTAATTAAATGAGCTCTTTTTTTTAAAAGACCTTACAAGAAGGACAAGATTCTCGCATGTTTTTAATTGATTCCGCGAAAACATGGAATGAATCATTTTTTACGATTAAATTTTAAAGTGAAATAAATTTCAGTTAAATTTGCTTCAAATGCTACAATACTTAATGTATATATATAGGCCAAGTACGAGTCTCGTTTCATACCCTCGTTTAATAATGAACACTTCATACTTTTTAAAAGTAGTTAATGAAAATAAGAGCAAAAATTAAGTGTGAACAAAAACTACGCAAAACACACGATTCTTATATGGGTCTCCATATTGGTCCCCTTTCAATTTTTACTTTATTATATTTTTATTATGTGTTTTCATAGCCACTGTGTGTATATTTCAAGCGTCTGCATATTGTATTATCAAAATGCAATAGAGCAAAAATGTAAAAAAAACCCACATTTCTTGT
This sequence comes from Eumeta japonica, assembly GCA_005406025.1. Lineage (NCBI taxonomy): Eukaryota > Metazoa > Arthropoda > Insecta > Lepidoptera > Psychidae > Eumeta > Eumeta japonica. The sequence goes on from BGZK01000878.1 coordinate 212,417, forward strand.
ATGGGTTCCATTTAGTTTTAATTGGTTTGTTTTAATTGATTAATTTTATCTTTATTATTTGTGGTCATAAAGGTAATACAAATACATACTCTGTGAAAATTTAAACTGTCTACTTGTTACGGTCCATGAGATACAGCTTGCTGACAGACAGACAGACAGCGCAAGCTTTGTAGTAGGGCCCCGTTGACACCCTATGCGTAAGAACAGTAAAAATTGATAGCTTCATGTATTGCGAAGCATCACTTGAGAAAGCTCAGTCGGTTTCGCTCATTTTTTTTTGTTGTGTTCGTAATTGTCAGGAAAAATTCTGTATGAAACATAATAACAATTATATTTCTTTTATTTGTTTGTTTATAATATACTAGCTGTCCCGCCCGCTTCGCCGGGTAATTTTTATGTATAAATAAAATGGTGAAGGATTTACGGAATTCAAAAAATGAGTAGCCTAGAACCATCCACAAATCATCCCGCATCGAATGGTCCCAGTCCCATGTCTATACATTTAGTAGTTTTTACGTGATCGGCGAACAAAGACAACCTATTTTCATTATATATGTATAGATTTGTTCGATATGTATTCCTAGCAACGGAACCAATCACGATGTGGCTTTCACTAAAAGGTAAAGGAGCGTACTGGGTTACATTTAGGGTACATTTTGAAACAAAAATATTTAGGGTTTTCTGCGTGAAAATAGAAAATTTTTCAAAAATGGGATAATTTATCATAATGAATCAAAGATGAAACTAAAATTAAGTTTGGATCCATATTAGGATGAAATCGTGGACGCAGAGTGGGATCGACATCGTTAGTGACACAGCGTCAGCAATTGGTATGATAAATGTAGGAATTGATGCTACATGTATGGGTGAAGTTGCGGCCGAAAGCAATCAATAATAAAAATCATGTAGGATTTAATTTTTATTCAGGGCTCCATGAGAATTATTAACAACCCTATTGTTTAATTGATTTCAATAAAAATTTACATAAAGATAGTTGGAATCCAATGGAAATCACAGAATTTTAAATGGTTTACTGTATGTCTATAAAATTTAACTCTAATAATGTGACTACTTTCTTTGAAATTGGTTTAAGGTTTTAATATTAACGCAGAGAATAGTGACTTATAATTCCGTGGTTTTGCTCTATAAGATTAATAAGCCCTACATCGATTTCAATGAAATTCTCTCCATAGCTCAAACAAAGGAAAAGAATATGGGCTACACTATTATATATAAAATAATAATAATATATAATAATTATTATTTTTATAATTATTATAAAAGATTTACAGGCTCGGACCCTATGTTTCTCTTAGAAATAAGTTTAAAGTAAATATAATTTTTAATGTGGTATCGCAATTTCTATACCTAAATTTAATATTCGTAAGAAAGAATTTCGAATTTTTAATAAACATAGTAACAAACATAATTTCAATACTAAAAATAAAAATAAACTGTGCTAACATATTAGTCGACTGCATGGGGTCACGATCTCATTGCGCAGGTTCAATAAGATTCCTGAGGATATACAAAATTTACCCTTATACAAATTCAAAGTGTTAAAGTTATTTAAATTTATGCAATCACGTTGCAAACAATGAAAGAATATTATACAATCTCTGAACATTTAGACGATAGATGGATATAATGAGCTCGACTTCCTACTGGTTTGTTTTTCTTTCAATAGTCTTATATATGATTTAATTTCTGTATAATTTTGATTTGAACAAAGCTATCCTCAAGTTTCTTACTCGTTCTTCTTGAGGGATATCTGTCTTACGAACAAATGGTAAAAAAATGGTAATAATAAAAAAAACTGAAAATCCTTTAATTGTTTGACGTATTTCAATATTATATTTCTATTATAAAGGTATTCAATAAATGGAGCCAAACTTAGAGGTTCAATACAATTCTTCTTCTCCATGTTGTAGTATAAAGATCGTGTCTGTTGAAAGGTGATCTCGCAATATTTTCATAATTTGCTTTTAAAATTTTGCATTTTGAATGAGCGATTATAAAATTGAGTTTCAGTACAAACGAAATGATTAATATAACTTAGGAATGGCGAATAGCGATTCTTAAATTTGTACCCTCTTGGTTTTGGTACACTCTTTATCAGATTATGTATGTGTGTTCATAATATAACAAGTGAAAACATATTGCGATTAGGGTATGAAAGTATACCGACATTTTTATCGGTCACTAACTCGATTCCAATGTGATAACGACCCTAGAGATAGATCTCACTGACACAGGCCCGTACAAAGTGGTCACGCGAAACATTTTGCTTAGAACAAAAGACACAGATTGGTTTTTAATAGTTTTAAAAACTCATTTATTTAACTTAAAATATCTTAATATTCCAAAATTCAGTTTTCTGCCCACTTTTTTTTCTATTTGAATGAGTAAAAATATTATATTTCACTGAAAAACAAGTCTATAATTAAAACATTTTTCGCAATAATTTTGTACGATTTCAAATGTCGACGCAATCAGAGGAATCATTTCAAAGATTTTGAATGCATTCAAGAGAAAAGCCTTTCTAAAGCGACCGTTTACATCTGGTTCAACAAATTAAAGCGCCGTCGAAAGACCTTAGCGAACGAAGAAAGAAGTGGTCGGTCTTTGAAAACTGGTACAAAACAAAACAGCAAAACTGCTGACAATTAAAAATTTAATTCAAGAAAATAGGCAAATCGCATACAAAAACTGAACGTAGTTGTACGGTTGAGTTTACAAAGATGACACTTAAAATTTTTTAGAACTGGCCACTAAGAAACTATAAAATAAAAAAAAACGTATTTAATTTTTTAAAAGTAGAACTCTTTGCCAACCTTATTACATACTATACATTCGTTTGCCATTTTTTTTTTTACAAATTGGCAGCAAAAAGAAAATTATTTGTCTAACGTCAACATGAAGTTTATATTTTTTATTTCACCAAAATAAAAATATCACAACAAGGGAAAACAGTTTACGTCACCAATACAGCAAGCACTGGTCGCATTTAAGAAGGTTTTTTACTATTTAACAAATATCTACCAAACATTTCTACTATTAATGGAATTTCAAACATTTCAAAATTATAATGCAATTGCGATTTGATCATAAGTTAAATACTGGAATAGACCAGCTGCGTCGTATCGTTAGTCTTACGATTGGCTATGTTGCCGCTTTATTCGAATTTAACACCGCGATTGATTGAACCTATTGAACTAAAACAGATCAAAGTAATTCACAATTTCGAACAAATCGCATCACATCGCATCGCGAACACCGGCATTACTCATTTTCATGACAGGAAGGCGCGCGACCGAACGGAGAGGAGCGACCCGGAACCCCGTATCGAACTCCCAATTTGCATTTTAGAAATTCAGATACAAACGAGCACGTCCGCCGGCGCCGCCGGCCGTGAAGTGCCCGAACGCGACCGAAGCGGTTCTGAATTTATTGTTGTCGTCGTATCACGTTCGGGCACGGGCGCCGCCCGCGCTCGCGCCCGCGCCGTCAGCGCGACGAGCGCGTGTAATTAATCGACAGATCTCGATTGCGTAATTCGATCCCAGCGCGTGAAGCGGCGCGGCCAGTGGGTCACGAGCCGGCCCCGCGACGCCCTAATGGTGTAGTTTTAGGTGTTTCAAGCGGTTGTATTCTGTTCAGAGAAATTTGACTATATGTCTTCAAATCAGTTTCAAAGTGTGTGTACTTATTAAAACAAAACAAACTTCTTAATAATATAAGAATGATTAATTGTCTTCTTCATTGCCACAGCGTTAATATCGAAATTTCTTCCTTCTCTTTGACTTTATTGATTTCGAAAAAATTAAAAATTTCTCGCACTATCAAAAAATATGACGATATTTAAGTACCATTTACCCAAATCTATTCAGTAAGTGCTTCAATTTGAAGACAAGGAAAAAAATGAACTTGCTCTCTGTTTAATCTTTACGTAATGTAGCGTGATAAATCGTATCCTAAGTTAAGCAGTAGATGACTGCTAATGAAACACAAAAAGTTTTATTCGGTACGGTCTATTAGATTTTGAGTGATGTTTGAACAAAAAAACAGGAATTATACAGACAAACATAGAAACGAATAGACAATAAAGTTAAAATCAACTGTTATGTGTAGCATAAGGTCTGTAGTATGTGTAGAATAATACAGATACTTTTTAACTGTACTATTCTATAGACATGTCATTTACATTTTTCAAAAAATATTTATGTACCGATACAACTTGTCGAGTAGCTTTATGAGTATAATTTAATTGACAGACAGAGAAAAGTTAATATTTTCTTTTCTTGAGACATATTTGTGCGTTTCATAATTAAATGTATAAACCTAATGCGATATATTTATTATACAATTTATGTAATTTTAATATTATTTTTATATTTAGAGGAATCCATAAAACTCACAGATCTGATTGGATTAAAAGTATTTGTCACTTAGAACCAAACGATTTCGTTTTCTTATAATTTAAGTTTCGTTTATATAATCTAATGTTGACTAATTCATCTAATGATGCAAAAAATTAACCCTATTACAAAATTTCAAGTCAATCTATAGTAAATCGTTATTATCGTTATCCAACTATTAATCCAAGGCTTACAAGAAAAACAATTTGTTCACTGAATAGTAATTTTATTAGCGTATAACCTGTAGTTAATAGAAAAAAGTTGGACAATATTGTTAACTATCGTTGGTGTCATTTTAACAATACGAGACATTTTTATTAGACAATAATGGTTATAAAACAATATAGTCAGGTATTACGTCATAACTAGGCCTTATGAAAGCAACGCACGTAGTTGTAACAGTTACGCGATTTTTATTTTTATTGGAATTTTGTGTCATTTCTTTACCGTGATTGGAATTATTAATCCAAGTGTTAGGCCATGTTTGAATTAGGGTAATAAAACGAAGACCATTGAAATAAATAAGCTAATAAGGATATTTTTTGGAATATTATCTGGAAAAAGCTTATGATAGAGTGAAAAGAAATCAAAGATCCATTGAGAAACGTTTTCATGAATAGTGTGAGTAGCAGATCTATAGAGGCACTGCCAACCTTGGACAGAAGTTCTAGTATCTGATTTAAAATAAACGCGGCTTGCACTGACTGCTTTGACATCCGTAGAGGTGTCAGACAAGACTCGCCATGGCCATTTGACCTATTTATGACAAGCTATCTGTATTATTTGAAGGAGTGTTAATATGTGTGTTAAATATAGCTAAGCTGTCTGTTCAATGCTTCCTGCACTTTGATGACCAAATAATCCTTGTACCGGCAGCGAGCAAATTGTAGACGACGCGTCGTTTGTTACCGTCGCGACGCTAACAAAAATGAATAATTCTGTTAAAAAAAAGTAAATGTCAGCAAAGCTACTAAGCTATCCCTACTGATGTTTTGTTCCTTGCGCTTATGTACGTTAATAAAAGTTGTGTATGGCAGATGAAAAATGAAAGTAGAATGTATTCTGTAGAGATACAATCTCTACGTAGTACATGTGAAGTATCATTGAAAGGCAAATGTAGAAACAATGATATCAGAGAGCAATGCGGTTTAGAAAAAGATATAGTGACAAGAGCATAAAAAAATTGACTGCGGTGGTTTAGCCATCTGGTAAGGGTAAATGAAAGTAGACTGACAAAACAAATCTATAGAGCGAATGTGTTTTATGAAAAGGTTAGTAAGTGTCGCAAATCTTATGTCGTCATATCGGTGGCATCTTAAAAAGGGCCAAATTTTAAGCACCAGAAACCGGCAGGCTTGCATAAAAAGATTAATGGATGTCAGTGAAGCACGAGAGATGTGCAAAGATAGCACCATGTTGAAATTTAATAGTCTCTGCCTGCCCTTCTCGGAAATAGGCGTGAATCTATCAGGCTTCCTTCAAAGCACGCCGCTCTCTCACATCACTGTTCCTACTTTACCTTTCAGAGACATTCCACACATACTGCGCAGAGATCACATCTCTACTGTATTGATTCTCCTTTAATTTTTATTGAAAGGGTTCTCCCCGTTCAAGGAAAAAATGAAATAAAAGAATTCTATGACAGGAGATTTAAGTGCAAACTAAAGACTTTTCTGGAATGGAACACTGCCGCCAAAGAACGCGCAAGTGTTTTTGTATTGCTGTTCAAATATTAATATTAATTTTACATAATTAGCCATTATTGTTAGCAAAACAGTGAAATAAAATTAGTTAGTACATGAAAAACATACATTGTAACTATTTCTCACTGCATATTACATAGTATAAAAGTGCTGCGCGAGAGCATGCAGGCGGCCGCGTCGCCATTTGTTGTGTTTGGGTTGTTTATTTTGTAAATCTGTGTTGTGCTCAGGCGCACGTCGTCGATGTCAAGGAAATCCCGGTGAGATCACTCCATTTATACCTACATTGCATGAATATAACAACTAGACAAACTACACTTCAAAGCGTTCAATAATAATCACTAACAACTAAGTATACCACATTCAAAAGTAATGACCAAGTGAACAATAAACGGGTTATCCGACATTATAGATATATTCTCGCTATACCATTCTTTAACCACAAAAAACTATTCAGGTATATAGCCCCTGTATTCTGAGTTGCATATAAGTCACTCTTGAAGTAAAGACAATCCAAACTAATATTAAACATAGATCAAAAACAATTATTGCATCAAAAATCGAGACCTAAATAAAATCTAATTGTTGGTGAGACCCATCAATTGTTAATAAAGATCATATTGATGATAATCACATATACTTAACCAAATTAAACATCAAGATACAAGACACAATGTACTTATACCAATTTCGGATATCATACGAGTATAGATCTGTCTCTATTAAAGTAGGTATTGATAATCCAAGAGAACCGATACACTTAACATGATGAAACAGGAATAATAAAACAATATTATTATTATATTATTATTAGCATATTCTATAAGCTGTGACAAGCTACTAGACTAACAATAATCACACATGGAGGGAAGAAAGACCATTACAAAAAGAATAAATTCACAACGCCTTTTTATCTTAATCTAAATACGAACCTGGGCACCAAATATAATAATAAAAAAGAAAAATTAAAAAAAATTGATATTCTCTGAATCAGATTTTTCTTTTATAGATCATTTTCATATAGAGCCTGATCGGCCTGAACTAAGGAATAAATGCATATAATCCTTTAATACACATTAACAATGAGTGCCTATGAATATAGGTTTGTATATACATGTGTTTGTGTATATGTATGTTGTGTGTTTGTGTATATATGTACATAGAATACAATAAAAATACTGAATGTACCATCATATTCTAAACAGTAATAGATTTAAGCTAATATGTAATGAATACTAAGCAATAGATATGATTAAGCTGTATGAAAATGTGTAAACTCATGCATACCATTAATTTAATTATAAACATATTATAAATTTATTGTTTATCACATACACTCATTACTCATTGACACTGTTGGGTGTCTGTAAATACATAGTGTTTACACCGTCGTATACTGTATACACACAAAATACTATATACACTGTCATGTACTAAGAAGCAATAGATTTAGGTTAATACTACATAATAAATACTAAAGAATAAATGTATTATTTGACTAAACTAAGAAAAAAAGTGTGTCAATGCATGCACGCCTTTAGTTTAATTATAAACATACGCATTTATTGCTTATCATATACACTCCCACTCTCATTACTTATTAATACTTATTATTGAGAATTTCATATAGAAAGTCTATACTGTCATAAAACATAGAACACGACAGACATACTGAGTGTACCATTATGAAAGGGTCATAAATAAAGAATCTCTATAATTCTTAGGCTAATATTAAGAATAAACATTAAGAAGTAAGTATAGTTTTATTAAGTAAGAAAATAAAAAAGCATATAAATACATGTATATGCCTTTAATCTAGTTATAATCCTGCACATTTATTGCCTATTGACAATGAGTACCTAGAATTGTTACATAAATCAAAAATATGTTACAGATACAGAACATACTTTCATAAATCAAAACAGTCATAAATGATTAAACAACATATCCTTAAGTTAACATTACACAGTGATCATAAAGGACTCCAATAAAGTTTAGTATTACATTATTAAGCTTTCTAATGCAAATCGATTAATATTTTAACTTCCTGTAACTGTTAATTGTATAGGAGTTGAAATTAGAAGGTATAGTACTATCTTACTGAGCTATGACAAATTGACTGGTAATATAAACATTAGAATACCGTTGTTAACCAACACAGAATGGAATAAAGCTAATAATTACATATATTATTATGTGATACAAATACCTTAAACTAGTATTAGTAATTTTTAAATTACTAATACTGAGAACCACGTAACAAAATAAATAATTGAATAAAAGAAAAAAAAAATTACTATATATCAGTAAATACATTAAATCATTATAAGTATCTATTATACTAATTAGTGAGGTAACTCATGTGCTAGGATTATTAAACACTATAGGATATACATTACTGTATAATTAAACCACCATAAATTGAATGTTAACATAATTCTTTTGATAATATTATTAACCACCAGAACCTGACTAGTCAATAAGTAGGTATATTATGTAACAAGACTGCTTTGTATTGATTAGTAGCACTATTCTTATGTTAATAGTTTATATTATAATAAGGTAATGCATAGCTACTTAATGTACTAATACATAAATAAATTATTACTGTTGCTCTCATAAATTTCATTACTAGGAGCTGTTACAAATTTCACTATCAAGTAGGAAGAGTACATGTCATCAAATAAAAGGTGGCGGTCACTGTCTTTGCAGGGCAATAACACATCATATAAATCAATTATTTGAGTTAACATTGGATTACAAAATGATTAGAATACAACATTAGCATTGAGCGAAGTAAGATTAAAAAATTTGAGCTGTACAAATTCTTTGAAATGAACACTGAAAATTTGCACCAAGTGAAGAACAAATTAATAAAGAACTTATATTTTTCTTATTGAGAAGAGTTGGGCGCCTTCTACTTAACACCATTTCAGAATCTGCTACAACAAAAAGGAAAATTGGATGCAAAGCTACATATGGAAAACTCATTTAGACAATGGTTGGTTCCTATTACAATAGGAACCAAGAAGAATGAACTTTATTCGCTTATAGCAAATGAGAAATTAAGAAGGTTGTTCATGACGTTTATCAATTCTCAGAAACGTATACTAAAAATGTACATCAAGCGAAGAATAGGCAGACCAGAATGAAAGAACAACGCAAGAAATATATATATATATTTTTTTTTTTTAATTTTTTTTGAAGTGAAACCTCTTTAGGCGCACAAGGGAAAAACTTTTATGGATGAAACGCAATAATAATAATATTAGCGTCACGAAGATGTGCAACTTTTTTTTTTTTGTTTTTGTGTATTGATATATAATAAGGGCTTAAGGAAATGTGAAACATAAGATAACTTTGTACAATATCCTATTATATTTTAACGGCAAAAGTAATGCCAATGCATAAGGACTGTCCTGACAACGGATCGCGTCCTTGTAGACATTAAAACGTTGCTACAGTTCTGGTTTCTACGCACGGTGGAACTCTTCGACGAAGAACGGCACAGACTTGAGACTTGGCGTACGGGCGCTGCTAATCATCGCTCGACTGACCGCGAACGAGAAAACGGTGCAACGGCGCTGGTCTCCGAGCATGTGGAACTCTTAGACGAATAACGGCACAGACTTGAGACTTGGCGTACGGGCGCTGCTAATCATCGCTCGACTGACCGCGAACGAGAAACGGTGCAGCGGCGCTGGTCTCCGCGCATGTGGAACTCTTCGACGAAGAACGGCACAGACTTGAGACTTGGCGTACGGGCGCTGCTAATCATCGCTCGACTGACCGCGAACGAGAAAACGGTGCAGCGGCGCTGGTCTCCGCGCATGTGGAACTCTTCGACGAAGAACGGCACAGACTTGAGACTTGGCGTACGGGCGCTGCTAATCATCGCTCGACTGACCGCGAACGAGAAAACGGTGCAGCGGCGCTGGTCTCCGCGCATGTGGAACTCTTCGACGAAGAACGGCACAGACTTGAGACTTGGCGTACGGGCGCTGCTAATCATCGCTCGACTGACCGCGAACGAGAAAACGGTGCAGCGGCGCTGGTCTCCGCGCATGTGGAACTCTTCGACGAAGAACGGCACAGACTTGAGACTTGGCGTACGGGCGCTGCTAATCATCGCTCGACTGACCGCGAACGAGAAAACGGTGCAGCGGCGCTGGTCTCCGAGCATGTGGAACTCTTCGACGAAGAACGGCACAGACTTGAGGCTTGGCGTACGGTCGCTGCTAATCATCGCTCGACTGACCGCGAACGAGAAAACGGTGCAACGGCGCTGGTCTCCGAGCATGTGGAACTCTTCGACGAAGAACGGCACAGACTTGAGACTTAGCGTACGGGCGCTACTTATCATCGCTCGACTGACCGTGGACGAGAAAACGGTTCAGCGGCGCTGGTTTCCGTGCACGGTGGAACTCTTCGACGAAGAGCGGCACAGACTTGAGACTTGGCGTATTGGCGCTGCTCATCATAGCTCGACTGACTGTGGACGAGAAAACGGTTCAGCGGCGCTGGTTTCCGTGCACGGTGGAACTCTCCGACGAAGAACAGTACAGACTCGAGACTTGGCGTATTGGCGCTGCTCATCATCGCTCGACTGACTGTGGACGAGTAGATGCCCTAGTTTTACATAGTAGACTCGTAGAAAGACATGAGCCATTTCAACGTGAAAAAAAAAAAGAAGAAAAGAAGAATGGACTGCATTAGATCAGAAAATCAGACATTAGAAAGGCTGGTGATGGACCTCATCAACTCTCAAAAACTGTCACTGAAGAATTGCTCCAAGCGAAAAATATGAAGAATGAAAGAGAAAACGAAAAAATAAATTAAAAAAGGAGTTTTTTCTTTTTAGACGAGTGAACACCATCTACTTACCACCATCTCAATACTTACCACAATAGAAAGAGAAGTCGGATTCCCTAGTTACACATGGGCGACTCGTGTAAACAGCGCATCATCTATCACAACAGGAACAAAGAAGAACGGATCGCATTAGATTAGAGTGAATTAGAAATTAAAATTCCTATTGATGAACTTCATCAATTTCCAGATGGATACTGAAAACCTTGCACGGAGTGAAGAACGCAGAGTTGACGAAAGAAATTAATTAAGAAAGGAGGATTTATTTTAAGGAGAGCTTGACACTACTTAACTTCTTTTTAACATTTATGCAACAATAAGCTAATTATACTCGGGAGACACTCTTAAACAAGATATGAACTATTCATTACAACAGGGGCCATAATGAATGGACCACATTAGCACAGAGCAAAGAAACGACTAAAAAAGCTACGGATGAACTTATCAACTAGTAGAAATGGACACTGAAAACCTACACCACGCAAAGCAAATAAAGAATGAGAGATTAAAAGAAGATAAGAATTAGGAAAGTTTTTCTTTTAAGAAGAGTTCAACACCACCTAATAGATATTGCTTTAAGATCAAAGACAAAAAATAAGTTGGACACTCTAGTTACATATCAGATAATTGCAAAGACAAGAATGAGCTATGACAGTAGTAAGTAACAAAAATGGGCTGCACAAAATTAATAAGGTAATAGCTGAACTTTGTTGGTTCTAACTGAAACTAGAGATTACAAAGATTGTGGATGATCTTTACCAATTCTCAAAAACGAACATTGAGATCTGCACTAAAGGAAGAAAAATAAGAATAAAAGATTAAAGGAAGAAGGAAATTAGGATTTCTTTCAAAACAAAAGCTCGACATCATTTAATGAGCACCGCCTTAAGATGTACTACAACAGAAAGAAAAATTAGACATCCCAGTTACACATGAGAGCCTTGGATAGACTGAGCTATTACAACAGAAACCAAGAAGAAAAGGCGATTATAGTACAAATCAGAAATCAGAGCAAAGCAGAAACTTAAAAGGCTGTCGATGACATTTGTCAAGTTCTTAACGGTTGCTAAAACTTCTTCACCAAGCTGAGAACATAAACAATGAAAAATCGACTGAAGAAAAATCCAGAAAGGATTTGTTTAAGAGCTCGGAACCATCTACTCAACTCTGCTTTAAGTTCTTCTACAACAGAAAGTTATTCGCACTTGGGAGATTCGCATAACAAGACAGTAGTTTTACAACAGGAACCAAGAAGAATAAACGACATTAGCACAGACTACAGTAGAAATTAGAAAGGCTGCAGATGAACTGTTCCGACTCTCAGAAATGGACGTCAAAGCCTGCACCAAGCAAAGGAAACGAAGAACGAAAGAGAAACAAAGGAACATACCTTCCCCACTATATTTATTGACACACTATAGTATCTATTACCTATCCCGAATCCAGTTTCTGGCTAAAGGTTGCACGAATACCGGCTGGCTCTACACTCCCGTCACTCCTAATCCAAGATAGAACCTACACTCCCCCCGATATTTACGCTCCCTTCGGTGTATCGGAACTTGTCCCTTTCAGTCATTGCGACTGGCTGAAGGTTGAGCGATGATGATGATGATGATGATGATGATGAACTAAAGACTTTTCTGGAATGTGGTGAAAAAATTTTGTCAAGAATAGGAGAGGGATGTGTAGCTTCATCATGACTATTCAATCTATTTATGGATAGCTGCCTACATAATCTGAAAGAGTATGAATGCGGACTAAGAATAGACGAGCTGTCTATCACATGTCTTCTGCACGCCGATGACCAAGTAATCCTTGTGCTGTCTGCAAGCTGCAGGAGCTGAAAACTAAAATGAAAAATTCTGTTAAGAAAAGAGATATTAAAGTAAATGTCAGCAAGACTAAAGTGCTTGAAAGAAGCGAAGCCAAGACTGAATGCCGTGTATATATAGAAGGTAAGAGTGTCGAACAAATGAAAGAGTTTGTATACTTGGGAAGTCCGTTTACAAATAATGGTAAATATGATAGAGAAATCGAAAAGAGCGTGATTGCAGAATGGACACTAATGGGACTTTGCTCGCTATTATGAACAGCAAAAAATGTCTCACAACAAGCGCGCTTGGCTATCTAATATATGGGAGTATATATTAATTAATATAGCATATAATATCATACAATTCATTATGTATTTAAAATTGGCAAAGATATGTTCGCAATTGAAATTTATTTTTAATCGATATTTAGATTGCTTTCATCAAGTTTTCATCGATTTTAATTGTATGTTTTTATATGTATATGAAAAGTTTTCATAAAAAATATTTGGAGTATATCTATTAATCACTGTGAATATGAAATCAAAAATCATACGCCTGAATTTTTATTAATTATCATAATTTTGAGTTAAAATTTTATATTCAAAAACAGTTTGATGAACATTCACTACATTATTTTCATTTATGTATAAGTGATTTTCGTAATAAACATTTAACAGCAACTATTCTTCATATGCTTTTTAATTATAGCACAAATTATTTGTTTGTTTATGGTTTTTTGTATAAAATCATTAACTAAAAATGACCTTAGGGTTTTCCACTTTGACCTTATGATGACCTTAAAAATGACCTTAGAGTTTAAAGACGTCTCCCACTAAAAGTAAACACCGAGCCCGAAGGTAGTTTCCAGTGTTTCAAAAATTTAATAGGGACGTCTCAAACTCTTTTTTTTAGCACTTCAGAAGCAAATTCGCTACTCAGTGGCCAATTATTTCTTTTTCAACATTTTTCGTTCATTAAGAAGTGACTTATATTTTCAATCACCTTATTCTCGAATTCCAAATCGAATGTAAACCAATGAAATGAATATTTGTAACATTACCGAATGCAAAATGAACCGTCAAGCTTAGTGTAATGCTTCTTGCTTGATTTCAAAACGTTCTTCAGTATCACAACCTAATGTTACCCCTTAATTTTTATACGATTGACTTTAATCACAGTTCTAGAGACTTTATGTTTAATACAAATCGCTTCAGGAACAGTGTGTAGTAGTTTCCTGAAGTTTCATCGCACTGACGAACACGGGAAGGCAATTAGACGAACACGCTCTGAGCTTCGGATGCTTTGGTCGTTTTGTATAACTCCGATTCGACCTGCATTTATTGGGAATTGAAATATCTGGAAAGATTTTTTTTTAATTTCAGTAATGTATGAAATGATGAAAAAAGGTTATTTAATTTTTACAACCACAATGGTAATAGTAATTTTGAGATATCTTTTCATTTACGTGTTAACATATATGCTACTAACAAAAAGTTATACTATTATACAATTTTTATTTTATTAAGTACTACTTACTTGTATGCAAAAACACCTCCACAATTAAATGCATCTTTCAAAACTAGCCATGCTTTTTTATGTCGGGCTGTTTAAATCTATTGAAAAGCAACTTTATTTGTAATTTCGTTCGTACATTTAGCCGTTTACGTTATTTTTTGTGCGCCTTATATCGTACCCAAACGCGGTATATCGTTTTATCTCCAATCGACGCCCATTTAAGCAGTAGAGAGTGTATTAGAGCACTAATTGATTTAGTGTTTATGCATGCTTTCTTATGTCACATTTTTTGTGTGTCTCTAATATTTAACATTATTGCGTCAGGATTTTACCACGGCTAAGACACACCCTCTCTCATCTTTTATTCGAAAGACTTCATCCCAACCAACTGGCCGAATTCTAATCGGGATATATTAACGATCATCGTTTCTAGTGAGCGACTGTCTTAATTTAAAATAAGTTAAAAACCCATAGGTTATAAAGCTCTTAACCACTCGGCGATCATGCTCTACTATGCTCTAAATATTTGACATATTGCGCTGTAATCTTCGTTTACATAAGACTATTACTACAATCGAAGAGCATAAGATGTTGCTTTAAAATTTCATTAGAATGTAGCTTTTGTAAATAGGTATGTATTTTCAAGTTCGAATATTTAATGCCTACTAATTTACTAGCCTCGTAATAATTTAGACATAGATTTTAGTTTGTAACTTTTTTTCATAACATCACCAGGTCGGAGGTAGCTTAAGTAGTTATACCATGTCTTTGTTAAAAGATTATTTGATAGGTACTAACTGTGATATTTCTAGTGTAGCTATAAATAGTCTTAAGAATAACTAGTCTCCTTGTCTTACATAGTTTGGATGCGAAAATATGAGCCGGCTGTCTATAGTTTGATCATATATATTCCTTTTTTATTTTTTCAACTTTTAAAGACTCCGATATTTTTTATGCAATGCAATGTCAAAAGATTTTCAGTAGTCAACAAAGCATAAAACATATTGTACAATTACACTACAGTTGTTTATCAAAATATATTAAAATATAATACTAAGACAAATTCCTCTTTCTCCGGTATTCTCATATGCAAAAACATTAGAAGATTATCCCTTCTTCACGAATGGCCCACATCTGCCTGTAGTATTATAAATACTAGAGCAAACGTTACGCCGCACGCCTTGTTTTTTTGTATGAAAGATAGTTTTTTGTTGTGGTATAATCCTGGTTTTATGTACATATTGTAGAAGCTGAACTATATGTAAATAGTATATGAGGCATATGACCTCCGCGCTCAATCTCGCGAATATTAGTCGGTGTTCTATTTGTGTTTGCACAAAATTTAAACTTGAATATTAGAAGCCAAGCTCGCGAGAAACAAGCGAATAGGGAGTCGAGGGTGAGGAAGGAAAAAGTAGACGAGGGCTCACCTCCGAGTTCAAAAGCCTCGTTAGCGATAGAATGTGAATTGTTAAATATCAATGCGATAGATTGAGTATACACCAAATTCGTATGTAGAGATATTGAAGAACCGAGCAACAAACATACGGGTATTTTCCTTGTCTTTTATTGAAAAATTGAAGTCCTGGTCATCATCTCGCTTACACTTCACAATAAATATAATAAATAGGTGACTGATAAATCGGCCCAAATTTATTGTTACTTTTAATATTAATACAAAATGATTATCAGTTTATTACTTCAGAAATAAGTTCAACAACCAAAAGAAAGGACGATTATTCCATTTTAAAAAACTAGAGTTGTGACTTATATGTAGCCAGAATATCCAATGTATAAGTATTCATAATATTATCATTATATTTATATTTTTATAGCAAGCTACATTTGGGAATCGTTAAATTGTGAAAAGACATGACGTTTATATGAAAGGAAAGCTATTTCTAGATACATTTAGAAAAAATTAGAACACTGCTCATCCACTATTAACCCTCCAAATTGAATTTCACGATCGTGTATGCATATTAAGCAAGTGGCTTCGCGCCGCAATCACAATCACAGGAATATTTAATTCGCTTATATCTGTTTAAATTATTATTATGGCTGAAAGCGCGCATTAGCAATTACGCTTAGTTAAAAATAATTAGCAGCTTTATAAAATAACCGTTTGGGAAGATCTAATTGCACGAAAGTTCCAATTAATATAGGGAATAGCGAAATAAATAACAGTTATTGTTTAATATCAATATATATGCAAATAAAGCTTCTTAAAGTCAGTTAAACAATTATTTATTTTTACCTAACTGATTTTCTTAGCATTTATAAGGAAACAATTAAATGTAAAATTACAGTTCAGTCTATGCTTTTACAAAACTGTATTCAAAATGTATTGATTATGAACAATAAGAGATTGGACATCTTTTAAAAATGTGGTCGCATTTTAGTAATTGGACATCTTTAGGGACGTTTGGACTTAGGTCCAAAAGAACAATGTTTAACTTGTTTTTATAGAAGAATGTCTGTTTGGTATTAGATTTTCCGTCGTATTACCTATCTGGTTGATTTTAGATATGCCAGCAAACTTTGGATTGGGGCACCTCTGTATCGACTCTTATCTCTAGACCGCAACCAACAGTAAGCATCTGGAATCGTTGACGACTCTAATATCCGACCAGCTTAACCGTCAGCTTTGTGAAGAGATGTATTCGTGCATTCTTTACGTAATGCTGTGAAGTTCAACGCAGTCCAACCTTATCCTGGCACTGATTTCTGTCATCGTTCTGTTCATAAGCAAAACTATCATCTCCGTCTTGATGCTGGTGTCCTGCCACCGTATGCATCGTATGCACTTTGCTGCCAGGCACTGTAAATATCTGGAATGATCCATGATGATTCCAGATATTTACCATATTAGATATTTACTAATTCCCAATTGACTACGATAAGAGGATCCTTACCAAAAGATTCCATTTCTTTCTAAAAGCTCGGTAACGCACAAGGACGTGTTTCAATTTTTATAGGAAAGCTTAATTGAATTATTTTTAATAAAAAAAAAAACAAAGAATACATGTACAAAAAATCTGGTAAGCGATCGGTCCGTATTTTTCAATACAAAGAGCTGAAAAAAAAGGAGCTTAGGCACGTTAGGCTCGACAACGTTCAGCGTCAATATCGCACGCCTCACAACGTGAAACGTTACAATATGTTGAATTGACAACAATCTTAATATTGTTCATAAAGACATGTATAAAAAAATGTTTGCCCAATATTCATATTTATTCTTCCGATTTCCATAAAATATATTTTAATGAGACTCAAAATCTCATTTTTTTTCTATATTCAATACAATCCATAAACATAATAGCAGTACAAAATCTACTTTCGCCCTAACTTTTGCTTCAGTGAGCGTTAACTCCCCTTTCAGCGTCATATTACTCTCGTGATCAACAAGTATGAAAAGACACCGACCGACTTCTGTGAACTCGACAAATGGAAAACTCTATTGAACTTAGAAAATTCCAATAACGTGTGACGTTCTAAGAATTCACAATTTATCCTCTCTAATATATTTCGTCGTGTCATGGAAAAAGAATGAAACACAAAACGTCGCCTTTGGAAATAAAAAGAAGTACATATACAAAGCGATCGCTGAAGGCGTCGCGTTGTGAAGGGTCGCGTTAAAGAAAACAGCGTTTATCAAAATTCACCGTTTGACTATATCCTGAAGACTGGCAGTCTCGTGGGGCAGTGCTTATACAGGCGAAGTTTTGCAGGTAATCTTGCCGAGCTTGAGCTTTTAGCCGATGCATTTATGAATTATTTTAATACGAATCAAAATTTTGAGCCAAAAGCGATCCACAACGACGTTTGGCAGAGCATTATACGCAAAAATTCCTTATTGTATTCCTTATAATATTTTTCGATGGAGAGTGTACCTCAGTTGCATAATTACAAAATAGCGTTGTTGTGGTCACAGAGCTAAATCTCAGTCCTCACTGCTTTTATTTAACACTGGACTCAACATTTTTTAGGTATGACGATATATTGAATGTTCTCCTAACTATGACAAATATATTTAGTTCTGAGACTCCTTGGTCTCATCCTATCAGTTAAATATATGACACCAACTGCAAATAGTTATAAATGGTCCTAAGAAACCAAATCAACCATTGTAAACTTATTTTTATGCTAACTTTGCTCAATTAAAATATTGCTCGTGATCGTGTCCTAATGTCGCATTAGATTAAAATTGTAATATAGATAGATACGTAACTAAATGTGTAATTATCATGTTATTTTGTCGCTGACTCGAGCCTGTTTGCTCATGAAAAATCGTAAATTATTGAGCACTTTGATTTAAAATTCCATGCAAAAATCATTTTTTAAAACAAAAAACAGTTTTAATTAGCGCCAGATATAATCAACGGGATCGTTCCATTGCGAGGTGATTCCCGAATGGATATCTGGTTTCACCGTCAGAATAGCCTATTCGACGTTATCGATATTGACTGATTTTTTTTTCTATTAAAACTTATTATTAAGCAGGAAGAAAATATTTGATCGAGGGGGAAATGAGTTGGTCGAAGAAAGAGTGGGGTGATGGAGGGAGGAGCAGACCATCGAGAATTCCCACTCACTGGACGATACCACCTAACCATCAGGAACAAGAAACTACAACGTTAAATGTCTTTTTCATGTTGAAATATATGTTTAGTTTACAATATTATATTAAGTCGACATGATGAGGTTTTACATCAGACAAAAAACTTTAAAATATTTATTGTCTCTCTTATGTCGCCAGATTTTCCATCAATGGAGCATATTTATAATTTATACAGAACCCTAAACGAACCCACTGAAATCTTTATCAAAAACCGAGGTCGGCGACGTCCCGACTTTCACGACAAACGATATTTACAGCCGGCGATTAGTGCTGGGCCAGCAAACGCGGCGCCTCCTGCTAGCGTGGGCGCGGCGTCTGAGAGTAATTAGCGTGAAAATTTGGAGACTCCTAAAACGGCATCAAAACGAAACGTTTTCGATTGAGGAGCAATTACTGATCTCACTGCGAACATTTTTGAAATTAATGAACCTGCCGATATAACGATCATTTTTGTTGTTTTTGCTTCAATAGGATTTCGATTTTTTTTGCTAGCAAAGATACATCTTTGTATATATAGATTGCAATATTTATCATAAGCCATTAATGCGGCTTTAACGAATATAAAAAAAATCATTTTGAATGTAAGTGTAACTTCCATTGCTGCTTATTTTAGTATTATTGTCATAGAAATAGAATTCATTTCATACATTACGAATCCCGATCTTACCTCCAACAGTAGCATATTATAGTCGAATGCATATTTAGCATAAAGCAGTCAAAGACCCATCGACTTATGAATAAAATTATGTGGATGCGAGACTTATTTAAGAGATTCATATAAAAACAGTGGTCACTAAACACTTCCACAATTCCTACGATACAAATCTACAAAAGACCTAATTTGACTTGCCTTAAATCAGTGTGATTTGCTTAGGTTAGCGGGGTTAAAGAAGATTTATGTTACTCCACTTAGCTTGGATTTTCAGTTCTCCTCCCTTACCCAATACGGATTAGCGGCATCGGCAGCCAACGACGTAATAGGTATTCAACCACGGAACGAGTGTAGTTTTGACTTAAAAACCCATTAAACAAATTGCCTCTGGTTTCAACTGTATCGGGTATCTTCCGGTTGCAAGAATATGCTAAACTCGCGCCACTTCCCTCCACGGATACAATACAAAATCACGAAATTATCTGTCTTTTAAGTAAAATAAATGCAGTGAGTGCTGAAAAATCACAAAATTATTTAAATTGTGGCTAGTAAAGCCGTTGTGATGATTACAGACATGCTCGCTCGTACCACCTCGTATTTGGTGCATTGGGAAATCCTCAGTGCCTGCGTCGATATGATCGAGAGTCTCTCCGCGTCCGGCGCACGAGTTCACTCCCTGCCCTATTGGACTGCACTTACCGGCTTGTTGATTTAAATTTGTTTGCTAAGTACTATTTACTTTTAAATATTAATATTACTTTAAGCTGAAAAACAAAAATTTGAAAATATCATTTAAATATACTGATTCGTATATCATTAAGGTTCCCTAATAATATAGGGACAACAAGGAAACCCTATAGTAGCGACATGTCCGTCCGACCGTCTTCTGTGCGCAACATAGCTCAGACTCTTTGTACTAGAAGAAACATAATTCGGTATGGGTATATTTATTAATCACGCCCATAAAGATACAAAATAAAATGTTGAAAAAAAAATTTTTTAAGGTTTCTTCCTCACATTTAAGTTTTTTCTCGTCTATCTCATGGTATAAGGTCGTTGGATTGCTCGTTCAAAAGAATTGCGGATGTGTGAAAACCATTCTTTGATTTAGGACCCTTTTTTCTTTGTAACGTATTCGAGGGGCAAATAAACAAGAGACTCATCAGTGGAATGGTCACCGCAACCTCCGGAACACTCAAACTAATTTTTGTTCGAGTCAAATGCTAATTGATTGTTAAAAAAATCACGGTAGGGTATAAGACGAGTTTAAAAGAATAAGTATCATAGGTACGAGGAATAGTCGACCAACTTATTACATGTACTTGGAGAAGTAAAAAAGCGTTATTAATATGTTTTTGTATCAAATAAAAAGCTCCCTTCTAAGTCGGCATATTGTGACAGCTAAGTACGGAAACCTATACAACTGGGTTTAATCCTACAAGTACTAAAAAAATTAAACTAAAATAAAGATATTTCCGCATCACAGACTGCCTCAAACTTAGTTAAGTCGTCGGTATCTATGGCGGAAAGTCAACCTTCGTGTTATAGTATTTTTATTGTAGTTGTGTATAAAAAGAGTTCGTTCATAATTTTGGCCTATGGTACCTACTTTATTGTTTGGTGGACTTATTCACCTTTATTTAAATATTGTATTGTGTGAAGTGTTAATTCGCGGAAATCCACAGTAGACGCTTGCCTGCAACATGCATTAACATGCAGCATGCAACCCACCGCTGACCCTCGAATCTGCCTCTCCACTACGAATCTCTATCCAAATGATTGAATATTGATTCCAGAGGATTGACAGATATCGAACATCTAAGCAAGTGTTATTTATTTTTTATAATTATCTTATTCCGCTAACTATTAAACTGTCAATTCTAAGTACGTTTCATGCCCACCAGGCACATCCTCAGGAAATTGCCAACAGTCACATCCACCAGGGTGCAAAGAGCGTTGAAACAGCCAACACAACCTCGTTAAGCAGGCCGATGTCATGCAATTGCATCACAGCGACAATTGCAATTGCAATTGCAATTGTTTAGTGTTTAATTAGTGCTGGCAATGTGTGAGATAAATATGAACAAAATATTACTTTTACATACTAAACGCTGTTACTATAATACCCATAGCAAGTAGTGGAATGATAAATGTTTATCTCCTTGAATAATCGCTTAGACACAGGAAGTAATTATTTAGTGCTAAATTAGTAAGCGCTGAAATGAGTGTTGACCATATACGAGATAAAGATCAGCAAAATATGTTTTATGGAATATTCGAGGGTCAAACGAGCAGGCGAGCCATCAGAAAATAGATGGTCGCAGCCGCCCATGGATACTCGCAACCTTAGAGGAGTCACCAGTGCGTTGTTGACCTCTTCGGAGAGAAAAGAAAAGAATGCCGCTGTCATGCAATTGCATGACAGCGGCCCGCTTAACGAGATTGTGTTGGTTGTTTCAACGCTCCTTGAACCCTGGTGGATGTGACTGTTGGCAATTTCCTGACGATGTGCCTAGTTGGCATGAAACGTACGTAGAATTGACAGTTTATCAGTTAGCGGAATAAGATAATTATAAAAATAAATAACACTTGCTTAGGTGTTCGATATCTGTCAATCCTCTGGAATCAATATTCAATCATTTGGATAGAGATTCGTAGTGGAGAGGCAGATTCGAGGGTCAGCGGTGGGTTGCATGCTGCATGTTAATGCATGTTGCAGGCAAGCGTCTACCTTTATTTAAATCGGCTAAAACATTTCATTGTTTCTTTCAACGTAGCTGCCAATGCTATGTTTACAATAAAATGTTATGCCCTTGTATTTTTTTAAAATCATTTTAAATAAATTAACAGCATGCGACACACCGGAGAGTAGGCTCAATGCTGCCCATGTACTACAACTCCAAAGGACTTAAAATTGCTTGCTTTTCAGAAAGGACTGAGTTCTTTTCAAACTTTTGCCACACCTGATAGCAAATTGCGCATGACGTGTACGATGGTAAATCGCCAAGCAATAAGGCGGTGAGGACGCAATTTCAAATGAGTGGAACGATAATGAAAATCAGTAGCAGGAATGAGGTTCAAGAATTTTTTACAGCACTCTTCTCATTATACGCGTTATGTATACTATACAAAGATACAACGCAAAGCCTACAGGTCGAGTTGACCGTATTTTATGGGGTCGCCAATGTATGCTGATCAGGGGCATGCAGAGATTCAGACGGGGTATGTAAAGCTAAAAAAACTTACCAGTTTCAGCATTGTTTCTTTTATGCAAGGTATAAAGATACTTACCGTCGCATCGGTAGGCCATCATCCGAAACAATGATGAAACTAGTAATTTTTTTAGCTTTGAATATCCTGTCTGAATCTCTGAGTATTCCCCTGATGCTGATGGTTGACGTTCGCATTAGATGCAATCTAAAGGCAGCAGTTGTTGTCGAGGTGCTCTAAAGGGAGTTACAAAAGCACTTATTGATTTTAAAAACTTCGATTTACATTCGCAAACCGCGTGATATTCCGTGCCTCTACATCATATTATTATGTTACGCATTTGCAAAAAAAAAAAAATATTTAATTCGGGATCCTTAGCACAAGTTCAACTCCTACTTGATTTTTTTTTTATTATTTTTTGTTTACCTTTGGAGATTGCACTATAATCCCAACAAATTTGACCCTAGTTTGTAATTACCGCTTTCACAATGGAGCAAACACTATAAACTATATAAGAAAATGTGTTTCGTATAGAAAAACACCTAATTTTTAAATTGTTTTTGCTATTATTTGCAGGATATACGCCATAATAACACATATGCTATGAAAATTTTAATTAATTACCTCATACGGTTCAAACGATGCAATCGATATAAGTAGGACAGACGAATGGGCGCACCGACGGACCTTCGACTTTGGTTTAAGAATAAGGTATTTTTGGGACTTAAGCCTAAAAACGAATATAATATTTATAACATTAAAAAGATTCATCTAGGATGTTATAGGATATCAGAGAAAAACATGACTGAATAAACGATTGAATATTTTTCCATATTAAAGACTTGGATCTGCACTTAAACATAAGTTTTTATGTGTTTTCTGGGGCGTGCAACTTTATTCATGAGACTTTACTTTACTACTTTAAGCGATGCCCCTAAAGTCTTAAATGGCTGAGTATCTGCACTATTGCAGATATATATTTTCAGCGTAATAATGACTAACTCACAATATTTAAATAATACTAGTCAGTTCTAAGACATTAAGTAGTAAAGGGATTGAGACATTTTCAACATTTTTTTTATCGCTACGTTTCTTTTGTCTAGCACTTCTCATAGAGCATATCTTTTTTTTATCGGCATCTGATTAATACTTTTTAGAGATTTTAAATTATCAATCTTCACTGTTCGCAGTGGCAAGTATTTTAAATTTACTTCACTTTGCCTCGTATTTGATAGATTGCTTATTTTTGAACGTAACAAAACTGTAATTTTTTAAATCTTTTAACGCACCCACTCGTAATAGTGTATCAAAACGAAATCATCACACGTTTTTCTAGCAAAGTGTAGCCACTAATTGAGACTTTCAGCATGGATATTCTTACAACATTGCGCAAAATAAGAAAATGTAAAGATAAAAGTTAATAAAGGCCTTTAGTTGATAACTTGAGTTATATAAATTATTATATATTCAATGTATCACTTACTTTCTGTCCAAAACATACTAGGTCAGACAGAATAATTTTCGTAACTGTACATTTCTGAAATTGAATGTGGAGTACAGTTCGTCACATCAAAAGGAACGTACGCTCGGAAATACAAAGGTGAGTGAGAAAAACATAAATTACGTTCTTACATTGTATTATATTGTATTCTGAACTTGTTTCAATTTGAATTTTATTTCGAATGCTCTTTGCTATCAATGAATAAGGCACTTCGGTTTGTATTTTGAATTCTCCCAAGGGATATGCAACATATTTTTGAAATTGTGAGACTAGAGTTGTGTAGGATATAATTGAATACAGCTTATGTGGCCGGTAGTTATGCCCGTTGCGTTTGGAAATTTAGAGAGAAACGAATAACGGACAAAGAAATACTGAAGAATTAATCTCATGTTTTTCCTTGTATAATTTGCGCACACAAGGGTGCATAATTGTGCTAGACTTTCTGTATGGAACGGCTAATATATGTAAACGTCTTCGTGATTTCTATATAAAATAATTATGATAAGAAATAAAAAGTGATAAATGAGCAACCAGTGTTTGATAGTGCACCAAAAAGCTTCGCGTTCCCCAAGGTATAAAAGTTACATATAAGCTTTAGTTAGATTTCAAATTTAAATATACGATATTACTGACCTCCGTTTAGCTGCATAAAGGCCACATTCTCTCATATTCTCGCTTTAGCTCTCGATATCCTCTAATATCTGCCCCATGTAAATGTAGTCATTTACACATAGATCTCATTGTTAAATATGTCTTTTATTTAATTTTTTGTATAATTACCAAAAACTTATTATATGGAATCGATGCCAATCGTCGACACATATACTTTGAAAATCACAAGTACTACTCTAAAAAAAATGTTTTATTCGGCAGTAAATATCTCAGAAAATTTATTTAAAATGAGGAATTTAATCGAGTCCACACTACATTCATACATTAAGTACATCATAAAATTATGACCAAACTATTACAAACAGGTTGAAAAGCCAGTCTAGAAAATATTTTCACAATCTTTTGCGTGACACGCACAAGGAAAAGAAAACAGTTACGCTTTTGTTTATGCTGTTATTATACATACTGTACTAGTATACTACCATCACAGATTCGAAAATGTAACCGTCAAACTTAATATAAATAAGTGTCGCTGCTGTTTACTGAAAGACAAATTGTGTTCTAGTGCCGGTATATAAGTCTATGGATATAATATAGTGCTATATGGGTTTTTTCCATCTCACGTTTCTACACTCCGCTTTCTGCTTCTTTTTTCGGTTTCTTATAGTTTTACCCTTAATTTTTAGTTTCCTTTTAAGAATTCTTAAAAGATGTATGGTGTTTATTCGTCTGGAATAATATAGTTTTCTAATAGTAAAAGAATTATCAGAATCGAATCAGTTTTTTATAGTTTATTTTTTACATTCAAACAATATTATCTATTTTAGGTATTGATACAATCTATGCGTATCTAATAATATAAATTTCTAATAGTAAAACGTTTTTTAGAATAAATTCGGCAAGTTTTTAGCATATTTATTAGATTCAAAATAGTGAGTCTGGTCTCATCTGAGGTATTATAACTTTTTACCAGAAAGAAAAATGGTATGGCTTCAGTATTTTTTATGGCTTTACTTTTTAGATAAAAACGTTACGTGTCTCTGTTTATAGTATTAAGTATAGGTATGTAAATCAACTGACAGTTTGATTTTTGTGCTGTTTCAGGCAGATTATGTTTAAAAAAATTATAATGGTGCATGCACATTAAAGAAACTTACAAGATCTCAATTCTTTTATTAATAAACAACATATTGAATAAACATGTTGATTTGAATGGCAATTATATAGGTTGTTTATTTTTACTTATTTTCTTGGCTTTTCGAAATCTAGTACTCCTCATGTTAATCTATTTTTAATATAACAGTTTAAAAAGAGACACGTATAAGGTTTTTTTTTGTAAATATTAGTACGATTTCAATGCTTTATATCATCATCTACATCGAGTCAATGTTACATATATCGCAAAGTTTAAATAGAAATCCCAAACATCTGCTTTAATATTTGTCCCGCAGACTTTTGTAAAACGAGACAACGAAACGTACCGAGATAAATATTCATCACGCCTAGACGCCATGTCTGCTACAATGTTTTGAAATTATTTAAGGAGAAAACGTCAAAAATAATACAAACTGTGAATGGTAATTACTCACCTAAAGTATTAATTAAATAGAGAAATATAGCGTGATAATCCGTTTAATGAACTTTGCACTCTAAAAAAAATCAATAAGTATATCATGACTCTTGTATACGAAAAGAAATACATTGTCACTTATCTTACACATTCACAATTGAATCACTGTATCAATAATCTCTAGGACTTCACACCACACATGATGCAAACATCAAAATAAAGCAGTTCATGAACGCCGGTTATTTAATTTAGTAACGAATAAAGTGGCTCTATCTCTCGGGTTCGACGTATTCTTACATTCATTTGCAACAACGAACAATTATTTTTTTATTAAGACAAAAAGATGAAATTATATTTCCAAAAAAAAATTCATGGTGATGATTCGACAGCAGGTAGTAACTACAGAATCGGAATGAACAGCAAAATGAAGGAAATGCGTCGAAAAAAGCTCAAGCATATGTTCACCAGTTTAATGCATGTTTGACAACTTATCTGATCTCTGTTACCTGTTTACACCTGGTTGCAGGTAACTGAAGTAGTCATACAGGTGGCTGCCTGTTATAACAAAGTTTATATCATCACATTCGAAGGATTTGTACTTGCGATATGCAGTTAACATAACAAGGAAAGAATTACTAAAAAAATAAATATAAATTGAATAATAATGTTAATTGCAGAAGGACTGGGGTGGCAGAGATTATTCTGATAAATTTATGATATTGTAATAAGCCTTTAAAATATTATTTTACAATTTTTTTACAGTAATGATGTAATGCAATTAACAGTACTTATTTGGTAACCAATACCAATTTTGTTTAATAGAGTACAATGCAATATTGAACTACTATAATTAATTTTAATTATGAAACAAATACTTTAGGTTCTAACAACTGCAACATTCGAATGGATTATTAATTATTATTCATAAGCTGAGTTAATAAAATATACCGACATAAATAAAAATATCTTCTCATAAATAAATAAAAAAATCGGTTAAACGGTCAACTCAGCAGACATCCCTAAAACTTTCCGCTGCGATATTTATTGATGTAGTTTCGAGCTTTTTATAAATGTCGTTATAAGTATTGTCTATGAGTTTTTGAGCTTAAAAATTTAAAACACCATTCACTCTTTAATCCATCACTGAAACTTCTTATTAATTTCGAGCTCAAAGTGTTAAAATATAAAGGAGTATATAATTGAGCTCATCATGCTTAAAGAGTTTTGAATCCGAAGAACTTGAAAAGAAATAAAATTGTTATTGCTTTTTCAAGCTCTTCGAACTCAAAAATATAATTCTGTTACATTTTGAGGTCTATCAATTCAAAAACATATATGTATTAAAAATTGTTTATTTTAATTTTTCTTCTACAATATATTTGAAAATAATTGTATGAAGTCGGTCTGCTTTGTGGTCTCCGACGCAGTTTTTTAAAACGAAAAAGGTGACATAATACCAAACTTCGATTCATCAATAATTTCACGTTATTTTGAAAAATCTTTATTTGAATTTTTCGTTAATGATGTCTCTCGAAGGAACCCATCGATTTTGATGTATTTTTCAACAATCATTGTCGTTTTTAAAACGGTAGAGGCAGTTTGATTTGAAAATTTATCGGTATAATAATTTAAAAAATATTCTAAAAACCAAATTTCAATTTTTTTCTATACGCACACACGTACACACCCATTTATAAAAAGATACATACAGACATTATTCAGGAAATGGTCAAAATAGATTTCTGAAAACCTAAAATATCAAGATTTGATGAACATTCTATTTTTGAAAGTCGGGCTAAGAACAAGATCTTTCCAATTTATGAAATTTTTTCAATTTTCGCAGCGGAAAGTTGAGAAACGCTATTTTTTAAATACTTCAACTACTATATTTTTTAAACAATTCAATTTTAATCTGCTTTACGGCATTCGACGGAGTTTTCTAAAGAAAAAAAGATAAGTATCAAACATCATAAATATAATGTTGATAAATAATATAAGCTCACGCCTATTTCCCAAAAGAGTAGGCAGAGACTATAGATTTCCACATGATACGATCTTTGCATATCTCTCTTGCCTCACTGACATCCATCAATATTTTCACGCAAGCTCGTCGGTTTCGGTGCTTAAAATTTGGCCGTTTTTTTATATGCCATCAATATGGTCTACATAGGATTTTCTAGGGCGACACTTGCTGATCTTTCCATCACACACATTCGCTCTATAAATTTGTTTTGTCAGTCTACTTTCATTTATCCTTTCAAGATGGTCAAACCACCGCAACGTACCTCTAGTCACTACATCTTAAATGTTAAAGAGTTGATTCAACAGAGTTGCCACTGTACCCCCACCGCCCCTCAGCATTTCTGATGAAACACTGTCATATCGGGTAGCTTTTCCTAATTTCATACGTTTTAGTGCTTTCATAATTTCATCCATTATAATTACACTTTCATTTCTATTTTCAATCACATACTCAGTTGTAGTAACATACAATCATCTGCAGCTGTATCCTCACACGCAAGAATGCTTTTGAAATAATTATTCCAGCGCTCTTTCACATCATTTTCCTCATTCAGTAAATGCCCCATCATCGTCTCTAATCACATGTATACATAATGTCTCGGAAATAATTCCGAGACATGAAAAAGGCCCGGAATAATCCGGGCCTTTTTCACCATATGCCAAAAAAAGTTCTTGGTTACCCAAGAAATTATCCGAGAATCTCCTATCATAGCGTTTTTTTATTTCATTTTTTTTCTTTTGACACATTCTTTAACTCTCATTTTTGCACCTTTATGCGTAATTTCAGCATCTTTTAGCTTATCTTTCAAGATGTCGTTTCCTCGTACTCTGTGGTTGACCTTTGTAAACAGTAATTCCAGCCATGCTTTCTGTAAACTTCTCATAACTTTTGAAAGGATTAACTGATAGAAACGTAGTTTTTCACATTCGAAAGGGATTTACTCAATTTAAACTTTCTGAAACTTTGTACTAGTTTCGACGGGAAGAATTTGAGTAATTACAAAACTATAGTTTTCAGAACTGAGGTTTTTTTTGAAATTACTTTTGAACCAACTTACCTATCGTTATCAAAATCTAATCAACTTTTTTCCCCGCATAGTTGTAACGACTGCCGTAAACTGCATCAAAATCAGACAGTTTCTTCAAAAGCTGTCATTGGAGAAATATTTTTCAAACAATATTTTGTAAATTGCTCTAACGATAGATTCCAAATTTTATCCAGTTGTTTCCCTAAAAAAATCGTCAATCGTTTCAAAAGTTGCCAAATGAGTTGATTAGTTCAAGATATACTTTTAGAGAAAAGTTTTTCAAATGGTATTTTTTAAAAAAATGTCCCAATAAATTTTCAAACCTAATCTGCTCTTTTTCTTAATAAATAATATCAATCAACTTAAACTGTATCAAAATTGATTGGTTCATTCAAGAGATATCGGTTACGAATTATTCGAAAAAAAATAGACTTTTTTTAATAACCTAAGGAATATTGATGGATTGATGTTTGGTATCAGTAAGATCAGAGCCCATGAGATGGCTTCATCTTATCAGAAAAATTATCTTAATGTGTAAACGGTTACGAATGTGTAAGTTCAAGGCTCCTCTGGCTCCGAGTTAAAATTGGACGGGCACGTATTTTTATTTTAGCATATACGTCCCACATATGTCCAAACCGCTCGAGGAGCGAAAGGAGTTTTGGGCTGATGTAAGTAACATATTAGTGAAAAGTGACAGAATTGAAAGGATATTAGGTGATTTTAATGGCTGAGTGAGTGTACAACGGGACTGATATGAAGAAGTTTTATGTAACTTTGGAGATGAAAGAGTGAATGAGAATGGTGATAGCCTTCTCCAACCGTATCAAGAGTCTAACTTGTGTGTGATAAACACTACGTTTAAAAGGATTTATATACTTGACGGAGAGGAGAAGACAAAAGAATGATAGACTTTATAATTGTTGATGATCGGTTGAAAAGCAAAGTTGTGGATACGAGAGTATGGTGTGGTGTCAACGTTGGTGCAGATGGTTGGTATGTCTAATTAAGGCTTTATGCCAGCGATGACGATACTATGCGAAAATGGTTACTACAGAGCTAGAAAGAATAAAAGTTGGTAAGCTTTAGGTTCAGAAAAATAAATCTGTATTACTGAAGCAAAAAAGATATGTGGATTGAATAAGAGCACAAATGTTAATAAGAAATTTAGGTGAAGCGCTGAGAACATGTTGACACTTGTGGCATCGCAGATTAGAAAGCGCCCTCTTTGCCCGAATATTAACGTTAGTCTATCATATTACTTACCAAACGAGCGGCTAAGACCAGGAAGCTCGAGCGTACATGGAACATTAGTTGAAATTAACGTCCACCGGATAATATCCTTGAAAACATGGTAACACGGGAATCTATCAGAGCTAAATTGGCAACTCCGCCCATGATAGCCATTAGCCTCTACGGTTGAGCCACAAGTGCATAAGTGTAGTTCACAGATCTTACAGCCCAATCGAAGTGTTACAGCCACCTGAAGAGAATTCTCGTCCAGTAATATGTCAAATTTGGGTGAATGGAGCACATTCAACAATGAAACAGTTTCTGAGGTTGAAGTATCTCAGCCTAGATTTATTAGTAGCGTCGGGCGCTTTCTTTGATAGCTATTGAAGAGTAGTTTTGCTACCTATTTCATTCCAAGAGCGTTATTTACCAGGAAGTTCCTGAATATTATAGTCTAGATGAATGGATAACCAAGCAGCAATTAAATCACCTTCATAGGGAATTGAGAGTTTAATGCTTTCATGCAAGAGGATATTAACAGTAAAGGGGTGACCCCTCGAGCATATCCAAGGAAATTTGGTAAGCCAATATTATATAAACGTCTGATACCCAGGCCACCTTCATATCGGCTAAGTCACTTGGATTCACTGATTATCATGACGAGCGACGTTAAGGATACTTTAGACGGTCCCTCACACAATTTCGTCGATTCCTGCAGAATGTGAAAGAAATAAACAAGTGGGATAGGTGCGGATTAAATATGACAATTCAGGAGTTGAGAAACACAAGCGTAATTGGGTTGCGGCGGTATGTGCCTAAATTTCCATAGGCATTCAAATAACTGTGAAAGTAGCTTTTGCGATTCCAAGGCCTTTGGAATGACTTTGAAGAAAATGATAAAACTTGAGAGAATAAAGTCTTTGCAACTTATATCTCTAAAACCTGGTAAGATAGACTAGAACTGGGCCTAACACGAGCGGGCACCATCAGTAGGTGTTTATTGCCGGTTCTGGCTCACTGTTTTGCCAAGGCATTTGAGCCTTATGTGTATAGCAATAAAGGCGAGAATCGTTTGCAGAAAGTCGTTTTTCCCACGGTCGAAAAATCGCGTTTTTGTTCCTCCATACATATACCGTGCCGGGGCCCCGGCCGTCGCCGCGGCCGGGCGCTCCCGTCCCGGTCCGGGGCTGCGCCGACGGGCCGGGCCTCGGGGCGCCTTAGCGGCGGGCGCTCCCGTCCCGGTCCGGGGCTGCGCCGACGGCCGGGCCCCCGGGCGACATACCGTGCCGGGGCCCCGGGCCGCCGCCGCGGCCGGGCGCCCCGTCCCGGTCCGGGGCTGCGCCGAGGGCCCGGGCCTCCGGGGCGCCGCCGAGGCGGGCGCTCCCGTCCCGGTCCGGGCTGCGAGGGCCGGGCCCCTCCGCCGGTGGGCGGGCCGCCGGGCGCTCCCGTCCCGGTCCGGGGCTGCGCCGACGGCCCGGCCCTCCGGGGCGCTCCCGTGCCGGTCCGGGAGGGTGGGGCTGCGCCGACGGGCCGGGCCCTCCGGTGCGCGCGTGCCGGGCCGCCGGCGGCGGAGCGCTGGCGCTGCGTCGGCGCCCCCGGCCCCGGCCCCGGACGCCGGCGCTCCGTGGACGGCCCCGGGCGCTGCGGGGAGGGTGCTTCGGTGGAGCGTGTCGATGAGGGTGAAATTGTAGGTTCTGGTTCACTGTTTTGTCAAAGCATATGAGCCTTATGTGTATGATGATAAGGTTGTGAATCGTTTGCTGCTTTTGTTTTGTTCGTTCGAGTTTTACTTATCCTGTCTAATTAGCTTATATAATTCATCAACAAACAATGTTCTAAATATTTTCTTTGAATATAATTACCATTGATTTTACTGTAGTTATTTTTAATTTGTACAGGTGATAGTTATCCGAGAAATAAAATATACTATATTTATATTGAGTCATTATAAGCGACAACGGAAGCAAAATGAACTTGAACTTTGATAAGAGCTCACTGAAATAGTGGTTGTGAGAATTGTAGATAATATGTTTTTTATTATGAATTGATAATTGTACGTTACTATTTTTTTTGTTGAAGTTATAAGAAAATAAAACGAAAGAAAATAAGCGTATGAATATTTATTTGTTGACTTAGTACTAAAATATGATTACATTTTATCTTAATATTTATAGATTACAAATTATTACAAGAAGAAAAAATATTAATGTTAATGATTACAGTAAAAAAAAGAAACGCTTTGTTGTGGAGAAAATTTTTATAAGTTCGTTGATTACATTTTTTTATATTTAATTACAATTATTACAACATTAACTTTCTCTACAGATGGTTTGTGGAAGGAAATATAAGACAATTTTCTGTAACAACACGTTGCACATATTCATTCCCTTTCACCAACAATAGAAACTTACACCGTGCAAACCATACGGCATGTTCCTCCCACGGATTGTCATTATCTTTCCAGTCTCTTAAACCACCGCCACAATAAAAGCATAGAGTTTTATCACTTCGACCTGTGTAGAAAATCCTGCATCTGCTAGATCTTCAGGTTTTACTGGTAACGATTTAGGCCATTCCTTAAAAGTGATAAGACGAGCAGATGTGGTTGCATATTGCGGGTATGCAGGATTGCACACGTGATCATTATTTTATTAGATTCTTGATATGTAGTATTCATTATTTTTAAAATACACAATTCTAATTTTAAACAAGGGTAAGCAAATTAAATGTGTTACTTAAAAGCCAAAAAATATTACACTGAATTTATATTTCATAATACCATCTAATTTATTTATATAATTAGAACGAATTGGAAAAATAGTTATATACAATTCTGACTTTGTACAAAGTTATTATATATTTTCAAATAATTTTCCTTATTTTCGTCGTTATCAGAATCTTTATCATCTTCATGATCAGAAAAGAATCTATCATATGCAGACACTGTTGAAGACGTGTCTATATAATCTCCTAAGATAGCAAACAATATACATAGAAATTTATTTATACTCGAATCATCAAAATTATAAATAAAATCATCTTCAGACATTTCTATGATGACTTTCAAGAAAGTTTCATATGTTACGTTACTGTATATTTTAGTTTCAATACATTCACATATGCTATCCCAAAATGTAATTAGTTGATAATAGCATGTATAATTTGTGCTATTATACATACTTTGTAAAATTTTTAAAACACTAGAATATAGTGTTGTATGTGGTATTCCTTTTGTCCATTTTTTCAATAATTCGTGCTTAGACAATAAATGTACGAACTTATTTTTATTTTCCTTGAATTCTTGATTATTTTCCATCATCGACGATGTAAATGAGCTCTCTATGTCTCTGAAATTTTCTCCACAATATAAGTACTCTGAAAAAACAAAAATAATTATACAACTATCCGTAAAATAAAAAGGATCAATTGCTACAATAATTTTTAGACTAACTTTTTTATTTATTTAATTTAAGTTATCAGAAAATTCGATTTTATATGTAACTCCTATCTTTCCTCGAATATACATATACAATGATCTTAAATTATTCATATTTGAAATATCTTCATTCGTTAAGGTGGTAAACCTATTTGGAAGGCCTACCAAACCTTGTTCAATCATTGCTACGACCTGCTCCCTTCCTCAAAATTTGACTTTTTTGAAAATTTTTGTTATTTTGTAGGGTACGTTTACTTCTAGATTCGATAATTTTATCCACTGTATACCCGCACCGCACTCATTTAATTTATCTATCAACGAACTCATGGTTTGAATAGGAAGCAAAGAATTTACCTAGTTTTAACAGTACAGTTACTTCTTTTAACACTTTCGGTATAATGAACAGTTATACTCACATTTCTTTTCTCCATAGCTGATTGTATGTAAAAGATAACTGTATAATTAATTAAATTTGTGATAAACATTGTTTCACTTTTAAGATATTAAAAGAGAGTATGCAATGTCACTGCAATGCAAATTTAAAAGTGCAACTTCAGTGGTTCATTTCGCAATATTTATACCCTCTACTTATCATTTTGCTATCAATAATTTCATATTAGGATGAGCATATACTTAAGCAAATGAAGACTTATGAATAATACCTTTAATACTTATTCGAAAATATGTAATAGTGTGTAATAAAATATTAATAACTATAAATACATATATAAATGTTTTGAAACAATAAGTATGATAATAAGACAAGACTTTAGTCACTTTTACAATAAAATTGTAAAAGGTGGTCACTACAGCGTGATAATATTCTTGTCATTTAATTATATGTATATTTATATAATACTCACATATCCTTTATCAGAAGACAACATTGTTGTAGTACACTGAATAAAGTTTTGTATACATTAAAAGAGGATTAAAATAAAATACCAATATAATTCAGATAATTATCTTTATTAATCCAACTATTATAAGAATTGGGAAATCCCAACCATTTAACAAAAACTTTTTTTCCACGTTTTTTTAAGATCTTCTCAACTAAGTAAACATCGGGATACATAGCCTTCTGAAGTTCTTGTTCATAAAATCCTCCTAAAATCTTCTCACCTTTGTAGTCTTGTAATAAATAAGTGACTGGGTTAGTGTTTTGCACTTTTCTTATTTTGAAAATCTCCGTGGTCCAATTGGGAGTGTAACCTTTATCAAACATAGCTTTATACTTACTTATTCGAACGTTATCACCAACACAATATTTAGGTTTTATTTTCGTTCGAATGTGATTGTACACAGTTGATAAAAGTTTCCCTTCGTTATTTTTATTAACATCCGTCGGTCTCATTTTAATAGTTCTATGAACTTTGTTATTATATTTTTGCATTATTAATTTAATTTCTTTTACCCAATGGTATGATCCTGATAAGCTGAAATACTGCCATAGCCAATTTTTTATTGTTTTAATTAAACGTTCCGCAATACTTGCTTTAAGAATGCTGTATGAAGAATAATGATTAATTTTACGATCTTTCATTAATTTCTTAAAGTTTGAGTTATAAAATTCTGTTCCATTATCGGACTGTACGTTTTTCGGGACTCGATTGCTTGTTTTTAAGATATATTGTAAAGCTTGAACTATTTCTTCACCAGTCTTTGTTTTTAAAGGATGCGCCCAAGCATACTTTGAAAACGTATCTATACATATTAAAATATATTTACACCCATTGTTATAACGAGAATATTTTTGCATATCAATTAAATCTAATTGCCATGTATCATCTATATTTTTTTGAATAAACCATCTCCGCTCGAAGTTTTTGCGAGCTTGTTTATGTAATTCTTGTACAACCTGATATTTACTCATTACGTATTATATTTTAATTTGCTATTTTCTTCTTTTAATTTATTTTCAGATTGAATATATGACATACGCTCTGCTAAATCTTCATCTCTCACATAGTTTTTAAGTTCATTACCAATTTTTATTTTTAAATCGTTTACTTGTTCTTGCACATACAACTTTAAGCTATTATTTAGAAGTTTTATGGAACTATCCATCTGATCTTTTATAATAACATCAGATTTATCAATACCTCGACCAACATATGACAACCTTTACCACCGAAATCAAAATTTTTTACCACGAGAGTTGTACCATACATCATCACTTAAATAATGTCCGAACTTATCGAGCGGCATTGTCGTAATGTAAAATATAAAACAATATCTATTATATATTCTAAAATAAAATAAATAGAAATTAGTTCCACTTAATATAAAATAATTCCTTGTTTCAGTAAAAATTTTTGAAGGTTTTTAATAATGTTTGCTTCAATGAGTTCTTCTAATATAGATAAAATTTCATTTGTGTGTCCATTGTGCCCAGCTGATTGAGATGCTATTAGTAATTTTAATCTATCTACTAATTCATTAGGATCATCCCAAAAGTGTAATTATTATTTTTATAACATTTTTACTAGCAATCCTTCTCCATCTTTTTCATCATGTAAAATTTTTTACGATATGTTTATATTTGTAACTTTTATCACCTTGTATTTGACCACTAGGGTGATGACCACGGCGTAATAAGTTTGTACTATTTATTATTTTAGAATAATTTGTTAAATCTTCTTTACAATAAGGTTCTTATTTGGGTTTTTCTGAATAATAATTCCATCAGACCTGGACTACTTTTATATTTAATATTTTTGATGTATAAATCATCTTTATCAATTTTCAAAACGGTATCCCCAATATAGAGTTCATTATCTTGTAAACGTACTCGAACGGAATTTTTGTTCGGAGATATCATAAAATCTTGCAAGTATTTACTTGATAAAGGGGTTGATTGTGATGTAGGTGTGATGAAATTTTCTTCAACATTTATTTCATCTGTTTCTAATCCTTTGGGAGACAAACTATTAGAATAGTCGAATGATTCTAAGTCATCCTCGATTGAGGTGGCAGTCATTATCTTCCTCTTTTTATTCGGAGTTGAAAACAGTGTAGGTAAAGAATAATTCAATGTTTTCTTAGTTCTATATGGTGTAGGTGAAATAGAGTTATTTTCAGATATGTCTTTTGTAAATTTTTCTTTTTTTTTTTTTTTATCAACCTGACCAGCTAGTATATTTAATGGTTCGGTAATAGGTTTAAAGGTTTTTTCAAATATTAGAGACGTATTTAAATCATTCGATTTCAATTCTTTCACTTTATTTTTAATTGATGATACAGATTTAATTATTTTTTTCTTTACATCTTTATCAAAAAACAGTATTGCTTACATTCATTTTTTACAAACAAAAGTATTTATCAATTTTAAAATGCTCTTCAACAGATGTTTTATACCTCTTCAACAGGTATTTTATACCTCTTCAACAGGTATTTTATACCTCTTCAACAGGTTTCTTATACCTCTTCAACAGGTTTCTTATACCTCTTCAACAGGTATTCTATACTGACTTCTTTGATAGGTAACATATACCTCTTCCATAGGTATTATATATGTATATTTATTCACCAGTTATTATGAAACCTTAGCAATAATGAGGCTTAAACAGCTTTCTATTTTATACTTTCGTTTCTTAGTTACTCACACATACTGATACATTTTACAATATAAACAGTTTATATATAGGTATATTTTAAAATAATATGAACTACGGATTAATCTTAATAAAACAGTCTAACTCCTTTCTATACCGTCCCTTATTTAAATCACTATCTTTGTCAATAGTAAGAAAAGAATATTTCTCATTCCAACACTCTCTACATATATCTTGAAATTGATTCCAAGTCATATCAACATTAACATGGTCATCATAAATATGTTTTAAATTTAAATCATCTTGCTTAAATACAATAATAAAATTTGCATTATCGCGTACCAATTGTTTTGGTATTTTACTATAAGTTTGACATAAATAAAAACAGTCTACATTACGATGACGTCCCATTGAAAAATAAAGACGGATGTTCTCTTGGCTTTCACTAGAAACATCATCAAAAATAATAATACTATTAGGATGTGCTTTTTCAGGTGGTATCACATCTGCTTTATCACTGAAGCAGTAGTATTTGACTTCTTTTACTTTTTTTAAAACCTGTGATAAAAATACGTATTTAGGTTGTTGAAGAGATTTTGAATAGAGATATATATTTTGAAACCTGACTCCTTGAGGTTCAATTAAAAGACTCAGAAGTACATTTGTTTTCCCACAATTCGATGGACCACATATTAAGCATCGAATAGTATTCGGTAATAAAATTCCATGTTTACATGATGATTTATTATTTTCAATCTTCCATTCCTGTACTGGAAGACGTGTATTTTGTTTAACTATTTTCATATTAATGTTAATTATTTTTTAATGTTACCTGTTATATGGTTTAATTGAAAACCCTTCTTTATTAATTAATGATGTCTCCAAAAATAGTCTTATTTTGTAATAAACATGAAAATCTAGTTAAAGAACTAAAGAATATTAAACCAACTAATAAAAGATTGCATTTTTGCAAATATAATAATCGTTTTATCGAACCGCTATCTCATTAATGATTGGATCATGGTAAGTGGTAGTGGTGTTTTAAATAATTTGATCGATAACCTTCCGTTCGAGTTACATATTCCCGGTTACAATTATTGCGGACCTGGAACTAAATTGCAAAAGAGGTTAGCTCGTGGCGATAAAGGAATAAATAAGCTAGACGAAGCGTGTAAAAATCACGATATTGCATATTGGTTACATAAAGATATCACAAACAGAAATTTAGCCGATTCAAAATTAGCTGAAATAGCTCATAATCGTTGGAACACAAGTGAGACAGAACCATCCGAACGAATTGCAGCATTTTTTGTTGACAAGATCATGAGATTTAAAACAAAGCATGGAATGGGGATACCCTTATCAAAAGTCATAAAAGAAAGTAGAAAAGCATTAAAAAATCATAATAAACGCGGAGGATGTATGAAATCGAATACTTTGATGAATGTAGCTGTACGAAAAGCTAAACAAATTAGTGAAGGTAAAAAAATTAAAATACCACGTGTAATACCTTTACCTAAAAGAGGTGGATTTCTTCCATTAATACCTAT
Source organism: Eumeta japonica (assembly GCA_005406025.1). Lineage (NCBI taxonomy): Eukaryota > Metazoa > Arthropoda > Insecta > Lepidoptera > Psychidae > Eumeta > Eumeta japonica. The sequence goes on from BGZK01000878.1 coordinate 251,725, forward strand.
TCTTAGTGCGTTAGCAGCTGCAGGGTCGTTGGCAAGTGGGATATCATCAACAGTAAAAATATTTCTGATATGAATAGAAATAAAGAAAAGTAACAAATGATGGTGTAAATATTGGCAAAGGATTATATCTAAAACCATATAAAAAGGAATGGGGCTGTATTTATCACCATATTCAAAAACTAATAAAATACCATCATCTTCCTAATCGTCCGCTTACTGATAATGATATATTAAAATTTGCTTCAAACATCCCTCATTTTAGAGGTGTTTTATGAGAGAAACTTTACCGAGAAAACCGAAAAATGATGAATGCGGTATTATAAATTTAGATAAAAAGAAGGTGGTGGTACACATTGGGTTGCATATGTTAAACATAAAGGTGATTGTGAATATTTTGATAGTTTTGGTAATTTAAAACCACCAAATGAATTCCTTAAGTATATGCATGGGGTATCCGTGAAATACAACTATGATAGAGTTCAAAATCCTACATCATATAAATGTGGTCACTTATGTTTAAAATTTTTAGGAAGTAAAATTAAATCGTTTTGATGTAAAATATAAGTATTTTAATTTTTTGTGTTGTTTATTTCACTAGCTACCTTTTCCGAAGAAAGATGTCTTACGTGATTACCTTAAACGGAAAAACTCACAATTAAGTGCTAATTTTTACCAGCATTAGAATTAGGTGAAGGTCAATTTGAGTGTGCATTGATATATTTTAAATCGTATAATTCGATACCAAATGTAGACAGTAGTAATAATCTTTTTCATTATGGAGACAAGGTGATAGAAATTCCTATTGGGTCATATGAAATAAATGATGTTTTTCATTATATAGAGACAAAAGTTTTGAACAGACTCATGGAAATCCAGAAAACAAATGGATATGATTTCTGATGCACACACAATGAAATGTACTATGTATTCACCATATTACGATATTCACTTTGATAAAGAACATTCCATTGGTTCTCTTCTAGGTTTCACTAAACGTAAATTACCGAAGAAAACAGTTAACATTTCCGACACTTCTATTGATATTCTTATAACAAATACCATCAGAGTCACCTGTAATTTAATTGAGGGATCGTACGTTAATAATATTGCTGCCCACGTCATTCATGAATTTTCTCCAAATGTTCCACCAGGTTATCAAATATTAGAAACACCAGCTAATCCTATATATTTACCGCTAAAGAGTAATTCCATTCAATACTTCGAAGTTCGACTTATTAATGAGCATGATGAGTTAATCAATTTTAGAAATGAAAATATATCAGTCAGACTTCATATAAAACGAATGAAATAGTATGTTTTGGTTTATTCGAAATGATAATCTATAAAAAAGAGCACGTGCTGCTACCGAGTGTCAGTAGCACACAGGTTTTAAACAAGCTTACACCTACACGAACGAAATCAAAACCAATAGAATACAATAAAGAATCATCAAAGTATCTTACTGAAGAAAATAAGCTGTTCTTAAACTCTTTAGGTTTAAAGGTATGTCGTCCATATTAGATATATCAGAAAAATAAGCTATGATGACTCTATAGAAAGTATAGAGGTGCATTCTTACTATCCTTTCAATGATAATTTCAAAATAATGATGAGATAAGAATTTCCATACATCAGCAAGATTTAATAGTATTACCATGTCAAAGCAGTATTTATGTAGAAGGAACTATTGAAAAGGATGCCAATTTTGTGAATAACGGTCCTACTTACCTGTTTCAAGATCTTAGATATGAATTGAATGGAATGGAAATTGATAGATCGAAAAATTGTGGTATTACAAGTGCTATGAAAGGTTATGTTTCTTATAACGAAGGCATGGTGAAAGGTTTGAAAAGTTTTGGATGGTACAATGATACTGTAAAAGATATCGAAGACGAATTCGGCTTTAATATTCCTCTTTCTCACCTACTTGGGTTTGCCGAAGATTACAAAAAGATCATTGTTAACGCTAAACATGAATTAATATTGAATCGAAGTAGCACAAACTATAACTCAGCGGTTGTAAAGGATGCGAGTAAAGATGTTAAAATAAACATAACACGTATTACATGGAGAATGCCAATTATACGTCTTTCTGATAAAGAAAAACTTAAGCTTTTACATTTGATAGAAAAAAATATACCAGTCGAAATCGCTTTTCGCACATGGGATCTTTATGAATATCCATTACTACCTACAACTAATAAACATATTTGGGCCATTAAAACTGCTTCTCAATTAGACAAACCAAGATATGTTCTAATTGGTTTTCAAACGGCCCGAAAAAATGATAAAAGCAAAGATATGAGTACCTTTGATCATTGTAATATAGTAAATGCAAGGCTTTATCTAAATTCGCAATACTACCCATATGAATCTTTCATGGGTGATTTCGAAAACGACAAATTCTCCTTTTCTATAACGCATATGTTCTATTTCAACGGTCATATTATGGAAACGAAACAACAAAACCGCTTTTAGATCCTCCACATTATAAAACGCGCTCCTTTGATTGTTATCGACTGTTCTAGACAAAACGATACCTATAAAAATGGAACAATTGATATTCGAATTGAATTTGAATTTAAAAGAATGTGGCTTCAAATACTACCGCTTATTGTTTAATAATTAATGATTCTCTTTGTGAATACAATATGTTAAATAATATTATTCGTAAAGTATCATGAAAATACAAAAATAGAATTTTACTTTATCTTACTGTATATATATATCACCTCTCTATGTCGATGTTAGTTGTGGTTGAGCTGTTGAAGTGTTCGCACATTATGGCTTGCTTTTCTCCATTTTACGTTCCATTTTAAATAATAGTTGTAAAAGTGAATTTTCAACATCATGTTATAGAATAAATTCTGATAATCTACGTTTTATATCAACATATTTAAATGGGAATTCTCATCTTCAATTGGAAGTGAATCTCGGAGATCGTCTTATTTTAACAAAAGATGAATGGGTGACAAATATATCAGAGAATGAAGAGAATATAAGTGCATTTTTCAACTGTCTATTATCTGATGAAGACATTCAACAGCTAAATCGTCCATCTTTTGAAATGGTTGTTTTGAACCAAAACAAGTATTTGAACGTAAGCTCTTCCACTTATTATATGAGCTTATTGATTTCTGAAGCAGAATGGAAAAGTATTCAACAATGTATACAGTGTATCAATTTACGTTTGAAAGAACTCGTAAAACTTCGTTTAACGTTCATTAATCGATTAAATATGTTTAAGAAACAATTTAAAATGTGTCATCTGCAAAATCGAGATGAATTTAATGAAATGATGGAAAAGTTATGTGATAAAAATTCTATAGTCGACTGTGAAATCAAAAGTTTTGGTAAAAAATATTCTGTATAACAATTGTTTTCTTTTATGTAAATATGAACAAACCTTTTAATAAAATGAATATATTTATTTAAATTTTCGTTTTATTTATCTTTTTTTACCCATCTATCTACTGACTTTTTCATACTACATCGTCTTCATTAATTACAAAACAAAATTAAATTGTGGTTTGCGGTTATTGTTTGAAAGGTTGTGGTATAAATTCAATATATATATAAGACTAACAGAAAACTAACAACAATTTGCTGTTACATTTTACTAGTGAATGATCGTTTTGTGTTTTGTTTAAAATAATTATGTTTTACTATTGTGATTTCTGTAAAGAAAACGTACCATCAAATAGACTCATTGCTCACTCTCGGAGTAAACGTCATAAAATATTATGTGTTTTTGAGCCTAATGAAGATTATGGAATTAACTTCATACAGTCATGTTTTAAAAACAGAATTTCTACATACAAGATCAACGGAGCAAAGGAATTTATCACACCGTCATTTTACCTACACAAAATCAAAAATAAAGTAATTGAGCTTATCAAAACTGCTCTTCAAGAACATAGGTTTTTTGAAAATCAATATTGAATTGTTTACTTCATACAATCTATTAAAAGATGGTGAAATTATTTATGATGATAAATCTTTTAATACAAGGAATGAACTTATCAATAAAGACAGCGATTTAAATGAAATATATGACAATTTTAAAAGCGTAATATTAAAAACTGAAGAATTTCAAGAAAAGGAAGTGGATGGAGTTTTGAAAAATACTATATTTGGAAGTAAATATTAACAAATGTAAAGAATTGATAGCAGGCTCTTATTTACCTCTACCAAAGTGGATTGAGAAGAAACATGCATGTGTTAACGTGAAGAACTATGATGACGGTGCTTGTTTCGCATGGGCGATCGTCTCTGCGTTATATCCAGTTCTAAAAATAGTGATCGGATCACCTCATATCCTCATTATAAAAATGTATTAAACATTCAAAATATAAATTTTCCTGTATCGATGCATAATATCCAATTATTTGAAAAGCAAAACATTGACATTAGCATAAACATATATGGTGTGGAAAAAGAAATGATAGTTGGACCATTATATCATTCAAAATTCACAAATAGAAAATATCATATCAATCTTTTATATTTTGAAAACGGTAGTAAATCTCATTATGTGTGGATTAAAAACCTTTCGAGATTAATATCTAATCAAATCAATGCTCATGATCATCAAAAATTTTTATGTTTTGGATGTATGGTATTTTTTAATAGTAATGAGCAATTAGAAGAACACAGACGGATAGGATGTGTAAAGACATTAGTCAAATTACCACAAGGTGAAGATATATATCTTAATTTTAAGAGTTACAGACGACAATTAGATGTACCATTTGTAATTTATGCAGATTTCGAATCAATATTGGAACCACTACCAAAAACGTGTGATAGTACAATTTCTTCCACAAAGGTACAAAAACATATACCTTGCAGTTATGGTTATTACATTCATAGCAGCTATGATCAATCATTATGTAGATATGCATCATATCGCGGTAAAGACTGTGTAGAACACTTTATAAAAATATATACTCTGAAATTGAAATGATTTCAAAATAATGTTCAACCCTAAACCGTTGAATTCATTATCAGAAGAAGAATTTATCCGCTTTCAAACGTTGAAAGTCTGTCATATTTGTGAGAAACCATTTAAATCAGAAAATGATCGAGTAATCGATCATTGTCATCTCACAGGTAACTTTAGGAATGCAGCTCATCGACAATGTAATTTAAATTATACGCTAGCCAACTATGTTCCAATAATATTCCACAACCTTTGTGGTTATGATAGTCATTTATTTATAAGCGAATTAGCTAAATATAAGCAATATCCTCTCAACTGTATTGCTAATAACAAAGAAAAATATATTTCATTCTCTCAACGATTATCATTCGAATCTAATAAAAAATTGATTTAAGATTCATCGACTCATACAAGTTCTTATCAGAGAGTTTGAACAATCTAGCTAACAATTTAAATTTAAATCAGTTAAAAATAATATCTAATTTTTTCCGAAACTGATTTACCTTTAGTAAAACGTAAAGGCGTTTTTCCATATGAGTATATATCATCTTGGGAAAAGTTTAATGAAACTTTATTACCACCAAAAGAAATTTTTTAGCGTGTTATCCAATTCACATGTTACAGATGAAGATTACTCACGCATGTAATGTGTGGAATCATTTTCGATAAATAATTTAGGAAGTTATTGCGATTTATATTTAAAAATAGATGTACTATTATTAGCTGACATTTTCGAAAATTTTAGACTAGTTTGTCGTAATGTATATCATTTAGACCCTTGTCACTATTTAACGGCACCTCTTTGTCTTGGGATGCAATGTTGAAATATACTAAAATAAATTTAGAATTGCTATCGGACTATACAATAATACAATTTATTCAATCTGGTATAAGAGGAGGTATAACACAAGTTAGTTGTCGTTATTCTAAAGCAAATAATAAATACATGAATGATAATTATAATCCCTCTCATTCATCTAAATACATTGTATACTTAGATGTTAATAATTTATACGGGTGGAGTATGAGCCAATACTTGCCTACAGGTAATTTTAGATGGTTATCAGAAAGTGAAATTGTCAATTTTGATATAAATACTATCACCGAAAATAGTTCGAGAGGATATATATTAGATGTAGATTTGGAATATCCCACCAACATTCATGATTGTCATAATGATTATCCATTTTGCGCGGAAAGCATAAAACCACCAGGAGGTAAACAAAACAAATTACTGTTAACTCTGAACGATAAACGCAATTATGTGATACATTATCGTAATTTACAACAGTGCATTGCCCACGGTGTAGTTTTGAAAAAATCAACAAAATATTAGTTTTCGATCAATCACCATGGTTAAAAACATATATCGACTTGAATTCACAAAAAGATGAAGCAAAAAATAAATTTGAAGAGGATTTTAAACTCATGAATAATTCCATTTTCGGTAAAACAATAGAAAATGTAGAAAAACGAGTTGATGTCAAATTGTTATCACATTGGGACGATATAAAAACCACGACAAAGTGTAGATATGGTGCTGGTAGGTACATCAGTCAGCCAAATTTTCATAGTATCGTAATATTTAATGACAATTTTGTGGGAATACAATTAAACAAAGTGCAAGTGTATTATGAAAACCGATGTATATAGGATTTTGTGTATTAGAGTTATCAAAATGATGATGTACGATTTCCATTACAATTATATTTTACCTAAATAAAAATAAAGTGAAACTACTTTACACAGACACTGATTCATTCATTTATGAAATAGAAACCGATGATTATTATGACGATATTAAAATGATTTAAATCGATATGATACTTCCAAATATCCAACAGATAATGTTTACAGTTTACCATTAGTTAACAAAAAATTATTGGATTGATGAAAGATGAGTGTAATGGTTCGATCATAACTGAGTTCGTCGGACTCCGACCTAAAATGTATGCGTATATAGTTGATAAGAAATTGGAAAAAGTAAAAGGTGTAACGAAACCTGAATAAAAACTCACATTCATGTCTACAAAAGACGACAATTCATCTTTTACGCGATCACAGTAAACTTCTGCTACTAATCTTGAGAAGGTGTTAGCTACTCCAATCTCTCTAATACCTCTATCGTTTTTTAGAAAATGCGAATAACAAAGCTCCATATGTATGGATACGGAGACCGTCTACTTCTTCATGGGAAGAAGTAGACAATCGATTTTAACTAACCACTAAGCAAGTAATTAATCTGCTTCATGATACCTTCGAGCAGATGGAGGCCGTTGTCACGGCGGATGCTGAACAAAATTCTTAGAAAGTGTTGAGGCCTAATTCCGTCTGGACTCGAGGCTGATGCTCTATAATAGGCGTTAAAGGCGTTTAAACGCTGAGTATGAGGAGTCCGGGATTTATGAAAGAGACAAACGTCGGAAGCGTGGATTTAATTTAATTAACAGATAAGGATAGACTTTTTAATGCCGGATTTCAGATGCTGTTGCAACACGCTCATGTCAAAATTGTTTCTTATTAACAGCGTTAAAATAAGACTGATTAAATTATGTTGCAATAAAAATACACTATTATGATTTGTTATTAGTTTTGATATTTATTTCGTCAAAAACCACAAATATATAAATCAATTATTTTAGAAATTTTTTTAAGTTTATAAATACCTACCTTTGATAAGTAATATACGTTATGTATATTTAAAATAAAGGTATATCTCGTTTACGTAATAGCATAATTAACCTTTATTCCTAGTGTTATAAATAAATATATTTGTATTGAATATATTAAACAATAATGGTTTCT